>PRKT01000055.1:180175-262710 GCA_003671525.1 Saccostrea glomerata
GTCATGGTGGGTATTACAATGAACAAAAACTGTCATGCTTGCATGTTTTGAATTTTAATAAATTTTCTACCGTTGCGTTTGAAAATGCGAGCACTCTTTTTTTAACGGAAGTTGCATTTTTAACATAGCAACCGATGATTGCGGGGATATATAAGCCTGTTTGAATCTCACTTATTGCTCATTAATGTGCACAAATTAATGTTTGTTACAATTGTCAACTTAAACTGGAAAGGGTTTATTGAATTAAATGCAACGGTAGAAAATTTATTAAAATTCAAAACATGCAAGCATGACAGTTTTTGTTCATTGTAATACCCACCATGACTTGCGGTTCAAACGCCTTGCATGGTATCGGGTGAAATTGAGGGTATCCACGACTGGAAATATAGCGTAATTTCACTATAATAGTGAAATACCACTATTATAGCGGAATTTACGTTTCCCCCCAACCTGATGGTAATAATATTTCATTTGCTGTGCAACATACATTGACAGGAGCCTTGACTGACATTTTGATTCTTTTAGACTTGCACTGCTCGATCAACACAATACTTTTGCCAAGTTAACATAAAGACTTCGTGGACCTCTTCAGAAACTTCAAGACCCATCTCCATTCCATTACTACTGTGAAAATTGTTTCCTTTATCATGGAAATCTTTCACTGGATACCCGTTATAATTGCCAAACAATCACAAAGAGAAACCCCACTGCACATTTCCTTATGATTCCAATCATTAGTGAAATGTAAGTATGGCACCGAAAAGATCATTACTTCCTACTTTGTCTGAGGTAATTTTATTGTCCAGGGTCATCACTCCTCATATTAGGACCAAATTACTGAAGAATTCCCATTAAAATGTGTACAAGTTTTCCAATTTTATAATAAAGAATTCCAAAATTTATTTATAAACTTGTAAAACAGATACCAAAGGTCTGTTCAGCAGAGTGAACTTTCGCGAGTGCTTGCAGACATTTGTATTGGAGGTATACGGAATTTTGGCGAGCGCTCGTGAATGTTTGCTCTGCTGAACAGGCCTCAGTAGTGCCACAGGAACAACCCTCACCAGCAAAGTGACACCCCAAAGAAGTGTTACCCAGAGTAACAACATTGAGGTGAGCATTACTTTGTAAGATCTGTTAACTTTTACTGATTAAATACCCAGGATTTTGAAAACTATCTTTGTGAAGGAGAATTGTCATAATTTTGTATGGATTGGTAGAAATGGCAATGTACATGTTACCTTTCTGTGTAGAGCAGGTGAAATCGAAATGTAGGGCACACCTGTAATTGTAACGAGACCATACATGTAATGATTCACTTTATTGTAAAGCACATATTGTGTTATTGAAGTTGTTTAATGATTATTAATTTACATTGTATTCTTCTGTATCTGCTTTTTCATTGTTTGTTTACGTTTGACCATCACGGGCTCTTCCACTGGAAGGGTCCATTTGCTAAAATTAAAGATGGGTTCTGCCTGGAGGACGATTCTATTAATTACCCAATCATATTTTGGGGTTTTCTATTTCTGTTCAAACACCCTCTATCGGTAGTTATTTTTAAATCCGACTACTGTTTCATCCAGTCAAACTGCGTTATTTGTCTATTTCAACTTATGTTTTGGTCAGTTAGCATCACTTTCTAAGATAAATCCTTCAAGGCAGAATCAAATACATGCTTTAATGGTTCAATAGTGTCTTACCATGGATGTTGTAACCTTCCGATGTGGCATGTTCTCTATGATTACGAGGCCATGTGTATTCACGCCATATTGGTAGACTGTAACTTCAACTTTGCCAAAGATTTATCTGACATTGCGCTAAATATGACTTAGAAATGAGGACAATTGAAGAGTGAATACTGTATGTAAGACAAAAAAGATCAAGACCATTGCACAAAAAGTAACAAAATCAGTAATCTGAAGCCATTTCTCTTTAAAATATGATTGAAAGCTGCATTTAAGAACCAGTTTTTCACGTTTTTAGTACTTTTCTAGGCACTGCTTTGTATTATTCAAAGCTTTTTTATATACTTTTTGTCTATCATTCTTGTACCTTTTTTGAACTCATACATGTATTTTTTTTGTATTTTTCAGAATGTATTATTTTTCGATTTTTTTTAAAAAATGCGATTTAATACAAAAATAATAGACTGATACAAAATTAATACATTTTGTATTATTTTCCTATTTTAATTTTCAAGGTGCTCCAAATAATACAAAAATAATAGACTGATACAAAATTAATACATTTTGTATTATTTTGTATTTTTTAGTTCTTCTCTAAATTGTATTATTTTTGTACTTTGGATAAGGATTTAATACAGAAAAAATACAAGAGTACAGAGAAAATACATCATGTGAATTATTTTTGTATTTTTACTGAGAAATAAAGTATATCAAAAATATATTTTTTTGTGTTTCATTTCTAAGAAAGTGTATTATACTTGACCTAATTTGGAACCAAGATAAAAAGGGTTCCAAATTTGGTCATTAAAAATATACTTTTTTTGTACCATTTTTGTATTTTTTTTTAATCTATTATTTTTATATTTATTTTCGATATGGGAAGCTGCTCTGCCATGTGCAACGGATGTATCTTCTGTGATCCCCAGGACAGTATCCCCATGCCTCCCTGCATTCCTAGTGCATAAGTTAACTCAGTAACTGTGATTATCACGTGTTTGCCTGTGAATGTGATTTACTAACTTCCGTTGACATTATGAATACAGAAACTGATGTAGAAAACAAAATCGCTATCACGGTCAGCAAAAAAGCTGTCCGTAAGTGGGTCATGGCCAAAAAATTGTTAAGTAAGACTGCCGACACTCTTGTCAATATCGGCTCAATAGCATGGGGGCCCTATCCTTACTGACAAAAGAGGACTTGATGGATACTGAGATTCCGGTAGGCCAGAGGAATCTGGTCCTACACCCGAGGCCGGGATGAACCAATCCTGTGAACCTTCTTCTACCATTCCATGCACACCAGGACCATCCGTGACGGATCAATGCACGTCAACCCGAGCTCCGGCGAAAGGGGGAAAGAATCAACAGCAGTGACCAAAGAGACACCTCAAAGCAGCATTGCCCCCAGTGTTAACAGAAGAGAGGTGAGTATTAGTTATCTCAACTGGATTTTTTTTCCAAACCCTTTAGTTCTTGATTTTAATTTCCTATATGGGATTCAACATACCTTACATTTAAGAGTGTTTGGATGGCAAAAGTGTTGAAACTTACATTGTATGAGCTTTGTATGTCTTTTAATTAAAATATACTACTACATTCAAAACTTCCCTTTTTTTCTAGACGGTAAGACTCATTGAAAGTAGTCCAATTGAAGTTGACAAGATTTACCTGAAAAAGGCATCAGTCATGGCAAAAAAAACACAACAACCCTAGTTTTCTCTATGCTTGAAACTAATTTCTCTGCTCTTTTCTGATGGAGAACTGGCATTGTCCCCAGGACAGGGTTTTGTCAAAGCAAAACCTGTAGACCTAAGGCCAAAACTTAGTAAGGAGAAGATAGAAGTGATGAAAAGCAGACCAAATTTTAAACATAGTTCAGTTTGACTTTGGTATCTTCAACGCCAATATCTTGAATACTATGTATATTTCAAGGGGATAATAGAGGTCCTAATCACATTCTTCAAGTTATTTTTTAACACTCAATATATCTGGAACTTTTTTTAGTCCCAACAAATACGGATTAACTAGGCTTGACTATAGATTGCATATTTGTAATAGATTTTATAACCTTAAACTCAATATTAAAAATAAGTGTGGACATTGCAAATGTATATTTCAGACTATGTTCAAGGCTGGTGCCTGTAACATGGTTTTAAAGTACCACTGGACTCTAAACTAAATGATGGCGTTATTGAAGAAATAGCTTACAGCAGAAAACTTCTGAAAAGAAAATCCAAGGACTGAGTGAAACATACATTTATACTCATACTTGAACATATAAAATTATTTAAACTTCATCCAAGGACTGAGTGAAACATACAATAATACATTAATATATTGTAAGAAAATGTAGGACAGACTTGTCTGGAAGAAACGAATATACATGCAGGACAAGAGCATATAAAAAACTCACCACCTCTTTATGCACCAAAGTAGACAGAGGTAAAGAAAAGTGAAATGAAGGCATTCATTGGACTTTGTTTTACAATGGGAGTGATGCGAATGCCTTCAAAGTCAGACTACTGGCGACAAAATAAATGGCTGTTCACGAATTCCTTTGGAAGAGTTATGGCACGGGACAGATTCATACAAATTTGGAGATATCTTCATCTGCAAAACAACACAGAACAGCCCAAATGACCAGATAAATTATGGAAGGTTAGAGGGTTTACAGACTTTCTAAATAAATAATTCAAAGAACTGTATATGCCATATGAAACTAACAGTTGACGAAAGCATGACCAAGTATAAGGGGAGGTTAGGATTCAGGAAGTACCTACCAACTAAGCCGACAAAATTGGGGGGGTGGGGTGGGGGTGGGGTGAAAGTGTGGACTATGGCTGAGAATGACACAAGCTATATGCACTGATTTCAAGTCTATACAGGAAAGGAAGAAGGCAGACAAGAAAAGGGGCTCTTGTACCGAGTTGTGATGGATCTATGCAGCCATTTGTTTGGAAGCGATATAACGGTGTACATGGATAATTATTACGCTAACCAAGACCTTTTGTGAGACCTACATATCCGAGGAATTATGGCCTGTGGAACCATTAGAGCAAACCAAAAAGGTCTACCTAAAGAATTATTGCCATCGATAGTTCGTCTGGATAAACATGAATATAAAGTCACACAGAATGACCTCCTAACTTATTGTGTGTGACAGGACACAAAACCAGTTTGTGTTTTGTCCAACTTCCAAGATCCACAACATGTTAGACAAGTGACAAGGAGGGCAGCTGCAGACAGGAGTCAAGTGGAAGTCCCAATGCCCTAAAAATTGACAATAAAAAGAAATTTTCTGAACTAATATCAGAAAATATGGCAAAGCTTATGAAAATGGACTTGTACTCTAAGCTGATGTTATGAAGTTCTTGGAAAATTGTAAAGACCCTGTCTCTCTATTGATTAATTCAGAAATTTGAAACAATTTAATCAAACATGCAACAGAGGGACAAAACACTTCAGGATACTCAGAGGATTTTAGGTCTTTCCATTGTTCTCATCATAAATCTTGCAGAAATGTTTAAAACAAATTAGCAATGGAAAAAGCTAAAAAAAATGTGTCTGATGCAATAACTTTGGGTTGTAATGCCATGTATGAAGTATGAAATATCATGTGAAAATGATATTTAACTGACACACTCCTCTCTAGCCTCAACATAGAAGAATAACCATCAAAAATCAAGCTTTAAAGACTGCTTACACAAAGTCAATGGAAACTCCACTATCCATTATTAAGCAGAGGTTTTCAAAGCTAAAATGGACATGCCCCACTATGCAAGTGCATGGTGGGGCATCTGAAGAATTGCGTGAGCTAAGTAGACTAGTTCAAGTTATTGACCCAAAATTATCTTTTGAAGAGCCAAAGACATTGAATTCCCAAAGATTTCAGTGGTTCATGCAATGTCATTGTAGGAAAAGGCATTACATGTATCAGGTAATCGTCTTTCGAAGTAAGTTCAATTACTGATTTGCAAACCTGATAAAAAATATAAATATGAAAATTTAAATACTAAATGTATTAAATTGATCCTGAAACATGTGAAATGTAATCGACCAATCAGATTCCTAAGGATCAATAATAATTATTCAAGCTGATATGTAAATAGCGTCAGTTTCAAAAAATATTTCAAACCTACAGTCCACACTAGTCTTAATATTTTTGTTTGCAAATTTCTGTTGGCAGTCGTAACAAGTTAATTTTGGATGATATTATCCAAGACAGTTTATCCCCTTCACACTGAAATTGATGTATCTTTCTGTTATTCTACATTATGGATGTTACGGCTTATGTGAGAAAGTTCTACCTTATTCCTGACTGTTACATGATCTTCAGAGAGGAAGCCAACAGACTTTACGACATCATCCTGGAAGCAAAATTCATTTAAGCGGTTGTGCCATCATTTGTTACCATGGACTGCATTGTTATGTGCAGTTGTTATTGGTGTAACGATTTTGACTGTATATATATTTAAAATGTGTGTTTATTTATTTGTGATTTTAATTTATACCGACCGGAAGATTCATTCATCATTATTGTATGTTTAAACAACATTTAAACTTGTTGCACATCATTGTTTTACCTTATTTATAAGTCATACTGTCATTTCATATGCATACTTTTGTTTTCCATCACTTCTGGTTGTGGGAAATTATGTACAGGTTTTACCTAGAGTGTCGTGTTTTATAACATAACGTTGGATCATGCTAGTTACTTTGTTTTACAATTAGTTTTAGGTTGGGATTTTTAGATTATAGTGGACAGACGTGAAATTTTTAAGAGCTATTTTGAACAGTCAGCCCAGTAGTCGCTACCAGACTATTTGTGAGATGTCCAGGCATTTTAATTGATATTTGTGATCATTTATTTATTATTTATAAAATTTCATATTAGAAATTTACTTTAACTTTATCTGATTTGGAATTTGACAAAGAAAAACTTAGGACAATTCCAGGGTGACGACTGGGTGCAAGGAAACTTAGACTTCCATGACTTCAATTTCTATGGTGAGAAAAAAATTAATGTCAATCTTGAAGAAAACGCAGAAATGATCAATTTTGTAAACTCTTTATTGATGATGATGTCATGGACATTATGGTCCAAGAAACCAACAAATATGCCGCGGATTTCTTAGCTCCTCTGTAAGGACGAAATCTGAAACGTCAGTCAAGATTCAGAAAATGGAATGACATTTCGGGGGAGGATATGATGAGATTTCTGGCTATAATTATCGATATGGGACTTGTCCAGCTCCAAGATATCCAAGATTATTGGTCAAAGACGAATTATTGGAAACCTCAGGCCTCAGGAAAATAATGCCCAAGAATAAATTCCTTCAGATGTTGTCATTGTTGCACGTTTGCAACAATGACAATAACATTCCACAAGGACGGAAAGGACATGACCCCATCTTCAAAATAAGAATATCTGACCACCTAAAGAAGAAGTTTGCTGATGTGTTTTCTCCAGGGGAAAATGTTACCATAAATGAAGGAATGGTTGCATGGAGAGGTAACCTTTCCTTCTACATGCCGGACAAGCCAGACAAATTCGGAATAAAATTCTTTATGTTGCGACTCGTCTAATGGCTACAAACAACCAGCATGCCAGTGAAAAGTTGTGAACAAAAAACACATACGAAAAATGCAGACAGGCAGGCCATGGTTGATTTAAAACTCTGAAAACAATTTAAACTTAAGATCGAAAGAATTCAAAAACAGAAACACTGTCCTTATTGTTAATATAAAAACCTAATGTTTTTGTCCATATCTGCTATATGAATGAATTTTGAGTAGGGCATGTACAAATTTCAATGGGCTGGGTTAAAATGATCAGTACACTTGCCCGAAGGGCATGTGCTGAAAAAGAATTGTTGTGAAGACTGTAAATAATGGGATATGGACATCTCTTGGACAAAAAGCAAGAGACAATGACCTCAAACTACAAAACTCACAAAACTCTGAGTAATTATCTTGTTATCAGACATAATAAAGTGATGGTGGTAATTAGTTTACTGCCTTAGCCATCACAGCAGTAGGTGTGTTATCCTTCCTGTTACCCTTTATCTTACTGATAAGGTCAGCCGACTTGATTGCAGTAGGCAATGGATTTAAAGTTGGCCTGAAGTGTGAAAATGTTTGGGCTGATTAGTCTAGGACAAACTGTTGAAAAGTTTTGACCATAGCCTAATTAGGCCAAAGTGTCAGGTTTCCCAAGCCTTGATTATAAAAGCTTGACAGCTTTGGTCTCTGTTATAGCCTAAAATATATGCACTTGTTAAAATTCAGTTTAGGAAGGGATATCTCAGGCAACAAAGACAGTGTAATAAATTGTACTGTAATATAATATGCTATATTAGGCAATTAAGGCTTCTTTTTTCTTTTTATTAACACATAGATCAGATCTAGTATGCTTAAATAAACTAGACCAGGTCCAGAATTCTCAAAATTTTATCTTAAGAATGTGAATTCCCTTTTGTACACAAATTACCCATTTTATAAATATATAATAAGGAAAGCCCCAATACTTTTCATATCATTGTTTGCATATAAAGTAAAATAAAGATCTACATACTACTGGTCCTGTACCAGTAGCCGTCTAAAAATGGAGGTTTATCTTTCATTGCTTCACTATTTGACACAATTTGGAGATAAAACTTGGCATATATAAAGCTTTACTCTTGCTCTATCAGAATATATATTTTTTTTGCTAGTCCTACTCATGAAACTTTGTTTTCATACCGTTAAAGAAGGGTAGGGTAGGACGCTCTTTTCCCGTATGCACTGTACCAGTTACTGTCTACGTCATTTCTAATGATATCTAGCTACAAACGCTATTTTGGTAGGAATTTAAATGTAAACAGAACTTGAGAGACAAAAAACACACACATACACACACCAAATCCAGGAAATAATTTTGTTCTGTGCAAACTGCATAGGTAGACAATTGCAATCATTCCAGTATCAGCTCTCCCATAATTGAGAAAAAATATAGAAATTGTCTTTTAGCATCATGTTGAAGAAATACAATAAAATAAACAAACGCGTTACTGATCCCATCTGAGTTCACGATAACGTGTTTATAGGCAGGGATCACTTTGGGCTGCGCCTTTGCGCCATTGGCGCTCAATATTTGTAAATGGCGCACTAAAAAATTAGAATAGAAAGGGGTCAGTCTGGCGCATGTCTTACAGATATGGCGCTATAAGATGCAAAATTGTGGGTCGAAACTCTTATATTGGTTCATTTTAGGACCGTTTTCAAGCTGACCAATTGTATTCATGACGTATCTGAGCATACTGTTACTCGTTCAATCAGACTCTTTGTAGCCGCGTATGTTCTTTATACCAGCAGAGCGTCTGATTGATCAAGACTAAAATCGGAATTGTACATGGAATATTTCCTTCGTTTAGATTACGCTACTAGAATTTTTTTACCGAATACTGAGTCAATTATATTTATTAAAATTATATGTAATGATTTAAATAATAAACACTTGAAAGTAATACTCCACTATGTAATATGTTCTAATATTTCTTAAAACTTTGATTATTTATTTCGAAACAAAAGAAGTACAAATTACTCATTGTGTATCCAGACACTTGCCCGAAATGCCTCCAAAGCCATTCAAGACTATAGTATCATATATCCTGGCGTATTGTATTTTCGACCTATTTATATGTTATTTATTAATTTATTGCAAACTTTAAAGCATCTAAGGAAATATGGGCTTAAAATGTTAGCATATGCGAAATGACGTAATAGACGGTAACTGGTACTAGACAGCTACTGGTACAGGACCAGTAAAAGGATTTGTACAAATTTACAATTTACCATGTTTAGGGGCCTACCAGTTGAAAACAATAATTTGCATATTTAGGATTTGATTAAATATATTAAGGCTATTTTATTAGATAAATCAAAACTATGTAGCAATAAATTTTTCAAAGTTCCAATGTAGATTGCACCCTGCAATACCAATATTTAAATTCAAGACTATAGTATCATATATCCTGGCGTATTGTATTTTCGACCTATTTATATGTTATTTATTAATTTATTGCAAACTTTAAAGCATCTAAGGAAATATGGGCTTAAAATGTTAGCATATGCGAAATGACGTAATAGACGGTAACTGGTACTAGACAGCTACTGGTACAGGACCAGTAAAAGGATTTGTACAAATTTACAATTTACCATGTTTAGGGGCCTACCAGTTGAAAACAATAATTTGCATATTTAGGATTTGATTAAATATATTAAGGCTATTTTATTAGATAAATCAAAACTATGTAGCAATAAATTTTTCAAAGTTCCAATGTAGATTGCACCCTGCAATACCAATATTTAAATTCAAGACTATAGTATCATATATCCTGGCGTATTGTATTTTCGACCTATTTATATGTTATTTATTAATTTATTGCAAACTTTAAAGCATCTAAGGAAATATGGGCTTAAAATGTTAGCATATGCGAAATGACGTAATAGACGGTAACTGGTACTAGACAGCTACTGGTACAGGACCAGTAAAAGGATTTGTACAAATTTACAATTTACCATGTTTAGGGGCCTACCAGTTGAAAACAATAATTTGCATATTTAGGATTTGATTAAATATATTAAGGCTATTTTATTAGATAAATCAAAACTATGTAGCAATAAATTTTTCAAAGTTCCAATGTAGATTGCACCCTGCAATACCAATATTTAAATTCAAGACTATAGTATCATATATCCTGGCGTATTGTATTTTCGACCTATTTATATGTTATTTATTAATTTATTGCAAACTTTAAAGCATCTAAGGAAATATGGGCTTAAAATGTTAGCATATGCGAAATGACGTAATAGACGGTAACTGGTACTAGACAGCTACTGGTACAGGACCAGTAAAAGGATTTGTACAAATTTACAATTTACCATGTTTAGGGGCCTACCAGTTGAAAACAATAATTTGCATATTTAGGATTTGATTAAATATATTAAGGCTATTTTATTAGATAAATCAAAACTATGTAGCAATAAATTTTTCAAAGTTCCAATGTAGATTGCACCCTGCAATACCAATATTTAAATTCAAGACTATAGTATCATATATCCTGGCGTATTGTATTTTCGACCTATTTATATGTTATTTATTAATTTATTGCAAACTTTAAAGCATCTAAGGAAATATGGGCTTAAAATGTTAGCATATGCGAAATGACGTAATAGACGGTAACTGGTACTAGACAGCTACTGGTACAGGACCAGTAAAAGGATTTGTACAAATTTACAATTTACCATGTTTAGGGGCCTACCAGTTGAAAACAATAATTTGCATATTTAGGATTTGATTAAATATATTAAGGCTATTTTATTAGATAAATCAAAACTATGTAGCAATAAATTTTTCAAAGTTCCAATGTAGATTGCACCCTGCAATACCAATATTTAAATTCAAGACTATAGTATCATATATCCTGGCGTATTGTATTTTCGACCTATTTATATGTTATTTATTAATTTATTGCAAACTTTAAAGCATCTAAGGAAATATGGGCTTAAAATGTTAGCATATGCGAAATGACGTAATAGACGGTAACTGGTACTAGACAGCTACTGGTACAGGACCAGTAAAAGGATTTGTACAAATTTACAATTTACCATGTTTAGGGGCCTACCAGTTGAAAACAATAATTTGCATATTTAGGATTTGATTAAATATATTAAGGCTATTTTATTAGATAAATCAAAACTATGTAGCAATAAATTTTTCAAAGTTCCAATGTAGATTGCACCCTGCAATACCAATATTTAAATTCAAGACTATAGTATCATATATCCTGGCGTATTGTATTTTCGACCTATTTATATGTTATTTATTAATTTATTGCAAACTTTAAAGCATCTAAGGAAATATGGGCTTAAAATGTTAGCATATGCGAAATGACGTAATAGACGGTAACTGGTACTAGACAGCTACTGGTACAGGACCAGTAAAAGGATTTGTACAAATTTACAATTTACCATGTTTAGGGGCCTACCAGTTGAAAACAATAATTTGCATATTTAGGATTTGATTAAATATATTAAGGCTATTTTATTAGATAAATCAAAACTATGTAGCAATAAATTTTTCAAAGTTCCAATGTAGATTGCACCCTGCAATACCAATATTTAAATTCAAGACTATAGTATCATATATCCTGGCGTATTGTATTTTCGACCTATTTATATGTTATTTATTAATTTATTGCAAACTTTAAAGCATCTAAGGAAATATGGGCTTAAAATGTTAGCATACGTGTCTATAAATAAAATGATATAACCCATATTGCAGTTTTGTGTTTATTTTATTTATATGCCATAATATGGAGAGGGTGCAGTTTTCCTTACAAAAATATTAGCGTCTTGTGTTTTCGACCTGAAAATAGTATCAACGCCCAATCAGTATTGGCTATAAATATCCATTGGATATTCCAAACAATAAAAAT
The DNA here is from genome assembly GCA_003671525.1 of Saccostrea glomerata. Taxonomy (NCBI): domain Eukaryota; kingdom Metazoa; phylum Mollusca; class Bivalvia; order Ostreida; family Ostreidae; genus Saccostrea; species Saccostrea glomerata. The sequence continues at coordinate 192,341 of PRKT01000055.1, forward strand.
ATGATTGTCTATCTTTCAAAAGAACATTGAACAAGTTGCATATTTTGGTTGCAAATACATTTATTCGTTGGTTGAACCCATCTGTCAGTAGCTGTGTATTTCCACAAAAAATCAATGAAAATACGTTGCATTTTTCAGTAAAAATCTGTAAGAAAGTACCCATATTTAAGGAAGAAAAAAAATTCGTTTGATCCACCCATTCATTTCAATATTCATGCGTCTTTTTGACAGAGATCTTAATTTTCTTTCGGAAAAATGTCATCAAAAAATGTTTGTAATTAACCGATTATGGCTTTAATTAATCAACAGATAAAATGTGCATTAGTAAAAAGACTAGAATTTCTGTCAACGGAATAAAAACATCGAGGGAATTCCGTTGAATGAATTATTTTGGGTATTTTCACTACATTTGTGCTTCAAAGGTATTTTTCCAAGTGTAGCAACCGAAAATAAGGTTTTACCGCGCGGAATCTGCACGGGAAGCAGACTGGGAAAAATAGGTCGAAAATACAATACGGTCGAAAACAGGATACGAGACAATACTATAGATAGAAATTGGGATTCCATACTTTTTTTTAAATTTGAGTCTTCGAAACTATTTCTGCAGGTACTTCTTCCAGGAGTAAAGTACTGCGAGTAACATTACGATGAATATACTTAGCTGACATTTGTGCAGGTATACTACCACTGGGTCATTGAATCAACACCTCGATCTAGGTCAGTAGGGATGCAAACAAGGATTCCAGCCATGTCGATGGTCAACCCGTCTGTTACTCAGATTCAGTGTACCGTGATGAACTCAGTGATGCCTGCGATAGGCCTACTGCATGAAGGTGTCTAGACATTGTGTTGTTGCAGAAGCACAGTGATAGGCCTAATGCATTTGGGGCCTAGTTTGTGCACGAAGTCCTCACATCTGCACGTGCAAATTCTTTCAGCGCGAAATAATAATACAGATTAAAATGTTAACGGTAAGACAATAAAAATCCGGGATCAATTTTTTTTTGGAGCAAACAAACGCTGGATGGAGGTCCATGAGTCGTAACTTTATTTTTACATGGGTGGATATTTAAAAAATGGAACTTTGAAACTAAATTAAAAGAATAGAGTTTTTTTTTCAATTTATGAAAAATAAACAGTAGCTACATGTAACGTTGGGCCCTTATGTTTGATTTCATAAATAAAAAAATATTTCAAACGTATTGTAATTTATCAGTTCAGACCATCCATGCATTTTTTTTCAAAATTATATCAAACTAAATTGTGACAAAATTTTCTTCATACCTATGACTTTTCATGCCAACTTAACCATATTCAAGTTTCTGCAGGGAGTCTGCGTTTTCTAAAGGGGACAGGGGGGGGGGGCAAGGTCACGTTTTACTTGGTTTACAAATGTAGTCTATAAATGATAACTCTGGGAATTCAGGGGGGGGGGGTGGACCCCCGCTAGATCCGCGCATGCTGTTTATGAGGAGAGTAGCGTGTCAGAGGCCCTTGGCTATATGTGAAGGAAACCAGTTGTCCTTGAGAAATTCTGGAAGGACCACATCTGACCTTTAAACTTATCAACATTACGAAATAGAACGTTTTAAAGGGGGGGATTACATAAGTAAGCTCAAATTGGTTAACGATGCTATCTGTCACAAACAGCTCTATATTAAAACACTGATTAAAATTAAAATTTGTTGCGATCAAATTTAAAGATATATCCAGATTATTCCCATTGTCAAAGACAAAAGAAATATGTCCCCCAAAGCCAGTGCATAACAAGTAAACTTGGAATAATACAGATCGACAAGATCTGATAGTTCTATGAAGTCAGTCTTTTTATTCTCTATAGTCACAAAATTGGTAAAATCAAGCAAACTTTATACAGATGAATAAATAATGATATACAGATATATACACTGACAGTATTTTTACAATTAATTTTGTCATAATTTAATTCATATGGTTTATCACCAAGGCCTCCAGACACCACTTTCTTTGTTAGATCCGCCACTGGTTTCAAAAGAGGACGACTCTGAACCGGAAGAAGGAGCACCAGATTTCCTGACTAGACTTCCGTCACTCGATTCCTCACTGCTGGTAAACAATCGAACACGTAGATCGGGGGAAGTATTGAGGTTAATGTCGTATCTTCCTGACAAAAGCAGCTCCTCCGGAGAGATATAGCCCTTTGTTAGAGCCGGAAGTCCAATGGGGGTAGAGGTCCTGATTGGTTTTATAGCACTAGCATCGACTGGGGTAGAGGTGAAGAGGGGTTTACTAGAATAATACATCTGGTTCTGTTCCGTCGATAAATTGTTGTGATGGCGCATTGGGCTATCTGGACTTTTTACGCATTTCATGCCATTGTTGTCATCAGCAAAGATAAAAACACGAGAAGCAGACCCGCACATGACGCTACTTGATTCCATGACGTCATTGGTGTCAAAGTTGACGTCCATTATTTCCTTCTCTCCACTGTATCCACATTTGTATGCAGGTGTGCAGAAGAGAGGATCCGGATAAAAACTCTGATGTGTGTTGCCCTGCTGCAGATTTTCTGTGGCGTTGTTTCTTTTCATAGATCTGAAGGGATCCAATGGATTTCCAGGTTCTGGCGTGGCAATTCCCCAGTGATCCACGAAGCGTTTACCTAATTGTAAATAGATATTAAAATTTTAAAGTTATATTTATTGCTACGTAATACGTAAAATTTAAAGTTTATCTATATTTTTAAATGACACCCTCGTCAACTTCGTTTCTTACTCACAACTGGTCAAGATGTTGATTCCATCAATGTACATAGCAAAGAGTTCCAATGGTCATCGTGAAATCTGCCCTTATGTTTGCGAATGTTAAAATGGTATATAAAATATGAATATAAGTTAACATATGATATACCACAAAGAAGCGAATCTTTGGCATGAAAACACATGATGATAAAATTATTACCTATATTCTGCTGATGCATCTCAACCAAATGACCAATCGTCATTTCCAATATGTCTGCTTTTTCCATTTTCGCAAAACGTTTTTCCTACAAAAATATCAAAATAAACGTAAATTAATATCATATTTCATATTAAGAACAGGAAAAAAAAATATTTAAACGATTTTTTTTAAAATACTGTAAATATCAAAAATCCATTCAATGTGTAATATGGTATATGGTATAGTATACATACGTCTTTGCCCGTTGCCCTCATTACGATATTCTTCAGCTGTACAAGACATTTGTTGATCCTGTCTCTTCTTCGCTTTTCTGTTATTGGTTTGCTGGCCTAAAGAAATTTCAAAAATTATTTTTTAAACATTAACATAATTTTTTGTCAAAACATTCAACTTTCCGGAAAAGTTTTGCATTGAACCGACTTATAAAAAAAATGATGCCTTCCATTAACTTTTACCATTCAAATCTTACCTTTTTGCCAACCATTGGAATGGCTCCATCCTTTATAGAAAAATGCCTCATCAACTTCCCACCAACTGATTTCTTTCCCCTTTGGACCTCCATTGTTTTGCAAGTGGATACTCAAGTGTGTATATTGAATGAATGTTTGCTTTCTGTGTAGAGAACAGTTGACTGTGATTTTTCAAGTTCTGACTCGCCAAATATATACTCTTTATGAAGTATATTTCATAAGTATATTTCTTCGGAGTAGTATTTGTCACCTGCTAGTACTTCTGATGTTGTTTCAAGGGCTGGCTGACCAGCTCGACATACTAATTACTAATTAATTTATAGATGGCTAACGATGTATTGTTTTTTGAATGATAACTGTACTCGTATCATTAATCTCTGGTTTTCTTTAATGAATGTAATTATTATTTACCTAATTTTTGGAGCATTTGTTTTCATGTAAAATTATTAATTATCATTATGCATGTTTATATTATGTCAACGATAATTATTTTTAAAACTGTATTTAAAAAAGCACATCAGTTGTATCTTTTTCTAAAGAGTTTATTTGTTCTTTCACACAAATTACACAAATACACATCAGTAACGTTGTATCTTAAAAGTGCAGCTTGACATACGACAAAATTAATTGAGGGTGCATTTAAAGTGAAGACAACTTGAAGTCAACTGCTTGATTCCTAAAATATCAGATTTAACAATTTTTTAAAGCAAAGTCTAAAGTCTTGTGTTAAATTTGTATTTAATTGAAACATTTTATTTTTCTAAATTCATCCCCTCCCATGCCCACCCCCTTCGGCCCGTTGGGCCTCAACCCCCCCCCTTCCCCCCTCCCACGAACTTCTGGATCCGCCACTGAAACAAACATATTATATAAACTTATTAAACTACATGAATTACAGCTTTAAAAATATATATTTTACCTCTTATTGCATGTAATTATATAAAAAAAAAATCCCGTACATTTATTGAAAAAAGAAATGGAGAGGTACGTCTAGTCTTCTTTGTAGATAGATGTACATGCATTATAAATTATAATATCTGCCATATGTATATGTATATATGTGCATGTGTTTTTGCATGTTAATTTATGTTGTAGATGTTTTCTTGTGATATTTTAACTGTGATAGTCGGTTTAAGAGCTCTACAGAGCTCATGTTTCTTGTTATGTAATGCATACACTGCGGACTTTAAATAAAATTTACTTACTTACTTACTTAAGTTGATACTGTACGTAGCTCTGACGACTGATGCCTGGACATCAAATGCAACAAAGAGTTACATTACAATTACGGAGCATATTGTTTTTTTTAAAACAATAACACTGAACCATTTATGATTTTAATTCTTGTGTTTATCTGATAAATAAATTGAACTTGGAAAAATGTTATATCAAATTTCGTCGGACATGAAGTGCTTATCATTGTTACAACAGAAACACATTTACGGGTAAACCTCCTACCAGAGCATGTGATTTTATTTCTAAAAGTACCGTAATCAATTTATACTTTGTTCATATCTATTTACACTTTTACCGAGTACCCGGGTACTCGATCGGAAAACATCCAAGTAACCGAGTATTAAAAATTTACCGATTTGACATCCCTAATCATGATCATTGGTTGAAAAAAATAATTTAAAAAGAGGAAATGTGAACACAATTTTTTTAAAACAACTAAATATTAAACTTTTTTTTAAATCGAAGCAGAATAACACCGGAATGTAAAAAAATAGAAATGTATCTTTAATGTGAATCAAGGTGCAATATTTTTGCCCATCTTATTTTGTTTTCAATGGCGTGGTAAATGTTACGCATCTCACGTTGTGAGCTAAATTAAGAACATTAATTTTGAATTTAATTTTTCATATGTCAAAAAAATCAATGGTTACTTTTGCTAGGACTTTATATGTATACATGTTATAAAATAAACGAACACTTACGAGGGTCGTTAGAAAAGTTCGCGGACACATTGAATTACGGAAACCTATTGTGTACTGTGAAGTATGACCTATGTCTGAGTAAATTCCTACATTTTGTTTATTGGTGTGTAAAAAATCAGGTCCATATAATAAAATCTTGAAAATTTACAACGATTTTTACTATGAGGTCATGGGATTCATGGAGCAATCACTTGACGTAAGGCAACGTGACAACCAGATTTCGACCCGTTAAGCTTTGTCGCAGTTCTATAAATCTTTCATTTCTTCAGATTTTTCTTATCTTTTTCTACTTTAAAATTAAATATCTATATCTTCTATAATGTCTTTTGTACTGATTCGGATATTATTGAGATCTTAAAAAAGTCTATGCAGTTAATCAGTTAATCGATCAGGTATGGAAACTATGCAAAACCATATAGGCGCAACGCAACGTCCATGCGATACGGGAGTATTGAAGTATCGATGGAGTTAATCATTCAAAATGTCAACCCTTCCATTCTTATGAAGCTACAACCATTTGAAAACTTGTCCATTGTAGGTGTAGGAAATTCCCGGCCGCATCTTGAACATTTTAATCTCTTTTTAGACATTTTCCAGTCTGCATACATAATTTTTACGTAGTGCAGTGCTCCATGACGCTCAATGACGTTCCGATTTTTGGCTGTGTTTTTACGCGTTGATCATTTAAAAACGGCTATAAAACAGTCATATCCCTCCAATTTAGTTCAAAATTTCTCCCAGTGACGTTTTATGAATACTTTAGCGGCAGGTAAAATATCATAAATCTCTTAGCGCTACAATTGTGCAATTTTTTATGTTAATAAAGAGTCTCTGTGATGTAAACGTGCCAAAATGTAGCATGCTCCGTGAAGCAAGTTCTATCAAAATAAAAAAGCTGTATATTTTTCAATAATCGCCAGAGAGCACCAAAATCTTGTATATTTATTGGAAAAAAGGTAAAGATTTTATCTGGAAAGTTTGACCGGTTTCGTAGAAATAGCGAGCTCACAATTGAACTTGTCCGCGAACTTTTCTAACACCCTTCGTAAATTGATATAAGGATACAAAATTCTTTAACGTTACAATTGTATCATACAACATTTTTTAATGAATTATTATTTGAGAATTTGCAATGAAATACACGAGAAATTTGATGTTCTAATCATAATAAAAAGTATTTCTTAATCCTGGCATTTTAATCTGTGGGATTAATCCTGGCATTTTAATCTGTGGGAAAAGATTTCAATCAACACATTCTCGGTCAAGCAGTACATTCTAGGCTCTGTGCTCTTTTGTTTCTAATGTTGTTTTGGTAAATGATCTCTCTCTCTCTCTCTCTCTCTCTCTCTCTCTCGTCGCAATGTCACAATTTATGTTCTACATTTTTTTTTACTGAAAATCAACCAGATAAAGACTGTCATTATGATAACAATCAATCAGCAATGGGAAACTGCATGATCGATATTTAATTATGTTAATAATTACAAATAAAGACAACGGGCTAAGACACTGTTTAGAATGTTCGTTATATTGATTTGTAGTATAATTAATTTTACCTTTATTTGTCATGCTTGGGTCCAAGGTGCAAACAGGGCTGTTTAATTAATTTTTACGCACAAGAACTTTAACGATAGAAAAGAGGAAAAGGTTTAATTGTAGTCTGACCAGGATGTTGAATTCTTTAAAAAGTAGATTTGTTTCTAATTTTTTCCCCCAAGAATTAAAAAAAATCCAAAATGTGCGTCAAAGTAAAAGAAAAGCAAAGAAAAGAAGAACAAGAATGGTTTAGCGTGATGTCGATTTTAGAAAACCGACAATCATCGATTGTGGTAAATTGAAGATTTTTTTTCAAGAGGTAGGTTCACTAACTCCGTAAAATGGCCCTGTCCATTAACCAATTTACCGACCAAATCCCAATGTCCCATTTTGAAAATCAGTATAAAGCAGACACTTAGTGCTTTCATTTACTATATAAAAATTCCTCTTAATGGCTCTGGGAGTCCAAGTACAAATATATTGGAAAACAGACTTTGTGAAACTGCAATGTGCTTTAATTTTGAAGAAAGTGACTTTGAGCATTTTCAACAAATAATCAGAATATGAACATATCCTGTTCTGAGACAATTCTTTCATTATATAATGAAACATTTTAGATCAGAGGTTGGGGCTATTAAGAATATTCAAAAACAGCTTAAATTTTTTGCCATTTTTAAAGAAAGATTCTTTACAAGATTTGAGGAAAATAACTCATTATACATGGACTAGCGAGAAAATTACGTCATTTTCAAAAGTTATGAAATAGCCAAGGGTTCAACAAAAAATTGAAATATTTTCAAACAAAAACTGAGTAGTTTTTATTTTTTTTTTGGTTTAGAAATCCACAGCCGGGGCCAAGAAGGCTCAAACAAATTTGCTTTTAATGATATAGCTTTAATTTAACACATGTACACCTTTAAAATAGCTACATATTACTTTTATTCAATATCGATGGTTAATTTTATTTGTTTAGATACACAGTTTGTTAACAGATTTCCGGAAACAAGTACTGTGACCGCTCTACTTTTATATACATCAAACCGGAAGTTTAAATGTGAAAGTAAGCAAGTTGTAAACAAAAATTGAAAAAGTTGTAATGAGTGACGAAAGAGATACAGTCTTTGTAATTATAAACAATATACCCCGTGATTATCGTTCCTCAGATCTCAGAAATTTTTTCTCCCAGTTCATAGAGACCAAGGGATTCAAATGTTTCCACTTCAGACACCGACCAGAGGTTCAGCTGAAGAAACGTCACATAGACGATGGGGTCGTCGATAAAGATGAAACTCAAAACACATCATCTAATACTTGTTGTTGTGTTGCTAGGGTATATACAGATAGATGTGATGAACTTTTTAAGATGTACCACAGAAAACATTGGCTAGACAGCAATGGAGAATCAATTTCCAAAGTGTGTCATATTTCTAAAGCAAAAATTCAACAGTCAGGAGGTTGGTACATCACTACATGTATAAATCATAGGCGCTTGGGTCAAGGATATTGTTTTTTTTTTCTATATAATGTATTGTCGAGGAAATTCGAACTATACTCGAAATATTTTTTTTTCAGTGTGTAGTGTTAATTTTTAGTTTTTTGTAAACCTATCTGCTTCATATACACTACAATCTCACGGAAATTCGATTTTATGCACGCTTTAAAAATGACATATCCCACTGTATACTATGTTTCTTTTTAGTATACAGTGGGATATGTCATTTTTAAAGCGTGCATAGTTCGAGTATAGTTCGAATTTCCTCGAAAATACATTAATAGAAAAAATACAGTATCCTTGACCCAAGCGCCTATGGTATAAATACTATAATTATGTATTCTAATCCCGTTATATCTACACCGTATTTTAAAAGTTTGGTTGATACAGTAGTAATTTTTACAAGATATTTCTTACATTGCAGCTTATTTGGAAATATTGACCAACTTTCTTTTCTTAAAAGTGGAAAAATTTGGTAAATTTAAAAACTGTAATGATGTATCTTCTTAAATATAATTCTTCTGTGCATGGGTATCATTCTACTTTATTGATATACAACAGTTAGACCAAAAATTATCAAATGAAGTTTGAGTTCCAACAACTACAATATAATTTTTTTTTTTCCCAAAAGAGAATTAGAAAGTAATTTTTTAGCTGGATTTTAGACGTCACAGGCATTTCATGGATTGATTCATGGATAAAATGCCATCTTTACTTACAGATATGTCTTCAAAGTACAAGACAAGAGGAGAGCTGAAACAGATACCCAATGACAGAGAAACTTTCACAGAAGCAGATTTAATGAAACTTCCAGAGTTACATCCCCCTGCTGCAATGCCAAATGGTAACGTGGGAACTCCAACATCTATTTTCATGGAGGCCATTAGACAGTGTAAACTTCCACCCATTGTTATAAAGAAATTAGGACTGAAGTTTCCCAAAACCAGAGTAAACAACAGATATGGAAATGTTTCTTTTGATTATGGGGGCGAGAAAGAGGAGCCAAAATACGAAGAATCTTCCGAGGAAGCTGTGTTATCTGGTTGTGGACATAAACTTGTGAGTGAGGAAGACTTTGAAGAAAAAGCTGATGGGTCAGATGAACAAAGTCAAAAGGTATACGAGAGAGTAACTATAAAGGACCCAGAAACCAAGAGGAGAATGGAGATGAACATTGAAGAGAATATGATCCACAAGGAAGACAATGATTCTGAGCATGTAAGTATGGCACTTATCAGGCAAAAATGTTGTGAATAACAAAAAAAAGGGAGAGCCACTGCCAGGTTGTTTTTTTTTCACATAGACCTTCTTAATCAATTTATTCTTTCAAATATGAAATGGTTTATATACAAAAAATTAACAAGCAACAAAGAAACACCAAAATATGCTTGTAAATTCTAATCACAACTATCACAGGCAGTTCATATAATTCAGTAAATCTTAACGTTAATTAAATAAAATCTCTCTTTAGGATGATGACAGTTGTGAGGAATGGGAGCGACACGAAGCACTGACAGACGACCCAACAAACCAGGAGAGGAACAAGGACCGGCTGTTTGAGGAGGAGATAGAACTCAAGTGGGAGAAGGGAGGCAGTGGACTGGTCTTCTACACAGATGCCCAGTACTGGCAGGAACAGGAGGGGGGTAAGGACGGTTCAACAAGAGAGGAATGATTGTTTAGTGGTTATACAGTAGATCACTAAATTCTCTCAATACTAATTTCATTAGATAGTCAAATGGCACAATAAATTTTTTTCTTGAATTCTGGTTATTGTTGATAAATTCTGGAAAAAAAATATGTGAGAATGAGATTTTTGTTAGGAGACAGTCTCACATAATTATACACAAGATAGGTTCTCATAATGATATAAAAAGTAGTTTACAGTATATTATCAAGGAGTGTTGACAGTTGGGTGTTAGCAAGACTAGACTGGGTTATGTGTAGGAGTTATCACTCTTGATATATAGTTATTTCTTCCGTAACCTTAAAACTTTCTAATATTTGTACATACAGAGGAAGAAATTTAAAACTTGATGATAATTTGTGTTTGAACAAAGCTTATTATTAACTGATGATGTCACTAATTTTTCAGACTTTGATGAACAAACAACCGATGACTGGGATGTGGACATGAGTGTGTATTATGAAGACGGCGCGGGGGATAAGGATGCCAGAGATCATGTGACAATGAGGCAAGAAAAACGCAGGAGGGATGGTGAAGAGGCCACAGACAGGTTCACTGTGGGAATAGGGAGAAAAAGAAGATTCAAGGTTCCAAAGGAAGATCATAAAATAGGAAGATTTGAATCCCACACTAAAGGAGTAGGTAGGAAGATCCTAGAAAAGCAAGGCTGGCAGGAAGGAGAGGGATTAGGATCCTCTGTTAAAGGGATTGCAGAAGCATTGGAAAATGATGGACAAAATCCCAAAGACAGAAAAGGATTTGGGTAAATGTTAACTAATTTACAAAATCTACAATATTGCATTTTTCTTTCAAATATCTGGATCACCAGGATAATTGGATATTAAAATCTTTTTTTTTTTAAAAATCAGAATAAGCAATCATTTTATTATCTCTTTATTTTCTGTCTTCAGATACAGAGGAGAGAAACTTGTCAGGCCAACAGGAAAATCACAGCGAGCGGACAGAGAAGTGATAATTTCTACTGTGTATGATGATCACTCTAAAACCGACCCCCAGGATCCACTGCTGAGAAGAGGACACCATTATCACATCAAGTATAGGGACAGAGTAGACTTCACAAAACCACAGGAAAGTCAGGGCTATATTGACAACTGAAGACAGGGCTATATTGACAACTGAACTTGAAGACAGGACTATACATGTATTGACAACTGGAGACAGGGTTGTATTGTCAAAGGGCACCATAACCACATCGTATATGGACAAAGTGGACTTAACACCAAACCACAGGGATGTCAGGGCTATATTGACACCTGAAGACAGAGCTTTATTGAAAACTGAGGCTTTACAAATGTAAATTATGAAAACAACAATTTACTGACAACCAGAGTTGGCTAAAGTAAATGTCTTATAGTGTACATACATGTACCCGCTACATGTTCCTGTACCAGGACAACTGCAGAGACTGAGCTATATTTGAAGCCAAAACACACTGACATCCAAATGAATCCAAGATGAAAACTTATAAGTGAAAACTGGACTTAGTCTTATTATTTTTTTGAACAGAGAAAAAAGATGAAGAACTATGGAAGAGCATTATTTCCAAAACAAGAAATTCTGCAAACCATGAAGAAAATTGTATTTAATTACTTGATTATCTAAATATCTGAATAAAATCAAAATTTTGAGTATTAATGTTTGTACATTTGCCACATTTAGAAAACAAGACCAAACTCAAACAAGTATATTTTTTTAAATTTCATTACAAACTTGAAATGTTTTACAGTTTTAAACAGGCTTGATTGTTGATCTAAGATGAAATAAATCTGTCATATATATATATATATATATATATATATATATATATATATATATCAATATATATATAATTGTTATGAAGAGAATTCTGCTGCAAAGTGGTAAATTAAAGTTCATACAGCGGTATTTTTTTTTTCTTTTCTTAGAATTGCAGTCTCTAACCTTAATCTCTGATATTTTATAGCCTTATTACCACATACAGTGGAATCACATATTTTTGTGGTGTAATATTCATGGTTTGAGGAGAAAGTCTTGGTCCATGGGGATTTTATTTTGTGGATAAAGAATTGTTGAGTTCATTACGCTTTATATTTCATGGTGGACATGAATTCACGGGTCTCTTCATACCTCGAAAACAACACAAAATTTAACCCCAATGATGAGTTGTTGAACACTTAAATACGAGGAAGACATCTAAAGAATTGGGCAGACACTGATCAAAAGTCAATTAAAAGTAGAAAGTTAAGACTAATATACATGTAATGTGATACTTAAGGGACAAAACATAAATTGAGAGTTTGTGGTGAAAAGAATTTTCCTATAAAATTTCAATGAAGTCACTTATTAAGATGCCAAGCTTTAAAGACCATCGCAGTACAATAACATTTTCTAACCTAAAGTCTTTATAATTGACACATAGATGAAGAATGATTGGAAAAAGAAAATAAGAAAATTATTTTGGTGTCACAGATAATTTCGCCCAAGACAAGACTTTTTTTTAAATGCTGTGTCTCATTTAAATTATAGAATGTCTGAAGTACTTTTTAACCTTAAAATATTTCTTCACTTCTTAGTTATGGTTACACAAAAATGCCTATTGACTCTTGGGTTAATCTCTCTGTGGCACAAAATCAGAATAAGCAATTAAGCTATTCAGAAAATTTGTGTACCCAGCTTATAGGAAAAAGAAATCATGTACAGATCTAGAGGGGTTCAAAGGAAAGGAGGAAAGGTGGGGCCATAGGGAGTAAAAGTATAAAATATGAGGCGCCATTTTGGTATTTAATACTGTCAAAAAGTGATATCACCTATTTGAATAGGTGATGTCACTTATTCAAATAGGTGATATCACCTATTTGAATTGGTGATATCACCTATTCATTTTCAAAAGGTGATATCACCTATTCAATTTGAATTGGTGATATCACCAATTCGAATAGGTGATATCACCTATTTGAATTTCTTACAACAATTTAATAATGAAACACCCTGACTAATATGAAGATTACCACAGGAACCAAGAAAATTCGGACTACCCAGTTTTCATGCATTTTTCCAATTTTTTCTTAAAGTTTATATGATAGAGAAGTGAAATAAATTAATTTGTGAGCAGAACAAACTACATTTTCTATTGGGGTTGATTAAAATTAAATGCAAAACTGTTATCCATTGTCTCCTAGAATTATGAGTTATAAAACGAAAGTGAAAGTCAATAAGATTTAGGGACCTATAGTCTTGGGAGCTGTTATTTCATAAATAATTTGAATAGGTGATATTACCTATTTGAATAAGTGATATCACCTATTCAAATTAAATGGGTGATATTACCTATTCGAAAAGGTAGTATCATCTATTCGAATAAGTGATATCAATTATTTAAATTGAATAGATTATATCACTTATTTGAATAGGTAATATCACCTATTCGAAAGGTATAGGTCCTATTCGAATAGGTGATATCACCTTTTCGAATAGGTGATATCACCAATTCAAATAAAAAAAGATGATATCACTTATTGGAATAGGTGATATCACTTAATCGAATAGGTGATATCACCTATTCAAAATCTGAATAGGTGATATCACCAATTGAATAGGAGATATCGCCTATTCGAATAGGTGATATCACTTTTTGGCAGTAAATACAAAAACGGCGCCCCATAATAATTTTTTTTTTAATAAAAGTTCCTTCTGGTATCGCTCAGAAATGAAAGATTTACTCACACACAGAATGTATGAATTTATGACCCTGACCTTTGACCTAAAAATAAATAAGGTTGTTCCTTGAATCATTATGATGAAGATGTAGCTTAAAATTTCACTGCAAAAGCTTCATGAGATATCCTACGAAACGAAAGTTAGTGTTAACCAAAATACACTGAATTTATGACCCATGACCTTTTGACCTCAAAATCAATAGGTTTCTCCCTTAGGCCATAGGGAATTGCTGTATAAAATTTCATTGAAAAAACTCAAAAAGCTTCTTTAGTTATTACTTGGAAATGAGTATTACAGACAGACAGAAGTACAGACGCATATGGATGGACAGACACAGACCTCAATATTAATACTCCCCAGTTTGTGAAAGTGGGGGACAAAAAGGTGATTGATATAAAAATATTATAGTACACGTGCATTGTGTTTGGACTATTGTCATACGTTTATACATATCCAGAAAATGTTGGTCATAATTAGGATCCAGAGAAAGTCTGGTATTGAATAATAAATTTATAAAAAATGATTATTGGATGCACAACACTTCCGTTAAAAGAGGCAATCCCAGAATAAAGAAACTAAATAAAGCCTGTAAATTATATTCCTAGCTCTAAATTATGCAGGCGTCGCTATTGACAAAGACATCCGGGTGGGGCGGGGTGGAGGGTTGTCTGGTGGTGGGGGCATAGCTAATGACGACTGATCAAGTAAACAAAGTGAGAAAGGAGGGGATGGGGGGGATGTTAGCGATATTTAATTGTTGTTGCATTTCAAATGTTTCAAAGGGTAAATTGTATTGTGCTGCAACAATTCCTTTGGGGGGGGGGGGCTCCATAATTTCTTACATTCATCAGTTGCGTGTATCTTTAATTGTAACATATCTAGAATATTGAATAGTAATCACAAATTGACAACTTAAACAAACCTTTTTGTTTCTGTTATCAAAAAAGTATTATATCAAATAACATAAATTATCATCAAGATCGTTAAGATATAGATCCCTTGTAAAAACTCAATATGATGAACATGTTCTTTTTGTATATTTTAGAAGACTGATCATCCAGACTCGTTAGGAACCAGAGGTTCACCGCTCTTGGTGCCTGATGAGGTACTGTATGCGAACTTTTCAAAATGTGAACACAAATTGTTTTCTGTAGAAACTGAAATTTTCACGGGGAATTTTTTTCTCTGATTTGTATAGATCTATTTTCTTTTTGCAATTAAATGATTGACTATTTTATTAATTCATGTATTGGGTATTCGTTTATTTATTTTTTATGTTATTATTTTTTATCTATTCTGTAAATTATTAATTGCAATGAATAAATATTTTAAAGTGATATGATAGGAGTATATTGATCAGTAATTTTAAGTTTGAAAAATATATGCATGTGATAAAAATGTCTTTCATGAGAAAAGGCTTGCTATAACGGATTTGTAGTAAAATGTCACAATGTAAGCGTGTTGATAGACTTGATAAAGCTTTAATAGTGCAGTAAAACTCGATTATGACCAAGTCACTGGAATTTAACCTCATGTCCGTAATTTGATATTATTAGCGAGCGCAGCGAGGCGGCGCGAAGCGCCGCTCGCGTAGCGAGCTCAATAGACTAACGTGTACGAACGGAGGAAATTCGGGTTGAAATCTGCACATTGTTCCAAGAAATTTTTATCTGACCGCGTGAAAAAATTCTAATATCCCAGTAATCCTTTGCGGTGCATAGCAACCAGAAGGCTAGAACATAGCAACAACTTACTTGAAAAAAATTACAAACAACGTTTTTATGCAATATCCTTGCCACAAAACTATCGTTTGCGTTTTAAGTCTACAAGACTTTTTATTTGACGTCATACTTTCGTCACTTAAACGGCTCGGGTATTTCCGATTTTGTCGGAAACTTCCGAAAAGTTCGGAATCTCGATCCCGATTCCTTTAGAAATAAAATAAAGCTGTGTAAAGGTAACTGCGCTCGCCCCAACGGTCGCACCGTAGAACATATTATTGAGCGCAGCGAGCGTCGCGAAGCGACGCTCGCGAAGCGAGCTCAATAGACTAACGTGTAAGAACAGAGGAAATTCGGATTGAAATCTGTACATACGTCAGCCAAATTTCTCTGTGCAACATTCCCAGAATTCCTGCACTACCCAATGTCCTTTGCGCGAATATTGCCGAATAAATAAATAAATAATAACGTAAAGCATATATCAGACTTTCAGTTTGTAGAAATCTTTCAAAGAAACAAGAAATAACTCTGCAATGTTTTTCGACAAAAATTGCACTAGTTCTATAGTTTCAAACAGACGCTCGGCTGTCTCCGTAAGCTCCGACGAGCTTTGTGACGTCGTATGACGTCACAGCTAGTCGAGATATCTCGTGCGGCTTGACGTTCGAAGTGGTTGATCTCAAGTGTTTTTGATGGTACAACTGCGCTCGCCCCAACGGTCACACCGTAAAACATATTATTCATGTAAGGAATTAGTAAAATTCATGTAGCCAGGGATCCAAGATAACTTTGCCATATCTCTAAATTCGAATTATCCAATCCGTGTTCGCGCGAATTTTACTGTATTCGTTACCTATAGAAAACTCTCTTGAAGTTACAATCAGGGTCCGATCCTTTCGTTTGTTATTTAGCAAAAAGACTGCATCTTGCTTACTTGCAATCCTTTCTAACGTGAGTTTTAATTGGCTTACGTCATTACGATTGTGACATCACGTTTCTAGTAGACTTGTGTTGTGTTGTGGTTACGTCTCATATCCACGACGTTTGTTGAACACCTCGGACGTTTTTATTTTCTCTCCCAATTTTCTGCAAATTTAACCCAACTGAGCGAAGTAATGATGCTGAAAGTGTACAGAATGAAAGATAAGAGGGTAATGCCTCGTGTGTCGTTTATTTTATTTAGTAAAAATCAATCTATGTTGATTCTTATATTTTTTAATAAAAATGGAGGGATGGGCTACGTGTTAATCCAGCATCCAATGTTTCAATCAGCCGTCCATTTTCAATATATCCTGATATTTCTTTGTTTAAATGAAATTAAATTTATGCATTACTTTTATCTTTTCCCTAGAGAGTAATTATGACAATTTGTATTGTTGCTGTGTTCTTTGTCGCGCCCTTGATACATATTTTGGATAATGATTTTTTACACGTACACACATATTGTTTATTTGTAAATGTAGAGAAGATAAATCTGATAATTAATCACAAAACTCGAGTTATTAGATGCACGGCACGTCGGACTTCCGTTAAAAGTAACAGTCCCAGAATAAAGAAACTAGATAAGGCCTGAAAATTATTTTCCTAGCTCTACATTACCCAGCCGTCAATATAACGTATTCAATATATTAAAAAGCAATCACAAGTTGACAACTATATAAAAAAAAAAATTGTTTCTATTATCAAAATGGTATTATAACATATAACAAAATTTATCATCAAGATCGTTAAGATTTAGATTTCTTGTAAAATCCCAGTATTGGTGAACATGTTCTTTTTATAAATATGATCCAGACTCGTTAGGAACCAGAGGTTCTTCGCTCTTGGTGCCTGATGAGGTACTGTATGAAATTCTCAAACTTTTCAAAATGTGAACACAAATTATTTTCTGTAAAAACTGAAGTTTTCATTGGGAATTTTTTTTCCTGATTTGTATAGATCTATTTTCTTTTTGCAATTAAATGATTGACTATTTTATTAATTCATTTATTGGGTATTCGTTTATTTATTTTTTATGTTATTATTTTTTATCTATTCTGTAGATTATTAATTGCAATGAATAAATATTTTAAAGTGATATGATAGGAGTATATTGATCAGTAATTTTAAGTTTGAAAAATATATGCATGTGATAAAAATGTCTTTCATGAGAAAAGGCTTGCTATAATGGATTTGTAGTAAAATGTCACAATGTAAGCGTGTTGATAGATTTAATAAAGCTTTAATAGTACAGTAAAACTCGATTATGACCAAGTCACTGGAATTTAACCTCATGTCCGTAATTTGATATATCCATGGAAGGAATTAGTAAAATGATCCAAGATAACTTTGCCATATCTGTAAATTCGAATTATCCAATCCGTGTTCGCACCAGTTTTACTGTATTTGTTACATAGAAAACTCTCTTGAAGTTACAATCAGGGTCCGATCCTTTCGTTTGTTATTTAGCAAAAGACTGCATCTAGCTTACTTGCAATTCTTTCTAACTTGAGTTTTCATTGGCTTACGTCATTACGATTGTGACATCACGTTTCTAGTAGACTTGTGTTGTGTTGTGGTTACGTCTCATAACCACGACATTTGTTGAACGGATCGGACGCTTTTATTTTCTCTCCCAATTTTCTGAAAAGTTTACCTAACTGAGTGAAGTAATGATGCTGAAAGTGTACAGAATGAAAGATAAGAGGGTAATGCCTCATGTGTCGTTTATTTTATTTAGTAAAAATCAATCGCTTTTGATCCTTTTTATATTTTCTAATAAAAATGGAGGAATGGGTTTCGTGTTAATCCAGCATCCATTGTTTCAATCAGGCGTCCATTTTCAATATATTTTGATTTTTTTTTAAGTGAAAGTAACTTTATGCATTTCTTTCATGTTTTCTCTAGAGAGTAATCATGAGAATTTGTATTGTTGAGCACTGTATTTTTTGTCCCGCCCTTGATACATATTTTGGATAATGATTTTTTACACGTACACACATATTATTTATTTGTTAATGCAGAGAAGATAAATCTGATAATTATAAAAAAAAAAACGAGATATTAGATACACGGAACTTCCGTTAAAAGTAGCAGTCCCAGAATAAAAAAACTAAATAAAGCCTGTAAATTATTTTCCTAGCTCTACATTACCCAGCCGTCGTCATTGACAACGACTTCCGGGTGGGGTGGGGTGGAGGGTTGTCTGGTGGTGGGGGTATAGCTAATGACGACTGATCAAGTAACCAGTCAGAGTTGCGGGGATGGGGGAGGGGTAGCGATATTTTATTGATGTTGCAGTTCAAATGTTTCAAAAGATAAATTGTATTGTGCTGCTACAAATCCCTTTAGGCATATTATTGATTTTTTTTTTGGGGGGGGGGGGGGGGGGGGATTGGCTCCATTAATTTTTCTGACATTCATCATTTGCGTGCAATCTGATTAAATATTAAAAAGCAATCACAAGTTGACAACTATAATAACTGTTTCTTTTATGAAAATGGTATTATGCCACTGATATAATAACATAATTCATCATCAATATCGTTAAGATTTAGATCCCTTGTAAAAGCTCAATGTGGTGACCATGCTCTTTTGTATATTTCAGAAGACTGATCATCCAGACTCGTCAGTAACCAGAGGTTCACCGCTCTTGGTGCCTGATGAGGTACTGTATGAAATTCTCGAATTTTCTGTAGAAAAGGAAATTTTCATGGGGAATTTTTTTCCCTGATTTGTATAGATCTATTATCTTTTTGCAATTAAATGATTGACTATTTTATTTATTAATTTATTGGGCATTCATTTATTTATTTTTATACCCCTGTAAACGAAGTTTTTGGGGTAAATAGTTTTTGTCGTCTCCGTCCGTCTGTCTGTCTGCCTCTCTGTCTGTCTGTTTGTCCGCAAAACCTTTTACCTTGCCCATAACTTTTGATTTAGTGGAGCCATTACCTTCATATTTCACATGTATATTCCTTCTTTGGGTACCACCAAATTTGATCTTTTACCTTGACCTTTGAGTTTGACCCACTTTTACATGAAAATTTTAAACTTTTACTTTGGCCATATCTTTTGAACAATAAATACCAGGACATTTATACTTCACATATGTATCTTTTGTTGAAAGACCTTGGATACCAAAAACCTTGACCCTTTGACCTTGACCTTGTAGATTTCCGTACTTGTGAAAAATCTTTACCTTGGCCATAACTTTTGAAGGGTAAAGGAAAGGGCTTTCATACTTCATATATGTAATAATTGTGAGAAGACCCTTCATTGAATACCAAGAACTTTGACCCTTTGACCTTGACTTTTGAGTTTGACCTACTTTTAAAGGGTTAGGGCTAGTGCTTTCATACTTTACATATTTAATCCTTGTGACAAGACCTTTCATTTGATAACAAGAATTTTGACCCTTTAACCTTGACCTACTTAAAAAAAAAATTAACCTTGGCCATAACATCTGAACGGTTAGGGCTAGGGCTTCCATACTATACATAAGTAAAGTATGTGGCAAGACCTTTTATTGGATACCGATTACCTTGACCTTTTGACCTTGACTTTTGAGATTTTTGTATTTAGTTGTTAAAAAAATTAAAAATTGGCTTACTTTCAAGTTTCAACTTTCAAGTTTCTAAAATTGTTTTCCTGTGAGAATACACTACTTTTGGTACCAATTAATTAAATTTGCATTTAAGAAATGTTTAATCTTTGCTATGTTGCCATACGGGGGCATCAGTGTTTCACAAACACATCTTATTTTTTTTTTTTTTATTTTACTATTCAATTTTCTATTCTATAAATTATCACTTTCAATAAATAAAATGATAAGAGTTTGATCAGTAATTTTAAATTTGAAAATCATATGCATGTGTTATAAATGAATTTCATGTAAAAAGGCTTGCTATTATCGATTTGTGGTAAAATGTTCACAATGTAAGCGTGTAGATAAACACAGCTCAAGTAGTACATTAAAACTCGATTAAGACGAAGTCACTGGAACCTTTGAAAATGCTTTGCTGTAATATTATCCGTAATTCGATGTATCGATATAAGGAAAAGGCCTAAGTAAAATTCATGTAGACAGGGATCCAAGATAACTTTGCCGTATCTGTAAATTCGAATTATCCAATCCGTGTTCGAGTTTTACTGAATTGGTTAACACAAAGAAAACTTTCTTGAAGTTACAATCAGGGTCCGATCCTTTTTTTTTTAGCATAAAGACTGCATGTGTGCCTCTTGCTCACATGTAATCCTTTCTAACGTGAGTTTTCATTGGCTTACGTCATTACGATTGCGACATCATGTTTCTAGTAGACTTGCGTTGTGTTGTGGTTACGTCTCATAACCACGACATTTGTTGAACAGACCGGACGCTTTTAGTTTCTCTCCCAATTTTCTGCAAAGTTTACTTAGTTAACTGAGTGAAGTAATGATGCTGAAAGTGCACAGAATGAAAGATAAGAGGGTAATGCCTCATGTGTCGTTTATTTTATTTATTAAAAATTCATCGCTGTTGATTTTTTTTTAATGAATGAACTAAAAAAATTAAAGGGCTGGGTTACGTGTCATGCCAGCATCCATCCTTTCATAAAATGACATAAGTCCATTTCCAATAGGGCCTATATCATATTAATTTTTTTTTTAATCAAAGAAAATTTATATGCTTTTCCTTTCTTTTTCCCCTTCATGCATATAACGTTACATGTAATTTAGATAGTAAAATTTGCCGTTCTTGGTGCATAGGGGATTCAAGTATATTTCCGTATTTAGAATTTTAATCTGATAATAAGTTTATAACAAGTGTACAATTTGAACTGGCTCCATTAAAGGACGCAGTCCCAAAATAAAGAATTTCCAGGGACAGCAAATTTTTTTCCTAGCTCTACATAATTCAGACGTTGCTAGTGACAACGACATCCTTTTGGGAAGGGGGGGGGGGTAGCAAAGTAAGAGAGTCAAGATGGGGAAATGCAGTAAGAAATTAATTATGTATAATGTGAAAAAGTATACAATTCAAATGATTTGTTTAACAATACAAATAGAAAATATAGAATATGTTATAAATAAAGTTTTTTTTTTTACTGAATTGAAAATTATAGAATACATATAATTAAAAAAGTAAACTATACAAATGGAACTTTTACAATACAAATGGAAAATTATAGAATACAAATAAAAATCACACATTATACAAATGGAAAAGATCGAATATTGCAACCATGCCAAAACTGAAAAAAATATTCTCATTTTTATGGAGGTTTAATTAACTGAATGATAATTCATTTTCCTGAGTGAATATGAACCCTAAATTATTTTTTTTTCTTTATTTAGGGACACGTGGTCTCTTCTGAACCCCAGACACAGGTTGCGCCACCACCCAGACAGGTGTGTTGATTCTATTGAATGGTAGTCTACTACTGAGGTCTTATCATTTTTCTCATTATACATGTTCTTTATCCATCATAAAAAAATACAGATTAAAAAAAAAATTGCAAATATATGATGGTATGTTCTGGAATTTAATAGATATATAATATGTATATTATATCACATATATTACATATAATTATGTATTTGATATTATATATAAAATATGGATATATTTCAGACATGTGATAACCCGGCTGGGACCACATCAGGAGGAGGAAAGTCGCCCTATGAGGTATATTGTAAAGTATTTTTAAAATAGTAAATCATTTATAATTATTTATACTCAAGAAAAAATATTAACATATCAACTAAACCAATTAATGAAAAAGTATTGAATATCAAATGTAATTTAATAGAGTACTTATTTAATCAATGTAAAAAAATGAATTTAAAAACCTATACTCTATTTGCTATATAGGTTGTACCCAAGAAGAGACGGTGGCGCCCATACAACCGAGTGTGGAGGCGTGACCAGAAATGGACCAGAGAGGTCAATATGTATTCTGGTTTTTTTTATAATTATTATGATTTCATAAACTGATTGAAATTTCAAAAATTAATATAAATATTTAAAATTGTTTTTTCTTGTTTATTGTAGGGATTGATGGACCCCCAGAAGTCACCAGTATCACAGGTGTGTTAAATAACTCATAACTAAAATATCATTTTCACCTCATTTTCTACAGTATTGTTGATTAAACAGGGAAGGGGGAAGGGTAGATAGATCAAAACATACACTTAATTTTAATTTACATACACCTTTTTTCAGAAGTCAGCTGAGCCAGCCGA
The DNA here is from genome assembly GCA_003671525.1 of Saccostrea glomerata. Taxonomy (NCBI): domain Eukaryota; kingdom Metazoa; phylum Mollusca; class Bivalvia; order Ostreida; family Ostreidae; genus Saccostrea; species Saccostrea glomerata. Next base: position 215,044 of record PRKT01000055.1, read on the forward strand.
GGACTTGTCAGGGACCAGATCACCACCACCTCTGGTGTCTGACAAGGTAGGGTGCAGAAATAGATTGAATTTACACAGGCGTCAGAACTACTTTTGTTTTTGCAAAAATAGACATTACATAGGCATTGAAAATTGGGATTTACCTTTTTTTGTTGGTTTATCCCCCCAACTTTCGATTAGCCCCCCCCCCCTTTTTAAATTGCTTCTGACGCCCATGAATTTATATATATAATTTATATATTAAATAGTTATCATTTTATTCATATATAAGTAAAGATGTGTATAAACTGTCAGGTGTAACACTGATTCCTTTTGTTTTGTAGGTCGTACCTAAACAGAAGAAGAGACACTGGACATATAACCGTGTGTGGGAAAAAGACAAGAAGTGGATACGAGAGGTAAATTTAATGATCAAATTAATTTCAAAAGGGGGGGGGCGGGGGCAATTAAAAAAAAAAACAAAAATATACAAGTTTTTACTAACTTGAGAAAAAGTATCTTAAACACTAGGATGGTGGAAGGATAATTAAAAAGAATTAATGAATCAATTAGACACAAGAAGTACATGTATGAGATATAAATGCATGGTCATTTATTGATATAAACACGATGTATTATAGGAGCAGACCATTAAGAAGACGGTGCCGCCTCATACCCCGGTACACAGGGACCACCCCACAAAGACTCCACCCATCCCAGTACCCAAACAGGTATAGCTGAGGCTCCAAGGTTCTTTTTGTATTTTTATATTCATTTGAAGATTAACAACAGAAAACATTGAAAACTGATAAGTTTTAAAACCTACATGTAGTTAATATATTGCAAAAGGAAATCTTTTATTCTAAAATCCCTTATCTTAATAACTTAAATAACAGTATGACTTATGTTTTGTAGCATGAGCCACCCCAATTCCTGAGGAATTACTGGCGGAGAAACAGAGTATGGAGGAGGGACATGGTGTGGGTGAGAAAGGTAAGCACAGCACTCGTACAATTATTTCTAACATTAATCTATGCTGCAAGGTGGGGGGATGACATTAATGATATATATAAAGTTTTTTAAAGATAGAAAATTTTCCACACCTGCAAAAAAATAAAAACTAAAACAAAGCGTTAACCGATTCCGAACTGCGATTGCGGACTTCTCCTGTACCAGCACATTGGATCAGAGAGAAAATGAGGGCATGCAGTGATGTGGAATTATGGGTAAAATGTCAAAAGGTAAATTATTTTTTCATCACTGATTATAGATGTGAAGTACAAGTATACAAGATTTTATAACACATATATGTAAATTACCATATTTGACAATAAGTTGTACAGTATACAAGTAGGTAATTCTATAGTCACTGTCACCATTGGATTGAACAATCTGTAACAATTTAATATTTAGAAGGCAGAGGGTTAAATTTTTTTATCCAGCTTTGGCCAATTGTAGTTTTAAAAATAATTGTTTGGACTTATATATCTTCCGTAGTAAAATTGTGTTAGTAGTGGTTTAAATGTTTATAATTACTTTTCCAATTTCCTTTTAATAGCCCACACCAGAGCCAGAGACGCATGCTGCTAATGAAGTACAAGTATGTATCTTCTGTCATATATTCAATCATTGATATACCAGTGTATCTTTTATCATGCATTAAAATTGTAAGTCATTATCATCAGTTTTAAGAACTTCATAAAAATTATCATCTTTCTTTACACAGAGTCCTACTGTTGTACCCTCGTCTGAGAAGACTGCATCCTCTCCCACCACTAACACAGCTGGATCCTCTCCCACCACAGACACCACTCCCACTGAGGAACAGGAGACTGGATCCTCTTCAGCCACTGACGGAGTACCCTCCCCACCTTCTGATGTTCTTCCCCTCCCTCCCTCTGACAAATTAAAGATCATCTCTGACAAGGTGGGTGTCATTTTTAATTTCTCTTATAAATGAATCAACCAAAATTTTAGAAAAGCTTTCGATTTAACATAAGTTTCAGAAACTGATGTGTTTGAATTAAGTTAAAATTGATTTATTTATTATCTTCAAATTAAAATAAAACAGGGATGACAATAATAGCTGCTTTTAGGCAGGTAAAAAAAGATTTAAAAAAAAAGTAATGAAAAATGTTAAGGTTCATAAACCCTCTGCTCACTCATATAAAATGTTGCTTGAACCTTAATGATTTTCCAAAAGAAATGTATTTTACAAGTAAAATACAAACAATATTAATGGGATAGCTTGTGGAACAATATTCAACAAAAAAGACACTTCAACTTTGCAAATCTATAAAGGAATAATAGACATTCTTGTCATTAAGAGTTATCTCTCTTATCAGAGTATCAATGAACCTTAAATACCTAATATTCGTTATAACAAAATGTCTTCCTATCCAATAGATTGTTGGCCGACAGATTGAGGTGGTAGATGACCAGAAAGAAGGGGACAGCCCCGGGGGTAGTAGCCAGACCCCACAGACCAGCGACCTGTGTTCTCCCTCTCCAGGCTGCTCAGAGAAACAGCAGACAGAGGTTGAGGTACTGGATCAAGTCCTTATTAAATTTAAATACATTGAGTAACTGTTTAAGGTCTATGTGTCTTCAGTAAAGTTGAACAATTTATTTCTTATTCTAGAACCAGTCAACCAGGAAGCGGAAGAGGTCCAATAGTCCTTGCCCTCCCTCCAAAAGACAGAAGACTGCTTTGGTAAACAATTTTTTTTTTTTGTAGCAATATTCTTTAAAAACCTTTTGGAATATATATGTTAAAATACATTTAATAAATTATTTTTCTAACTTGTTTTATGATTCTTAGTAATTCTTTTTTTTTTGTAGTTTTCTCCATTTGAGATCGAGATGCAATGCCTGGAAGAGATGTTTGCGACCCTGAGCCTGTGATTTCCATGGTGTAGGAACTTTTACCTGTGTGACTGTATAACGACGTAAGATGTTTGTGGTTTGGGGTGTTTTACTTATTTGGGGATTACAGAATGTCACACAGGTAAGTGATGCTATACCTCTTTGTGTATATACATGTACATAAGTTCATATTTAATCATTGTAAATAGTTTTGATTAAAGTTTTACTAACCTTTTCTTAATTTACCTTGATCATGTTGATTTCTTTCCCTCTTTAAATTCTGTTTCTTTTCATTTTTTTTAACGAACTCTTTGCATTCTAAGAATGCCTTACCTTTTTTGAATACATGTATTTGTAAATACTGATTTCCCAATAAACATAAAAAATCTATTTTTGTTGTTGTTGTTGTGTTTTATGATGGAGGACATGGTAATACCATACCGTCCGTTTGAAGACATTTCGTGAAAAACATGAAGGAAAGAAAAGATTTTACAAGAATTTTTTTTCGTTAATATTATTCAGAAATTTTGGTTCAAAGTACGATTTTCCTGAAGACAGCCATTGTCGCAAACCATGGGTTTTGAGTCCACAAGCTATCTCAAAGTGTGATGATAGAGAGAATCGATGTGAATCATTGGGTTAATTATTACTACAATGGAAGACAGCAAGCTGACCCTGACACTCTGACTTGTAATTCTATAGAATTCTCATCTTCATCTTCTGCCTGATAGCAAGTCACAGCTGTACCAAAACTGCAACACTCTCAGTATCAGTATGGCACTCCGAGCCATTGAGGAGTGAGGGATCTTTATCATGCCAAAACAGTTGCTACCCATTTTTTATTGATTCAAACTCAGGACCTCCCGAATTTGGAGCAAGTGCTCTACAACTAAGCTACTGTGAATGGCTAGTGAAGATGAAAAGCCTGGATGTAATAATGAATGAAAAGTACATTTTTTTATATCTGTAAATAGAGAGGCCCAAGGGCCTTAATGGTCACCTGTCAGTGAGTGTAAAAGTACAACATTGTAAAGGATAGAAGTATAAGATAATACATGTATAAACAAAGATAATAGTAGGTAACTGAACTCACCAAAACAATGTTGTCTTTAAGTAGGGCAAAGACTCACATTAAACTAACAATCTAGTAGTGTACATCACAAGATGTAACATTTAAACAATTTTGATCAGATAGGACTTGCAGTTACGAAAAAACTTATCCAAAAACAAGAGACTAGTCACTCATTCAGAAAATTTATTCAAATCCATCATCTGAAGCACGTTTAAGAGTGCATGTTCATCTCTTGATGCATCATCCATACAAGTTTAGTTCTGATAGGCCTAGTAATTTCTTGGTAAAAACACAAACCTGGTAATTCATCTGGAAAAATGAAGGTCAAATCCAAAGCAAGTCAAGTAGTGAGCATCCTTAGATGTATCATCCATGCAAGTTCAGTCAAAGAATGACAAATAATTACTTTAAAATAAACTTGCTCCAAAAACTTTAACCTGGTCACTCATCCTTATATGATCAGATCCAGCATCCGAAGCAAGCCTGGTAGTGTAAATCAGTAAATGTACTATCTATGCAATTTCGGACAATATAGGACTTATGGTTACTTGGACTTACTCCAAAAATCTTTCTAGTCACTCACCCAGACAAAAGGCTACAACTTTCCAAAAATACACATGTAAATGACTTGGCCCTTGGACCACAGATCTCACAATTTTTTAAAAGGCACCTTTGCTCATCATAAATGGTTGATTTATACCAATGAGCAGATTTCAAAGCATTAATTTATTTTCAAACTATGTAACCCCCCTCCAGTACCCCTGACCCATGGGCATGAAAATCATAATTTTGGAAGAGGCACTTTTTTCTATTACAACGATGTACTTAGATCATTAACATAATACCCAGGAGCAGAGGAGAATTTTTTTTAAAGTGATGATGCATTTTCACTATATAATCAATAGAGCCCCATCTTAACACCAGAAACAATGACTCGGGGGCCATGAAATTCATAAATTTCGAAGAGGCATTCTTTCTAATCTCAACTATGTACATGGTTCATTGGTTTAATACCCAGGAGAAGAGAAAAATTTTTTCACTGAATAATCATTACAGCCCCACCCTTTCACCAGAACCCCTTACCCAGGAGCCTTGAATTTGAAAATTTTGGAAGAGACACCCTTCCTCATCATAACTAAGTACATGAATGGTTCATCGGTTTATTGTGCCCAGGAACAGAAGAGAAGATTTTCAAGGAAACATAGCTAGGTAATAAGAGATTGCAGAGCTCACCTCAACTAAATGTTTTCTTTAAGTGAAGGCTAGGTTCCATATAAAGTAATAATGTAGTAGTGTACACCCAAAGATGCAACATTTCTGCAATTTTGATCTGATATATAGGCCTCACAGTTACTTGGGAATAGACTTATCCAAAATGTTCAACTAATCACTCACCCAGAAACTTTAATTCAAATTTATCATCTGAAGCAAGTTTGAGAGTGTTCATCTTTTGTTGCATCATCCATGAAAATTTGGTTCAGATAGGTCGTCTGGTTTTGTAGAAAAAGACTTTCACCTAAAACTTTACCCTGTTCACTTATTCAGAAAATATAAGTCAGATCGAGCATCTGAAGCAATTAAGCCTGGTAGTGACTGCATCCCTAGATGTATCATCCTTGCAAGTTTGGTCAACATGGGGCTTATATAAAATTACTTGGAAATGGGACCTGCACCAAAAACTTGAACCTGTTCATTCATTCAGAAAATATAGGTCAGATCTAGCATCTGAAGCAAGCCTGGAAGTATGCATCCTTAGATGTTTCATCCATGCAAGTTTGGACAACAATTGGTTTATAGTTACTAATGGAAATTGGGCCTGCACCAAAAACTTCAGTCTGTTGACTCATCCAGAAAATATAGGTCAGATCCAGCATATGAAGCAAGCCTGGTAGGCCTAGTACATATTCTAAGATGTATTCTATGCAAGTTTGGTCAACATACATGTACTTACGGTTCATAGTTACTTGGAAATGAGACCTCACAAAATTACACTTTAACCTGTTCACTCAACTGGAAAATGTAGGTGAAATCCAGCATCTGAAGCAAGCCTGGATATATGCATCCTAAGATGAATCATCCTCGGAAGTTTGGGCAACATACAGTGTATAGTTACTTGGAAATGGGACCTTTACCACAATTTTTTATCTGTTCACTCAACAGTAAAATGTAAGTCAGATCCAGCATCCGAAGCAAGCTTGGTAGTGTGCATCCTTAGATGTACCATCCTTGCAAGTTTGGTCAACATACGGCTAATAGTTACTTTGAAAACAAAAACATTAACCTTCACCAAAAACTTTAACCTGCTCCAAAAAGATCAATCTGGTCATTCCTTTGCTGAAAATGCAGCATCTACATAATAATTAGAGCCCGCCTTTACACCAGAACCAGGGGCCTTAAAATTCACAATTTTGGAAAAGGCACTTCTGCACTTGCAAGCATGTTTCGTCTGTCGTTTGTTGTTTTGAAGTAAGATACATCGGACGCAAGCTTTATTGACGTTAATAGGTTTATTCCTGTTCTTTCAAACGTGCAACTGACACTTTTAGAATTCTACGGTGAACCGTACGAGCATAATTTCCACGCATGTGGCATTACCGTTGTGTTACCCGTTGTCACGTGTGTTGCTAGGGCTGGTAATAGAACGGATTGTTAACTGCGTCTTAACCAATCTGATTTAAGTATTTAACATGAAAGTATAATAAAATTCATTGGCTTCATGCCCGGGAGCAGAGAAGATTGTAAAAGAAATGATACATTTTCACTATATATTCAACCGAGCTTTGCCCTAGCACCAGAGCCTCTGACCCTGAGTCCATGAATTTCACAATTTAGGAAGAAGACTCAATGCTTATTCCAATCATGCCAACAGTTGATTCCAATAGTCAAGAAAATATTTTTAACGCTTGCATTAATTTTAGTGGTTTTGGCACCACCTTTCAGGCTCAGGGGGGCAGGGATCATAAAATTCACAATTTTTCTTTCCTTTACCCTTATAATATGACCAATTATGGCTGTGTTGTTTTTGAGAAGACAACTTCTCTTCATATAAAATTCCTGAGTTCAAGCATTTTACTGACTCAGGTTTATCAGTATTTCAAACATAGGTAATCAAAGACTACGAAGCTCACCTCGACAAATGTTATCAGTTTAAGTAATGCAAAACTCACATCATATTTCTTTAACAGTTTAACAAGTAATTATTCTAACAACAATATTAAAGCAAGTTCTGTTTAAATAGGTCTTAAAGTTCATTGGGGAATGACCTGTTCCAAAAACTTTAACCTCGTCACTTGTTTGGAAAATAGAGGTCAGATCCAGCATCCGAAGCAAATTTCCATTGTCCATCCTTAGATGCATCATCTATGCAAGTTTGGTCCAGGTAGGGCTTATAGTTTATTGGGAATAACTTAGTCACTAATTTGGGTAGGGATGATAGTTACTTGGGAATGGACCTACATGTATTAATCCTGAAAGTTTGGTATATGTATTGGTATGATGTCAAGTGCTTCTTCAAAAGTTGTATGGACTCTGGGTCAGGGGTTCTGGTGGGGGAATTCTACTAATCATATAATGAAAAGCATTTAATTCCTTGAATATCCTCTTAGTTGCTCCTGAATATTAGGCACTAAAACTAAGTGCTTTAGTTTGATAAATCAGGGTACCTCTTCCAAAATAATGAATTTCATGCCCCTTAGTAAGGAGTTTTTGTGTTAGGTTTGGGCTTTACTGGTTATCAATTAATAAAATTGCATTTTTTTCTATAATTTTCTCTGCTCTTCGTATTAAGCCAAAAAAAGAGAATAGTTTTAAAAGTTAAGCAAAGGAGATCAATTTTAAAAACACTAGATTGGGGATTATAATGAGCAGGAAAGTACTGCATTCATTATATAGTGAAAGTATTTTTTCTTTGAAAATGCGTTTCTCGATCTGCACCTGAGAAATGAGCAAACAAATTAAGTGTATTATGATGATTATGGGCACCCTTCAATAAATTTAAAATTGTGAATATTATGACCCCTGGGTAAAGGTGAAAGATGGCTTCTTTGAATATTTTGTAAAAGTATTAAGATGGATACTTTCTTACAAGTGGAAGTGCTTACCCAAGGTAAAAACTGTTGTGATGTCTTTTCTCCATGGTGATAGAAAAAAGTGGTAGTGTACTAGTCTCTTGCTTTTGGTTAACCATATTTTAGCTGAAGGTTTATTTTGTTTTAATTTATACCTTGTGGATCTTTTAGAGTGTTGTATAATACTGTAATGAGCATCAAGACCCATAGGCTTCCTGTTAATTCTTTAATGGGGATCATAGTTAAGTATATCACTGCTAGTGATCTCTTAATCATTAGATTTTTTATATCTTGTAAATCAACTGTCTCCCTGTTCAGTTTTTACTGATGACAAAACTTCCAATACATTTTCCATTTTTAATGTAAGATTCAATAAAACTTGACAATGCATTATAAGTTTGATAAATTTAAAAATGTTCACAAGAAAAATGATAACTAAAAAATACAAATTCAATACCACAGGTGCTTATAATGATTAAATCACAATAAATTACAAAAATATGAAAGAGCTCTGTACATCAGTGATGTAACAGCAGAGACCAGCTCTGACATATTAAAAATCTGGACAATGTCAAAAAAAATTGATAACACCAGGTCACAGGTAATCATAAGGTGAGTTGACAATAAAATAGGTAACTATACCTATAAAGTGAAGATATTTGTGAAATATCTCAACATAATATTACATATGTACAAATACATCATAAGATAAAGTGTCTCTATAAAACTTTGTACAAAGTGCAAAGGAATAAAATCAAAGTATGTAACTAAAGAAAAGACACAGGTGCAGTGCACTTGATAAAATGAAGTATGACACCAGTTGAGCCAAGTGCACAGTAATTCATAGAAAATGGAAAATAAGGGTGTCCAATTATAACCCCCACCCACACACCCCAAAAATTGACACAGATGATACCCATGCTAACATTATGAGAAATCATTTATTAAAATATAAAAGAATTCACTGCTTATGAAACCACCTACTCAATGCACATTTTTCCTGAAGAGCTGCCCAATATTTTACCAATTACAGCTTCATTCCTTGTGAATTACACAGGTCAGCTAAAAATATCTAATCTGTTCTTGAATTGTAATTATTTTTAAGATGGAAATACAAGACTTTTTGGAGAGCCAACAATATTCAATGACAGTCTTATAACCAAAGTGGATATGTTTCATATACAAACAAAATATAAAAGTTGAATGCATCTTTGGTAATTATATAAAGGATATATTTTAAATCTGCAAATATTGAATGAAATTCTTCAGAGAAATTGTTGAGTCATATACTTTATTGAGCAGAAAAGTTAATGGAATATGACAAAACTGAAAACCCTAAAGGATAAATATTTTTATCTCCACACAGAATATTGACAGCATCTACAATTCTTGCACTTTAAAAGAATGACGTACCTTGATAAAATATTAAAAAGGTATGTTGTAAAGAAATTCAACCAAGATATTGAATGGTATGCTGTCCAGAAATTCATGTTTCTAATGTATTATATTATGGACCCATCCTCTGCTCTTTTTGAAAAAAAGAAGAAAAAAGAACTGACAACTGATACATGTAACTAAATATGTCAGACTTTATAATAATTATGAAATACTGAAATATGTTTTGTTTGATGGGGTTGGTGGGATTTACCCATATGATGTGAATGCAAAATGAGCTGCCATAAAAATCAACCATTATTCTGCCACAGTGAAGGCATAATAATATATTATAACACGCAAGTGCTACGGCTTAATACCTACTGATGATTAAAGTGTCCAAAATAAAAAAAAACATCTTGTTATATTTTATGCATTTCTTAAAATAACTATTTTAGCTACTAGTCAAGTTATAAAAACAGACTTTATTTTCATATACTGGAAATGATTTACTCTACAAATGTACTTAAAATTTTTAGGTGAATCGAAAAGTTATGTCTTTGAAAAAAATGCTATTAAAAGATTAAAAAAATGTGTACCCTCTAACATATAATAAATGAAAATAAATTAATAACAAATGGTGTCGTAACAATGTATTTATATACAAAGGAAGAAAAAAACCCTGTGTGATAAATATATACATACTAGTAAGTGTTTATTTGCATTCATATTATATTTTGATTTTTCTCACTTTAACAATTATTTTAAGATTTTAAAAATATTAAACTTATCTACATACATATGTATAATGTATTTACACTAGAAGGAATAAGACCTTGCATATAATAAATACACCTTTTATAAAAACTATATATATATAATTACCTACATTTAAAAATAGATAAAAATTGAATTTAATTTGCAGCAAAACTTCGGAATTAAATAGCAAAAACAGTCAACATATAACTATAAGCTAAAATATTTACACAAACAAGAGATGTTTGTAAAACACTTATGCCCCCCTCCCCCCAAATTGGAATTTTTCCAAGTCCAAGGGGCAAAACTCTGTCAAAAATGGCACGATTGTACCCAAAACAGAACTTGACTTAGATATTCATCTGATAAATCTGTATACTAAATTTCATCTCAGCATGTGCAACGATTGAGATGAAAATCAACGAACACTGTGAATAATTGGAATTTTTCTAAGTCCAAGGGGCATAACTCTGTCAAAAATGGCGCGATCGTACCGGAAACAGAACTTGACCTAGATATTCATGTGATATATCTGTAAACCAAATTTCATTTCAGTATGTGCAAGGGTTGCGAAGAAAATGAATGGAAACTAAGTGGACCGACAGACCGACCGACCGACAGACAGCAGCAAAGCAATATGCCCTCCCTTCTTCGAAGGGGGGCATAAATATCTAAGGAATTGTCATGTACTTCAAAATGCACCAAAAGAAAAAAGAAACAAAGGGCTTGGGGCCACAATGTTCACCTACATCCATAGTTATCTGGCTAGAATCAAACTCTGCAGAGCTCTTGATCAGTTTGAAATATTGCTCTCTCTCTCTCTATTTACATATATGTTAAAAGCATGCTTTATATGTATAGATATGTTTCTTTTAACAAAAATTTCTTTTGAATTAAAACTATAAGACAAAATGGACCAACAAGAGTAAGACTGTGTATAGTAGTCCATGGAACCAGGACTGTCCTTTTGGAATGTACATAATTCCAGTATAAGCTATCACAAATTTTAATTCATAGTTATGAAAAATTTATGATATTACCAAATTTCTTTCTCCTTTTTTAAATAAATGTGTGGCCCTTCATTAAATTGACTTAAAATTACATGATGGTTCTAAGCATGACAAGTAAACCAATCAAAGACTCGGAGACTGACAACAGCAAAACTTTCATCAGGAAATTCATTCAAAACTCTAGCTCAGTGAGCTTAAATAAAAAAAAAATCAAACAAAATACATCATGATTAATCCAGTGTCATGAAATACAAGTAAAAGTGGGAATTGCTTGAATGCACTAAGGTAGTAAGATCGCTTAGAGCATTTTTTCAAGGCTCATAAGCAGAAAATTAACATCCTAAATGGGAAAGGAATCTTGAATAATGAATGCATAAGTGGTACTCTTGTTGTAGTTTGCATATATGGAGTTCAAGGTGGCTGGCACTGGTATTATGAATGTTCAGCCAGGGGCTTGTCAACATTGGCATCGGCAGAAATTTTCCTGAAATACAAAAGATTTACTTCTATATTGATTTCTTCCATTTCCTTAGTCTTTATCAACTTATTTTTCAAAATAATTATTCCCCTGCAAACATTCAATATTGAATCAATATTGGTATAACTGACTTTCAATTCCTTGCACCCAAAGTGATTCAGAACTAATTACTATCCAGCAAGGAAGTTTTCCTTCATTAATCCCAAGGACATACTTGTTAGTGATAAAAATACATAGATTTCCTTAAGGAACCCTTAATGTTATGGACAGCAAAAAGTTTATACCCAAGAACAATTTATTTCCATGATATGATATGTTTACAGTGCAAGAGATACCATTAAATTCATTTATAACTGTACTCTTAAACGAAATGAGTAAGAAGGTATGCACCGGTGTTTACCAGTAATTAATTACAGGTAATTACACATTCTGCTTTTACCTTTTCACCACCCTGTGGAATGTGTCTGGAGCGGAATTAGAGCGCCCACTTTTTTGAAATTCCTCCTTAATGTAGGAGTTGTCCCTGAATGGATTCTTGAATGACTTGTGTTTTAATATGCTCTTCACCATAATCTGAAAGGAGAAAAATGGGGTCTTTTCTTAAAATAAACACTTTACTACTAGATCTTCTATTTCTCCCTGACACAACTCTTTTCAAATTCTCCTAACAGGTTACATCTCTGTTCAATAGATAATGTCCTTCCTAGGAGCAAACAATCAATACTAATAGTTTTAGTTGTTCTTGTATATAGGTAATTACATGTGTTATGCTGAATACTGTATTTGTCATCTCGGTACTGTTATTTTTTCAATTTTTTTTTTTTAAAGTCCTCATCTTGTGACCTTTTTCCCATCATGCAGTTATATTGAAAATATAATTTTAAAAAATCTTGGCATTAGTAAATTATAGGATATATATATGAACCATTTCCCTATTTCTCATGCATCCATTTAATTAATTGTTCCTGGTGGTCATTTGTTTCTAGGTTGTCGTTTATGAAGCATGATTTACCTTTAATTAGGACACCACAAATCTATTGGAAAACAGTGTCAGACAGTAATGTCAGAAACCATGATTTAATTGGATTTCTGATTTATTAGGCTATGGCTCTTTCTTACTTTTAATTAATATGTAAAGACTAAATGATACTCAACAAAAATTCATTATATATAAAAAGTGGGACTAACATAAACATGTGTAAAGAACTGACCAGAGTGTCTAACTTTGGCACATGTTTGACCACATTGTCAAGGTCCTCATCGGTCAAGGTCACGAGGACACAATTCTCCTCCTCTGTTGGCAGGGGCTCCTCTCCAAACCTTGTCACCCAGGGATGTTCCTATAAAATGGTCGTAATAAATTTATCAAAGCATTGTACAATTTTATAAAATTTTCAGGCATAATACAACTATACAATATATCATTACATTGTCATTCCTGTATAACTTAACATATTTGGGTGTCACTCAATATCTTGAGTAAAGTTCAGCTGTATATATGATTACATTAACAATATACATTTATAAAGTTACTAAAAGCAACCATTTTTATCCAAGCAAGATTTATAAAGAAATGCAAGGTATCCCACCCTGTCATTTACATGAACAGTTATAATAAAGTTTTGCTTTTAAAATCTTAACTCATTAATTCAAATCATAAATAGCTCCCAACCCTTTCAAAGAGCTGGGGCCCGTTTTATCAAAGGTCGTACGCTCAGTCGTAGCGCTACGCCGGTGTAAAGTCAGGACTAGCACGAAGAGTTGCGTTTCATTAAAGAGCGTATCGTTACACCTGACTAAATTTAGGCCAAAATTCTACGTCTACTCATGGGTAGGCGTAAGTTCGGGCGTAAAGTTTAAATTAACTAATTTAACTAATTTTAAAACAAGTAAACGAATTCTAAAGATAAAGTACGGTTCTAAGAAGTCTTTTGAATACAAACATTGTATTATTTAATTTTACATACTATGAAAGGGGGGGGGTGTTACAACCACTTGGGGGCGTAAGGGATTGGATTAATAATATAATAAATTAAATCTTCTCAGAGGAAAAGATTGTCTTAATACAAATTCTTCGACAAGCATTTCTTACGTGTTGACAAAGCATTCACACACATTTGATTATTGTATTGTATGTATAAGGTATTATAAATCGACTATACATATACGAGTATATGCGGGAGGGTATATAGTAATCGGAATGTCCGTCCTTCCGTCTGTTACGCTTTGGGGGCCATTGTGTCTTATTTTACTTTTTGGTCCGACTCATATTTTGGGTTTACCATAGCAAAACATGGACACTGCCATTATATACATATGGGAGGCGGGAGATCCATTAATATCGTCTCTTTTGAAGAAAAAAAAATCGCAAAAATATATATTTTTTGGGGGAAAAATCGGTCTCAAAAACACAGTCATCCTCTTTCTGGTAATTTTCTCTATTTAACTTTAAGAAAAAATAATTAACCTTAAAACCAGAAAGGTTTTTCTATCATGTTCGAAGAGTCTATTTTTTTATTTACTCCTCGTCCACAAGCGTGAATTTCGAAGGGACCGGAGAGAGGATTCAGAACCTCCCGAATTTGCAGAATAATGAACATTTAATGTAAAGAGTTAGGGCCGAAGGTAATTATTTTTCTAGGTACATGTGTATCTGAGACAAGTGAAGTCCCTGAGAATCAAAGACGAAACCCGGGGATAGGGATCTCATAGACATTAAGAAATTTTCAAATAGTGAAAATATTATTACTTTTATTATATCGATGTAAGACGGACATAATTACACAGTTAAGTTCAAGAAATGATTTAATCCTAAAAATATTTTTTTTCTCAGACAAACATTGATGCAGAAGACATTTTTTTTTTTCATGATTTCGTCTAAAAGAGTAAATTTTACATACTATAGCATAATCTGAGTGCATATAAGGCACATGTAAGAAAACAATATACATATTTTTGATTTCCTGCATAACTTAAACTCTAATGAAAAGCAAAATAAAGACTAAGTGTAACTTAATTTCTAAGAGAGAGGCCACCCAAGCAGAGACTTTCTGTAAGAATATCTTTGTAGTCATTTCTCTCTCTCTCTCTCTCTCTCTCTTTTTCTCTGCATACTTGTAAAACGGTACATTAAATTTAAGCTGCAGATAGTAAAGAATTTTTTTCTATAACTGCCTGTACCTAGAGTCTAGTATTTCGATATTATTTTATGAACCTTTGTGCCATTTTGATAGTCAATAAAAAATTATAATTAATAATTTGCCAAAAATTCAGACTTAGAAAGGATTGTCTTACATGTACCTTAGAAATAAACGTGTAAATTTATTTCTTGACTTAAAATGTGTACCTACACATCCTATAAAAATAATGTTTTAAAATTGTTTTCTGTCTAAAACGTATTAGTATTTTATCAGTAGAGTCAGTAATTATCGAATTATGAAAAGATTATCAAAGGCGAAGTCATTAACCTGTATCAATTTCGGGAAGAGGTGGGGGGGGGGGCGATTTCCTGCATAACTTAAATTCTAATGAAAAGCAAAATAAAGACTAAGTGTAACTTAATTTCTAAGAGAGAGGCCACGCAAGCAGAGACTTTCTGTAAGAGGGGGGTGCTGTATATAATTAAAATTCCAAAATAAACAGTTTAGCTTTTAATCAAATTCTGAAATACATGCACGATCCTTTTCTAACTTTCAAATTATAAGACTTTTGTTATTGAAATATTGTAAAAAAAAAACCTAAACTCGATTTCTTATAAGGTACATGTCTCCTACATGACCCTATAAACCCATGCATGTTTCAATCAGTGCAAGTATTTATAATTCTTTAATTTGTGTTTTTCTATTCTTTTACATGCTAAAATTATATACATATTTGTACGCAGTGGACAATGTTTATATTTTTGGCGCCTGCGCAATGCAACGTTGTCAAGGACTTAGTCCTGCGACTAAGCGTATCGTTTACGACTAGAGTTACGCCACTTGGTGAAACGCAAATTACGCCTGACTAAATTTTGGCGTAAGTTCCGGAAGTACACCTAAGTTAGGCTTAAATCTACGACCTTTGATGAAACGGGCCCCTGGTTTGCAAAGGCACAGTTGGCTCACAGAGCCAGTTCCAGCAGAGCAGCTTTAAATATTCCTTGACTTCATGCTTCAACTGCTTAACATATCTAAATTTGTACCTTTATCTCTGGTAGTGTTATCCTTGTGTTGGGATTTTTGTCCAACATCTTAAGGATAAGATCTTTTAATTCTTCCGACAACACAGGCCTACAATATAATGAAATCAAATTTAACTCTCCCAATTAATTAAGGGAAGTATGGTAATCAATAAATATTTCAAAAGCCATATTTTCATGAATAAAAAATAAGATGTAAGAGCTTATTATAGAACTTTAATTAACAGATTTGAGTACATATGTCTATATCATATTTCGGAACATCAAACTTACTTCTCAGGGAACCTGACTGGGTCATTCATAATTTTCTTGTGTAAACTTAACGGAAAATCATCTTCAAATGGACACTGAAATTAGTAAATGTGCAAGTGAATAAAATGTTAATAATTTTCTCCTCCTAAAATTGCAAACATATCAACACTAAAATGTTTTTTGTACAATAAATAGAAAGCAAAACAGATAATTAAAATATACAGTTAAACTTGTTTAACTCAGACACTGATTATTTCAAAATAATGCCTAGTTTTACGATATGAACTTTTAGTCCCTTTGAGTCAATTCAATGTTATAACATGTTTAATCCAAAATTTTGTCTAATGTTGGTAATTCTATTTTCGGGGCTCTTTTTAAATAGTTTTACTTGTGATTTAATTACTTACCCTTCCTATAACAAAACAATATAAGGTGACTCCAATGGCCCAGATATCTGTTGCCTAAAACAGAAACAATTCACATTATTATTGTGGTAGTACAATTGTGTGACTTCAAACTCATCCATTTAAAGGGTCCATTTGCAAGCTAAATAAATATAATTAATTTATCAATATATATGTATGATCAAAATTGTTTTCATAGAATATATGTATAATGAAAAGAAACACCATTATAAAAATAAACTTATACAATATACAATGTATATGCAAATCAATGGTATTATGATGCAAACTTAAGATATTTTACAGAACTGAGTTCAATATATACTTGGTCATTGACTTGTCACATAATTACATCAGAGTCCATCTTCACTATTATCTTTAAATTACTACTTTCACGCCACCTTTCCCACATTACATATATGTATAATTATATAAACTTCTAATTATTTACCACAGTGTATGTAATCATATATGTCCCTGACAGATACAAATTAGCCTAGCTGTGTATAAAGGGATAATCTTGTATTGGAAACAAATCTACCGCTTATTTAAAATCTCCAGCCCCCCTTGATTACAATAAATGCACCTCCTCCAGTCCTAAGCAGGCCGCACGCAACATTTCTCAATCTCTATCCTACCGCTGGCAAATTTAATTTGAAAATGCATTAAGACAGCCGACCTGTCATTAAGTGTCCTAGAATCACCTAAGACCTAAGACTAAGACTAAGGGAATAATGGCTTTTAAATGGTCATCTAGAAATTGTACGGCTGCAGCGCTAATCTAGTTCTGGCAGCCCAGCCTCCCCGTTCTGACAAAACCTTTTATTATGTTTCGGGATAGGCAATATTTCTCATGAGATCCTGTGGGAAAAAATACGGCTAAATCTTCATTTTCTTCTACTTTTGCTGTCAATCTGTCATGACTACCATGGAGAGAATTTCCATCAAATTGTCACAGCATCTGGTCAGCTGAGCTTTCCTACATATTAGTCTACAATTTTCCAATAGCCTTGCTCTCTCCTATACTTGTACTCAGTGACTCGACAAACTATACTAATCCTGCTATCAATTTTGTTCTCTTTTGAAATATGTTGACAAATCAATCTTTTTAGATCTATGAAAAAATCAGAAGCCTGCTATGTCCCTTTTATCTTTGGATAGCAATATGGATTTCCTGTGTTGTATACCCATCTATTTGTAGTGATTGTCATTTGAAACAATACCAGGTAGTTATTTGACAATATACCATCATCTCATGCTACAGTGTATTGAATATCTAATAGCTAATGCATGTATAGATGATTGATTTTTTTGTGTGTTGTGGAGATATCAGAATTGCTCATCAACAATGCCATCTTTTTTTTTAATTTAGAAGGTGGACTTTAAATATCAGCCATGCCATAGCATCTCATTAGAAGACACAAATATTCAAACACAGAGTACTCAAT
This sequence comes from Saccostrea glomerata, assembly GCA_003671525.1. NCBI lineage: Eukaryota > Metazoa > Mollusca > Bivalvia > Ostreida > Ostreidae > Saccostrea > Saccostrea glomerata. The sequence continues at coordinate 232,929 of PRKT01000055.1, forward strand.
TATAGCTAGAGATGAACAAAATAAAACAATAGTATCTCTTAACATACAAGTCATATCCTCTCTGAAATTATATTAACCATTTCTAATCATGTACTAGTAGGTCCTACATACAGCTTTCGGGGGTATACATAGTTTTTGTCCAGTCTGTCTGTCTGTCTGTCTGCAAAAACTTTAACCTTGCCCATAACTTTTGAGTGGGTTGGGCTATGGCTTGGTTTATTCCTTGCAACAAAACATTTCCTCCATACCACAAAAATTGACCTTTTGACCCTGACCTTGGAGTTTGACTTGCATTCAAGAAACTTTAACCCTCGCTATAAATAGCCAATTAGGGTCATCAGGTCATCAGTGTTTCACAAACACATCTTGTTTTTCTATCATTAATGGAAAAGTTATGTTTTTGTTTTTTTTCAATGAAAAATTTGGCAGTTCACAACAGAACAGCTAATATGATACTTTGCAAATTCCAAAAGCCCTTACCTTTCCACTGAAGTTTTCTTTTTCCTCTGGAAAATAAAAATGAATTTTGTTTTTAAAACTTAATCAAGGAAACATAAAATATGTAATAAATAAGGTAAAAATTCAAAAAAATTCAGATGAAAAAGTTTACATATTTTTTCAGTACCTTTGAGGGTTTCTGGAGCCATGAAGGCCGGTGTGCCTGCAGTATTTGTCAGTGTGATGTCACTTCCTGTGAACTCATTACTGACCCCAAAATCTGCAATCTGTGGAAGGAAATATAACATATTGATACAGTTTTCTTGTACATTTTCAATATCTAGCAAAAATGAATTAGCCCAGTAAGCAGCAAGGCTTAGAAAGTTTTAGCAAAGGAGCACTAATATTTTCATTTCAACAGCCCCCCACCCTTAATTGAAATTTGGATCAAGGGATGGGGCATCTAAAGGCCCTTTCACAATTGGCGCACGAGCAATTTACAACACTTTGCGATAGGAAAATTTTAGCTTCGCATGAGCTCTCGCATACGTTGCACGATGTCTCGCATTCATTGCATGTGTTTTAGTGGTCACATCAAGTCTCTTTAAAATAGACAACATGCACACTATTCAGACGCGGCCAAATGCGATCCAAATTATCGCAATTCAACGCACGAAAGTTAGTGCGAACGTCTTACAACGTTTTATGTATTCGTAAGAGTGATGTACGATTTTTAAAGATCGTAAGATGAATCGCAGCTGTCTTTGCATGTGTTTTGCGACCATGAGACTGTTGCTCAACATGTCTCATGTAATCTTGCAACGTTTTACTATTATTGCTTAATTTATCACCTTCAATTGCCATTCTTTGCAACAGGTATATATATATACCATGTATAATTATAAGCATCTTAACTATGTCAACTGAAGAGCGTCGGAAACGGGTGGTATATATACCTGGCCCTCTGACTCGCACGAACATTCGTACTATGGAATGCATGAGCGCACGAGCACCGCACGTCCAATCGTATTGTCGCACGTTCAATCGTCCGATTACCTGATCAGTCGTGCAATCCTATCGCATTATCTTACAACATTCGCTTTCATCATATGCGATTATTTTGACAACAGTTTACGATCCTAGACAAAATTATTCGGTCGCACGAATATTTTGTCGTTTCTGCTCGTGCGCCAATTGTGAAAGGGCCTTAAGGTATTCCTTTAAATCTTTTTCTACAAATCAGTATTTTTTTGCAGGTTAACCTTGGATTTGTCTAGTGCATGACCTTAATTTCATCAATAAATCAAAATCATTATTTTTTTTTAAGTTAGTGTCCAGATTAAATATTATGTTGGGTGTTTAAGAAAACAACTCTTTCCTTTGTTGAAAAATTGGTTCATTTGGCATGCGTGTTTTTTATTTACCTTTAAATGACCGTCATCTCCAAGGAGTAAGTTTGAAGGCTTGATATCTCGATGAATGATTTTCTGATAATGCACTGAAAAAAAATTAAATATATATTATACTATTTCAAAGACTTTATTTCAGGGTTGTTTGTGCAGTGCACTAATCATTTCCTGCAGGCAAAAAAATAATCTTTAAAGTGAAATGTACAAGGACATATTGTGCTTATAATTGATTTTTATTCAATTAAAGGAAAAGCTGTTTACTTCCAACAGTGCATTTAATTTAATTGTTAGCTTTTGCCGGAAATAAAAATGGTGCAAAAAACAGATTGAAACTTAACTATAAATGTGGATATTTTTTCTCCAAATCTACAAATAAAACCTTTTGTTCATCCCTAAATTCTGCATGTTACTTGCATCAAAACACCCAAAACACTTTCCACTGGGATTAACAACATAGACAGTAAAATTGAGCTGTTTTTCTGACCGAATTATCACTTTCACGGTTGATTTTTTATTCCAAGATCAATTTTCCAAATTTCGGATCTTTTTAATTTTACTTTTAATTACAGCGACAACCCACTAACAAGATTAAACTGGCATAACAATACTGTATTGATGTATTTAGCCAAGATGTAATTATACTGGAAGCAAAAGCCAGGAAACAAGACCTTGGAAAGGAAATTCTGGAAATGGGTTGATTTACGGCAAATCAGTGTGTAGGCACTTGAGGTATTAGGGTACATTGGAATGGTAAAGAGAAACCATTGTTAGAAAATCCCCTGGTCATAATTAAGCCAAGGAAACTAAGAAAACAATACATGGAGATCACATTCCGATAATGATAAATTGGTGATTCAGACTTAAGTATTTGTCACAAAATGTACTTTCCAAGAATATGTGTATTTCTCAATTCTGGCATACAGAGGTTTGAATAATTATCATGTATTATCAGAAATGTTAATATACTTATATGATTGGTTTGAAAAAGAAAGTATAATTTTTTTTTTTTACGGAAAGTACAATGGGAATGTTTTTGTCTTAAAAACCAATTTGAAAATGTTAAAATAGTGACTCAAAATCCTTTTAACAAAACATTTTAAGAAAGAAAAAGTTATAAAAAATAATATACTTGTACACTACATGGTATACCATGTCTATATACCTGTACATAAAGTACATGATTGTATATATTAAAAACAGAGTGACCTGTAGCTTCCTATCTGTTTCTGATTAAAATCGATGCTAGCAATAAACAATTTACTCAACAAACTTTATTTCTTCCCTGTGGGATATGAATTTATGGATCTAATAAGGGTAACATCAGTACATTAAGTTTACACTAGGAAAACCATGTAACTTCTAGTGTATTAAGCTTGAATGTGTGCTTTTTCAGCTTGGTGAACTGAAACATTGGTAATAAAGTGCTTGGTCAAGGGCAGTCAAATTATTAAAGATGTGTGTATTTGATGAATGCATAAATTTACAAAGTCTTTGGGATACCTAACATGTCCAAGATTTACATGAAACTCTGTATAGGATTTATATCTTACAGTATTCTGTTCCCAGTATGATGTCTCGCATGAAGGACCATGCTTGTTCTTCTGATAGAGGCTTGTCTGTTGGCACCTCCAACACTTCACTGGCAAAGAAAGGGAGTAATATGAATTTAATGTTTAAGCAATGCATCTTATAATAGATACATGTTAATAGAAATACAGGAAAGGAATAAAATGATATTTAATAAAAACAAAAAACAAAAATTAAAGATGAAGTGAAGAAATTACTTACCCCTTTTCAACAAGTTCAAAGGCTGAAATGTACAAAAGACAAAATAAATATGCTACGAATGTGAAGATGCTCTCAATTAAATTAATAAATTTTTAATTATATATTTTATATCACTTTCTATTTGTAAAGAATTTATTTTCAGAAATTTATATGAAACTGTCTGCTCATGAAAAATTTCATCCTTGCATATGAAACTGTAACCAGAAATAGTGAAAATTTTGTCACTTTCGTAAAGGCTTGATTAAGTCATCATGCCTGCAGTATGCTTGCTACATGTATCAGTAATTTCCAGGAACTAATATTTTTCCATGATACAGTGAGTGGAATTAATTTTCATTCTAATTGACAAACCCTCCCCATCCTGGACCTTGTACATGTACCATGCTGATATGATGAAGAAATGGGAAATTTTTGGTACCCCATTCTCATAAATACTATAAAGTTTATGTCCATCACAAGACAAACATTTTCACAATGCAAGGCCGTAACTAGGCTCAAATATTCAGTGAGGCAAAATTAAGGTGCTGGGCATTTTAGTCCCAGACGGGGCAAGGGTAGTACCTGATGGCCAGTGATGGGGGTTTCCAGGGGGAGGGAGATCCTGAAATCTGGGTATTAGAAAACAAAAGATTTAATCTTGGAAAGTATTTTGTCGCCCTCATGGCACAGTGGTTATAGTTTATGCTGTAGAGTCGCAGACTAAGGAGTTGATCCTTACATCACGGGTTCGAATCCCACTACAGGATGTGGAGACTGGTCCTTCAGATGAGACCGTATAATCTGAGGTCCTACATTGTATGCCACAGTAAGATATGACACAAAAAATTCTCTCACTCTTCAATATGGGGCGCTGTTTTGGTATTTACTGCCAAAAAGTGATATCACCTATTCGAATAGGTGATATCACTTATTCGAATAGGTGATATCACCTATTCGAATTGGTGATATCACTTTTTGACAGTAAATACCAAAACGGCGCCTCATACTTCAATCATCTTTAATGACCTGGAAAGCCCAGTGCAGTCCTCCACCGGCAAGTAGTAGTGTCTCAATATGAATGAGAAAATCTTAGAAGGGATGTTAAACGATCAAACAATTTACAAAACAAACGTTTTGAATTATATTTTACATGCGTTCTAAATGGAAAACTGGTGAGATGAACGATTTGGAGAAATTGAAACAAAAGTTGAAAAAATTTATATACTATGAAGACACATAATTTTATGTTTCATATTAGTTCAATGTAAAACTGTTTCAATTTTTAGAAAACTGTAAAATTTTAGTGAGGCATCTGCCTCACTTGCCTCAATGGTAGTTACGGCCTTGCAATGAAAGGAACAGTCAACAATAGCAGAGGTCACATGGGAGACTTTGTTGACATTAAAGAGTTCATGTAGATTTCATAGACTGCCAAACCCATTAAGGTTCACTGATCCTCTGATAAGAGAGATAACTATGACAGAGATAAATGAATGTCAAGAAAAAAGAATTTTTTTTCCAATTTTGCCAGCAAGCTAAAATGTAATGTATTTTACTAATATAAATTAGATTTCTTAATTCTTAGAATTAAAGCAAAATTTCGTGTGTATGTCAAACAGATGGTTGATGATCGAATCTTGATTGAAGTATGAATCAGATGTGAACTTGCAGTTGCTAAAGGGTCACATTGTGTACATCCTTGATTAGACTTTTCAGTGCACAAGTACTAGTCTGTCCTACTTCTAGCTACAAGGTATCCAAGGCCATTCTACTCTGTAATTGCTTTAAATAAAGAAGACTATTGATGAAGCTGGGTCTAACAAGTGATCAAATGCTTGTTTACTATAATTTTCATGACTTTTATTTTTCTTTTGTTTTGGTGTAAGCATTGTAGTTGATCAACATAGCATAAACTTCCATAATATTACTATAATAAAATCAATTTTTTAGAGGGGGTTAAAATGATGCACTTCAATAAGCCTTACAGGGATTTTAAGTTTTAACGGAAATGAAAATCGGTCACGTCCCAGCTATTAATTAAAACATGTCTCTCGTGATCTGTGTGTTTAGACTCAGAAAGGCAAACATCTTTGATCAGGTTGGGATCAAAAACCTATCTGATAATAGGAGCAGACATGACTGTTATTTCTTTGATTCACAGGAAGTTTTTAGTTTTGTGTAAAAAGCCATCTATTAGTCAGAATTGCTTGAGTATTTGTGTCACATCATTTTAGAGATAGAAATATTTATCCTACAACTCCCATTCATCATGGAGAAAAAAATTCAGGACATCAATTCAAATTTCATAGGAATTCATGGTCAGTAATAAAGAGAGTCAGCTTTTTAGTGAAATGATATATAAATTAGAACTTAAATTCAATCAACCCTTGGAAAACTGATTCTATTTAAAATAACTATGTAGTTCTGCATCCAAGTTAGAAATATGTATTGTATTATTTTTTAAGGCTTAAGAAACATTTCTGATTTGAAATTATCCAAACATGTTATGCCATATTTAAGCTTTGTATCAATCTTTAAAAAAATCCTCAAATTTCAACATGTAGTAGCTATATTAATCACTATCAATCCCCAAGAATATTGTTTCTTAAGTGAAATGAATTGGTGAAATTTTAGATTTTTACCCATGTATAAATTGTCTTCATTTGGGTCATCCAAAACTTCCACTAGACGGACAACATTCGGATGATCCAATTTTTTCAGAATGGCTATTTCTCTGTAAACCCGGTCCATCGGGGCAAGGGGGCGAGCTACTTGTTTGCCATCCCTGGAAGGGGGAGGCCTTCCTGTTGAAAAAAACAAATGTTTAAATTTTAAATCAATTCTTCTGTCAAATTTAAGCTTCTAAAGTAATTTGAAGACCATATAAAAAGCTCTTAATATGTAACATTATTATATTTTACATGATAAAATCACATACGATGATGAAAAAATTATTAAAATCATATAGATCTATCTTACTCAAGGTATAGAAATAAGCTTAAGGTACTGTTCCTAAACAAGTGATAGGCTTACTAAAAAATCCAGCTTTCTTCTTTAACCGGCTTTTGGAAAGAATTTTCATTGCCTGAAGAACAGAAGAAAAAAAAATAAGCATTTTTGCACAGTTGTTTTTTCAATCACAAACTTTGTGATTGTCACTTGAGATTTTTCAATATTGCCACTGAAAAAAAATTCAGGTTGTGGGAAGTGGAAGAATCAATCAAAAGAATACACAATCTATTGTGGGAAATCGTAGAAGTGACCTTAATTTCTTAAAGTAGACAGAGCTTTATTGTAATTGCCATGGTAACAAACCTAAACAATGCACCTAATCCCTCTTAAAACTGTTTACCAAGAGGCTTTTTAATATAACATTGTATACCTTTGTAATTTCATCTTAAGGCTGGATTCGCTATTTCCAACCTCTCTTTGAAATTCTTGTAATTTTTTTTTTTAATTTTGAAAATGAATTTTACTTTAAACAATCATTGACAAAGTTACGTAACCAATCACACAAAAGCCTTCCTTTACCACAATCGATTGTAACAATTCCTCTTTGTAACGGCAAAAAGAAGGCAAGAGTTCCTTCATTCATTATGCAACTCAGAAACTCAAATGAGGCATCAATATTTCAGAACATGGTCTTGTTGGGAAAATAAGACCATAATCTGATTTTTTTTGGCTCGAGAAGATAAGGAAAACTGCTGAATTGTGATGAGCTAGCTTATACAAACAAACACCAAGAGGCCAGACTAGCTCTTAATTACACTAAATGTCCCAATAATGAACAAGATAATAGCCAACAGGAAATAAATACTTATGTAAATCTTTCCTGTCATAAGAAATTACCACAGAGCAAGTACCAGTACAATTCTATTTGTAAATACAACACACAGCCAAAGTCTAAATGAAAATAGAAGATATGTCTTCATATCTAGCAAAAAAGGCATTCCAAGCTATTGTATTTGGAATTTCTTTATTTTATATTCATTTATTTTTTCTGATTTAATTTTTAAATACTATTTTAACCATAAACTGTTAATTAAACACTGTCAGTGGGTTTAAAATCAAGTCTGTTTCTTGTAAAAGACCTTCTCTTTAAAAAAAAATAATACACATTCTTTTGAGTTACCATGGTAACAACAATAAATAGAAAATTGAGCTTAGTTTAGTACTCTTGTGCAAGAAGTTTAATGAAAAAGACCAAATAATACTCCATGGGAATTTCATTTTGAAACAATATTCCACATATCATTTTTTTTTTTAGATTTGCAGTCACTTTGCAATATTGTTCATCGAAAGATTAAAACCTGATACATTAGCATTGCAGATCTTGGTTGTATACCATTTAGTGATGAAATTGTAAAGGTTACTTGTGTATAAGTTTCTGATTGAAATCAGACTAAAATGTAGGAGTAGACTTTATAATTGAAAGAATGGTAAAATTTTAATTAAAGTTACCATGGCAACACCTATTGATTCATGGAAATAAAGTGGTGTCCATTTTATGGAAATCAAACTGAGTGGAATTTGAAAAGATTCTCACATAAATATTTACTATTATTTTTTAGTAAGCAATGTTTCATCCTTTGTCAAAAATAATTTGAAGAAATATGTATTTCATTTTTTTTTTACTTGTTCTAATGAAAGGACTGAAACTGCAGAAGGAGTAACATTTGAAAGAATTTTATCTTAAAAAATGTCATTTTGAGTTGAATGATATCCTCTGTGAAAGTGTAGTCTTTTGTATCAAGTTTTACAGAAACAGACCAAAACTGAAGGGGGAAACATTTACAAAAATATTTTAAGACAAGCAGACAGACAGATGAACAGGCAAAGAACATCTAACATATGCTCCTGTGGTCTTTGACCAGCAGAACTCAAAATGAGAATTTGATGAAGCACTTACATAATGAACATCATCTTGTTCGTTGTACGCTAGTTTTACAATGCCATATGAACCCTGTAAATAAAAAAAAAAACCGATCATGTGATGGAATATAATGCAAATATAAGATTTTAAGCAAATTATGGGTTTCTATCAAGGACCAGGATATCTGTTTATGCAAGACAAAGGCAGGAAAATCTTTAAAATTGGCCATGATATATTCATTAACTAAATTAACACTACCATTCATGGTAAAAATGAAGAAAGCTCTTGTTATGGTCTTCAATTCAACATTTAAGCAAATATCTAAGACATTTTATCAATTAACAATTTTCATTTTCATTCCTACATTGATTAGGTAGCGGTATAATCCTTTAAAACTTGAAATTAAAGATACCACAGAGTCTGACACATCTGATTTATATAAGGATAATTTACTAGACAAAAAGACATTAATGGTAAATATGATACCTATAATCTTTTTTTCATTGTCACTTTCTTTAATTACACAAAATATCATCATCACCTGCATATGGCTTTTGTCTCCCATTTATTATGCAAGAGTGTGCTCTTTGTAAGAACAATTTCTAAAACAATGCAAGCTAATGACAAAAAAATTGATGAAACAAGAATATCACCAGTTTAGTTTGCAAAGTCTATGGTTGAAACAATGACCTTGTCAGCAAATACTATACAAGTATTCATTGAATCGTCTACAATTTTTTTTGTGCTTGCCCTAACATAAAGAGCATGACAGGGGCTGTTACTCCTCCATGGCACCTGATCCAACCTACGAGGTCTGCATTTGCACTACCCCAAATCATTATCTGAATAGTTTTATTGGACTTTTGAGCTTAATTTCTGGTTTATATTATTAAGTATACTTTTTTTGTACTTTTTCTGGAAGAATACTTTTTTTTTACTTTTTCTAGAAGTATACTTTTTTTGTACTTTTTTGGGTACTTTTTCTAGAAGTATACTTTTTTTGTACTTTTTCAAGAAGAATACTTTTTTTGTACTTTTTCAAGAGGAATACTTTTTTTGTACTTTTTCTCGAAGAATACTTTTTTTGTACTTTTTCTAGAAGTATACTTTTTTTGTACTTTAATATGTTTAATAGTTTTAAGAAAGTACCTTTTTTGTACTTCCAATTATACTTTTTATGTACCTTGGTCAAATATAGAAATGTACCAAAAGTATACTTTTGTTATCCTATTTTTGTGACTGAGAACACAAGTTCTCAAAAAGCACAAAAAAAGTATACTTTTTTTGACTCAATTTGGAACGACCAAATCTCTGGTTCCAAATTGAGTCGAAAAAAGTATACTTTTTTAGACCTTTTTTTGTACTTTTTTTCTGTACTTAATTTGTACTTAATTTCGGTATGGGAAAGACTTTAAGTGACAATTTGTAGTTGCTACTGTAAATATCTTCTTATGGTATTTAAATAAAACATAAAAAAAATTAATTTATACTGAGTTCCAATTCATGTTGCATAAACCTGCTTATTATGGTATTTCTTTCAATATAATGAATAAAAATATTTTCAAATCTTGTTTTCTTATCATATATTTTTATGAAATCATCTGAATTTTGTTTTCATCAATCTTTTTCCTTCAACTTCAAAGGCTTCATCAAATGAAATACAAAGATTAAGGCTGCATGTTCAACATATTCAAGGCCATCTAAAAAAGAGTTAAGTTTATTTCATTATAAGTATCCACAGAGGACAAACAACATGCTTTAACAGCCTATACAGGAGAAATATTGAGTCTGTCACGCTGGCTGGTCCGAATATTGCATTACTTGATAGCCAAGGGACACCCACAATGCAGTCTGTTTACTGTGATTAATTTCATCTATGTCTCTGGGTAATTCTATCACAAGCTCAAGCTATTTGTTTATAAAAACGAAAATCTACTCTTTTATATGTGATGTAAATCAATATTGTGTGCAGAAAAGGGATATTTTTTTTTATCAAAACAGATGAGCTAAGTGCATGGCAATAAAGAAATGGTCTTTTGATGAGCATCATTTCTATGTTATCTTTATTTTCATCATGAACACTAATCTCTGATCTCATTTTTGTATTGAACACAAAGAACAAGTGGGATACCTTTGTGCCATTGAAATATTCTAAACAAAAAAGCATGTAAACTGTCTTAAAAATTTTTTTTACTGGGTAATACATTTTTGAGGCCCAAAAGTACTGGTACAAGAATGTAGATCAAATAAAAAAAAACAGTTTAACTATAAAAATACTAATTTGACCCCATGGACATTAAAGATTGATGAAGTCAAAATGGTATATTGATGAATTTTAATTCCAAAGGTTACAGATATTATCTGATGTTTTCTTTGGTGTTGAATAGAGTATAACTAAATACCAGGCACTACTAAATAATGCATACTGGGATTTTAAAATTGATTTTGTAAAGGGTATGAACTTTGTAGTTGGTGATAATTATTGTTTTTTAAAGGAATTTTATGGGAATCCTTCATCTGTTTATATATGACATGTACTTCAATTTCAAATTCCTGCCCTTTTTTTTGAAGTCACAAATCAGCAACATATTCAATACAGTCATGATTTTTGTAGACAAAATCAATGTAGATTAATTACTCCAGTTTCAATACTTCACAGCAGTATTATGCTTGTAATATAATATCATTTTTAACCAGCAGCATCCTAAGTTTAGAGTTTCTTCCCCTGAATTTGACCTATAAAGGTCCCTAGAATTTGACCTTGTACCTTAGAAACAAGTACTGTTCACCTCACAAATTTTGCTCACTATTTAATACCTGCCCAGTAGACACAAAATTTACACTGAGAAAATTTTCTAGATCTGTTTTGAGACAGACTGTCTGCACATATCGGTACTTTCATTTTGAGTTCAACTTTATACAGATGACCAGTTTGCATAATGTCCTACATGTACCAGGGGTATATAGCTGGATATACCCATGGGTGATCTTGACTTTCACACATCAGTAAAAGAAGAGATCACCCGGGGGTATCCGACAATGAACATCCACATGCGTTTTATTCTATTGTAAATTCCTAATTTGGATGTACAGAATTTTAGCTATCAAAATAATCATTGATTTCCCTACTTATGCCTAAAGCCATGATGTGATGTTTCAGGTGTGTAAGCACATTGTTTCTGTACATATACAGTATTTGAATTCATTAAGGGTCATGAGACTGCATCAGAGGAAAAGAGAGTCTGTATATTGCTGATAGAAATGTTCCAAAAGATTTAGCCAGAAAGTGCGCTTTACTGGAGAAACCCTGAGGATAAATCAATCATGGAAAAGAAATTTAAAGAATGACCTCAATTAGTGCAAGTAATTAACGAATCTCAAATTCACACATGTCCAGCGGAGCCCAATTGATGAAAAACATCCTCAAGAAGAATTTGATGGAATAATCATTCTAGACTGCTTCTTTTGATTAATATGTATTTGAATGGTAGTGTTGGTAGATATTACAAAGAATGGAGTCCAACTTCGTTTTTTAGAAGTTCGTTAAACAATGATCAATAACCTCACAAAGACATATTTTTTCAACATCTTTCAATATATGTCTGTGCTAAGTGTCAGTTCATACCCTCCTTAACTTAAAAAAAATCTTTTCTTAATCATTTTAAAGAAATATCTCTTGAGGCATAGACAGTACCATGCATATGCTCTCCACATGTAATTCTGTAAATGACAAATGATAAGTTTATATAGGTCTACCCCTCTCTACTATAAAATCAACAAGGCCCTGTTGATTTTATAGTAGAGAGGGGTAGACCTACATATATGCCTGCTTATCATTCGTCATTTACAGAATTATATGGGAAGCGCCCTTACACACTTCAAAGTACACACCCATATGCTCTATTCAAACCTTTAAATGGTATTACCCCAGAAGAACATTAATGATGATACCTTGCCAATTTCATTTTTGAGTTTGTACTGATTCAGCTGCACATAGCCGTCAGCACCATCCACCACACTAAAACTACTGGTCTCCATGGTTGGCTGCCGGCGTAACCTTGGTGATCCCTGCGGCGACCGTCCACCACCAAGTCTATTTACACCTAAAGCTTCCTCTGATAAACTATAGGCAATTCGGGGCACATTTCTTTGATGAGGGAAATGAAAGGCATGAAGGGCTGAACTACTCGTCGATTGAGATGTATTTTTGAGACAGTCTAAGTTTGTAGGCACATCAAGGTGACCGGTGGCATCTACCACCGTCAGGCTGTGTCGTCTGTCGTCGTCATGGTCCCTGAATACATTGTCTTCGTTGTCACTTACTGAGCTGTGTCCCGAATCATTCGTGATGTTGGAACTCTTCCTTAACAAGGGGTGCTTGGTTTTTGTCGGAATACACACAATTTCCCCAGTCTTAGGCACATTAATGTTTTCCTTGTCTTTTTGTTTTATGGGTAGATCTGTGTGATTGTTTACACCATTTGGTAAGGCTGATTTTGGTTCTTTGTGATCTTGGAGGTTGTGTTCTATAAAATCATCCTCGTCGGAGTCAATATGACATTTCCTGCAATGAAAGGATATGTGTCAGAAGTCAAGCATGGAAAAACCTATGAACAACAATATACTTACAGAATATGTACTGTATAAATAGGCAATCATGTTTGGAATAGTCACATGCCAAAAGCTAGAAGTATACCCACTCTTTTATATCACCAAATATTCAGATTGTGAACACACTATACCCATTTGAATTTGTAATGGAGTGTTTATTTCATGTTATTGCCCATACCACACAATACTTAGATGGAAACAATTGTTTTACCCAAATGATCAAAGAAGATTCTTTTAAAAAAAAACATTTAATTGATTCAAAGACAGAATTTAAATGAATGAGCTGCTACTTTGATTTTAAACGGCCGGGTCACGATCATGAACTTGGTATCAGCCGGGTGTGTGTAGTTGGTCACGGTTGTCTATTCAACCCAAAACGTACACGCACCCACTTTTTTTCTACGAGTCTTTCCTTCCTGTTGTCAAACTTAACGTCAGCTTTTCATGTGATTTCTGTGTATTAACAAACACACACGTAATTCATAAGGTTGGGAAAATTGAACATCTGTCAAAGTGTCACATCTTGTGGCATGGCATTTGCAGAAAGAATTCTGAATATTACCATCAGCAGTTTTAGAATATTTTTCCTTAGGAATTAGAGTTATATTCATGCTGGAATAACTATAAATTATATATAGCTAGGAACAATAAGGAAGATCTCTTACATAACTTTAGGAGAAGTCTAAATATTTATTCACCTTATAACTATCAGCTGAAGTTTTCACTGAGTAAAATTCATGGCTATAAAAATATGACAGAAATAAACCCTCCATCAAGGTGACCCTAAACTTCAGCACTTTCCTATAGCTCTAAAGGGCAGATTATTTATTTTCAACATTTTTATGGACAGTTTATTTCCAAAATCTGCACCCCCCCCCTCCCCAATGGTTGTCCCCTAATCACTTAATATTGACACAAAGGGAACATTTAGTCTTGAGGCAATAGTCACATGTTTGAATTCATATGAGAAAAAGTTTTTCCAAATAGAGGAAGAATTTAACCTGATCATTCATTTTTGAAATTCATCATGCAAATTTCAATTCTTGCATTTTAATTAATCAAATGAGCAGATGATATATCACGATCATTTCAAGCTGCATTAACATTAAACACATTCAGTAAGGGAATCATTTCCTTCACTAAATCTTTGCCTAGAAGATACACCATAGTCTTCAGGAAGCACCTACCTAAAACAACTCTCCAGAGTGAACACAGGCATGGTGGCCATAATTCCAAATCAAATTCAGAAACTTAACTTTACATTAAAATAATTTCACATCAAAGCAGTGATTTTCATTTAAAATTCCTCATGAAAATAAACTGCCCACATTTGATAAGAGTTTCAAGTTTCTTTCAAATCCAAGAATACAAGTCCATCAAAAGTGACAGTTTAGTTGATTTAATGAGTATCGTCTTATTGTCATTTGAATGTCGGCTTTAAAAATGTTTTCGAGTTAAACCATCCTCACTTCTTCCCAGACACTGTCCCTTTAAATGGAATGCATATGCTTTCATGGTCTATATATTCTTCATACATAATTCTACAATCAGTTGTAAAAATACTATCGCCTCTAACACTTATAAAGTTACTCATGTGTGAAAGTAAGTCCTTATATCAGATCCTACCAGAATAGGTAATGTCCGTTATAGGGCAGCACCTCCTTAATATTTAATAATATGGCATGCACTATTTATATTGTGTGCACATGAAGTCACTGTCAAAATAACTTATTTTTAATCCCTAATCCATTGCTATAATGATCAGTTGTAAACATATAAGCATTTACTAACAGGAAAAGAGGAAGCTGATTTAATAGATTGAAAAGACGGAAGATGTTCTTACAACAGTGCAAGTTTTAGATGCCTTAAAAAAATTAAGTTGTCTCTTATTTGTTTAAACAGGAAATTAATGAATCTGCCATTATTAAAAAAATTCCAGTCATTAATATTAAGGACTTCCTAAGAGCTTTAAAAGAGAAACTCGTAAATGGATGGTTTGTTTTAGTATGCATGATTATCATCATTATATCGCAACCTCGTAAAAGCTGAATATGGAAAGATTATGATATAGCCTGATCAACAAGTAAACAACCATCAAGTACGAATGCGTGCAGTGTATATCACTTAATGAAGGAGCGATGGAATTTGCATAATGCATATGAAACTATTGTGTACTAGCTTGCATGAATGGTAAAAATCAGGCTTGGTTTAGCTCCCCCATTAAAGACAAAAACAAAGCTATATAGGATTGCACTGTCATAATCTATTAAGAGAGTGACTTGAATATGCTTTCTCAATTTGCATTTTGTTAAAAAATGAAAATTTCTAAAACAATATGGAGAGCAAAAATAAAAAGCAATTTTAATAATAGTATTACAATGCAAAAAAACCGAAGACAATTCAGTATTGTAAAAGATTTGAATTTCATACAGAAATTTATTAATTGAATTATCTCCCTTAGACAAAGGTCATTCCTCCTTAAAATTCTTAATCAAAAAAGAATTATTGACTATCTGAAAGTTTTATTGCTATATGTGTTAATTAAATATATCAGTATTAGTGTTATTGAAGTTATGTGATATTACTAAATTCAAAATTAATGCAATATCAAATCATAAAAATTAATCTATCTTACTCTTCACCTCAAGTATTTGTTTATCTTATAAAGAAAAAAAAAAACGATTATACAAAAGATGCATTCCCATAATCATTTCAACACCATATACTGTTAATTATATTCAAACAATTTACACTAATGTTTGATAAAATCTCATATTACATATATTGCCTCTGATAACTTGTCACAACAAGTCAATTCCTCCAATTAATTTAGACTTAAGATGGCAGTGTTAGCTTTGGATTATATCACATATGCATGAGAATCAATATTTGAGAATGGTATTAAAGTCATTTTTTATTATCTTCCCATACTTGTTAAACTCAGCGTAATTATTACAGGTATACATGTACAGAACACTATACAAAAATTAATTGCAAACCATGTCCATATAAATTTCAAAGTATTTACACCCTGAAACTAACACAAATTTATACAAAGCTAACAAGATCTGGATGCATGTGTATGAAATATTTAAGGTTACAATAACATAATGTATTATAATATTAAACAGTGTTTAATTGTTATTAATTTATGTAACGTGCCTTCTCATGTTATGTAACACATACTTTTCATGCTTCGTTTATCTAAGGCACTTTACCCTCATGTAACAGTCTCTTTTCGTGTTTATATGTTTCTGTAGTGTTAATGTCCATGACTACTATATGTATTCATAACTTCATGTGTTTGTACGTCTCTATTTGTGTTGTTTTTATTGTTTATATTGACGCCATTTTGGTTTTAATTAATGGTCAATTAGTCCTGGGCTTTTAGCAATTGAGGGGTACCCCCTAGGGGGCATTCATCTACTTACGTAAATTAAAACAATAGAGGGAGACCCTCTAGGCAATATTGCCACTGGTCAAGTACCAGGCGCCCCCTGGCGACAGGGACCTTTTTAACCAATCAGAGCCCTGATTGAGTTATTTTTAAATAAAAACAAATTAATTAGCCAATCAAAACGCAGCTAGGATAAGGCTGTCCGTAAAATATCAAACTGTTCAAGACTGTAGTAACTTCTCTGAACTACCTAGATATGACGTCATAATAGAATATGACGTCAAGTCACTGCATACTTGAGCTGACATGACGGGGAAAGTGTCATAATTTGTACATGGCATGTAGATTTAATTTGGGTCCTTGTTGTTTAATTCAAGTGTCAGGATTGTTTTTAAGCTCCGATGTGTTATTATGAAAATGAACATTTGAAATTTAAATATTCTTATTTCTTTTCCTTTTCTGATATGCACATAATCAAACAATAGAGGAAAACTATGTGTGAAACGCTCCCCTCACACGTCGTTAGACAGAGTTAGAATGTAAGAATCGTGTTTATATTGGACTGGCACAAGTGAAAGACAAGGATAAATTGAAGATATTCTGCGTGAATCTACAAGAGAAGTATGTCCTCTAATTGAATTTTGCTGGGGGATTGTGTGTAAATTTTCCATTTTTGTATGAATTGCGATAAGGCGTGGAAAATACCCCCTCTTTTGTTGGTATGTTGAATTTCTCGTAAAATATTTTCTTAACGAGTAAAAATTAAACCTGCCCCCAGCACTTTCTATGTACCAGAGATCACGATGAATCGATCTAGGTAACAAACTTTGCACAATATTTTTGTTTTGCACTTGTGCCGAAGCGATTTTTGTGCAACATTTAGGAATGTCATAAATCTCCGTCACGTGATCAACACAGTCATGTGACATCACAAAATCACTTTATCATAATACCTGAGTAAACTATCAACTCAATTTGACTGCAATTTCAAACAAGGGTTACATATTGAAATTAAAATGTAGCTCAAAATAAAATGTATATTTTTAAGGCATTTAAGGACTTCGGACAGCCTTATCATAACTGCGAAGACGTTATTTCATAATAACTATCTGCAACTTTCCAGGAAAGCGTCACTTTTTTGAGAACTGGCAAAGGGGAAAGGTCACGAAATTTTTTTTTTTTTTTTTTTTGTATGAGAGTAAAGTGTGAGTCTGTGTAGATCTTAGTTAGAGGTTAACCATGATTTCATTCAACTGATTATTATCACTTACATGTCTAATGTATTTTATATTTCATTGCATAACAAATAAATCATGGTTATGTCTGCCCAAACTTAACATTGTGTTGTCTTACTTTATGTCATGGCTGCAGTTCCTAAGTTTAAGGTTATGGAAATTAATATATAATTTTAAGAATTTTATATCTTTATCTAATGACTAATAATTTAAAAGTGGTTGGACTTAATTCCATACAACTGTATATCCAAACCAAATATGTTTGCTAACTTAATTAAGTCAGATAAAGGGGCGTGTGGGTGGGGTGGGGGTTGAATATGAATACTGTAGATCACTTAATTTTCGCGACACATTATTTTCGTGAGATAGTCATCGAAAATTTATCAGCGAGACAAAATTTTCACGAATCGCGTTCGTTGCTCTATATAATCTGAAGGAATTCTATTAAATGCGAGAATGAAATTTTCGCGAGCATACCATCTCGCGTAATTACGAGAAAATAAAGTTCTTGCGAAAAAAGTGATTTACAGTATTAAAAAATACATATGGATCAATTTATTCTCATGGAGATGCTTTTGTGATGCAGATTCAATACACTTTGTTGTGTTTATTTTTCCATATCATCTCTTAATTAATACCAGTAATCAATACTCTGACAATTCAAATGATGTTTACCGGCCAGTATATGCTGACAAAAATTTAGAATTTTTTTTTTCATCTGTCAGTCAAAACAGACAGAAAAATGCCCTTGAAATTACAATTATCATAAAAATTTTATCAACATTAAATTTTGAATTGCTATCTCAATTTTTAATGTCAATTTTCTATATTCTTTACGCTAATCTACAGGATTAAATCTTCTGAACCATTCAAACTTTGAATATGTACTCTGCATTGCATTTATCCACACACTTCTTTCTGCATTCACTTCATTCAAAGTCAAGATTCATTCACACTTCTCAAGAAACAACCAGTGCATGTTGAATATTTCATACGGCTCTGTGCTTTGATCTACTTTGCCGAAGTAATCTAGTAAATAAGAGGCATTGATTTTGATAGCGAGAATTCGCTCAAAATATCATTTACTAAATACTGCACAATAATTATACTGTCAAACAACAAACAGTCACCAAAACCTTTTATTTGCAAATTGTTGATGGCAACTTTGATGAAAAACTCAATTCATGACTATTAATATTGGTGATTGTGATTTTGTGTTTAATGAGCATCCCAATAGAGTATTTGTTTCGAGATGAAAAATATTTTGCGAGCTAGTGTATGTCAGTCAATAAACTTCTCAAAAATATTTCCTACATGATTTAATCTTTTGTAAAAAGTAGTGTTGGCAAATCGGACGATTTTTAGTAACCGGTTACTCGCTCAATCTTCCGATCGAGTACCCGGTTACTCGGATGATTTATTCATATGCATCATTTATCTCATCCTTTACTCATCGGTTCTAATAAAACACAAATATTTTGTAAATTAACTTTATTTATAAACTTAAAAAGAACACGCACGCAATATCTTGAATTTTAAATATAATTATAGTCCAAAAATTAATTAAATCAGAAAAAAAATAAATATTCAATGTTTCACTCTACAATTTATTTCACATATACAATTGCGTTTATTAGTTTTACTTTTTAACCTCCGGTAAATGTCACGATCAAGGAGAATAGTTATTTAGAAATTCGAAGTCACGATAACTCCAATTCACATTAATTACATTTTATAGGAATGGAATCAGCTGTTCTTTTAAAAAACTTCCTAAATGTAGCTATACATGTCTTTGGCGGCATCTTGTTAAATAATTTAATGAGGTTATTATAACTTGGGTCTTCAAAACTTGTATAAGCTGCTTGCAATCAAAGCTATCAAATAAGTGTGAACGCCAATCAATCGTAGTAGTGAAACCATAGATCATAAAGCCTAACGGTAAAGAAAATTAGAGAAATGTTTATTTGTAGGCTTATAAAGAAATTAACATTTTATTTTTTAGTTATTTACCATATAAGATGCATTTTATCCGAGTAACCGAATAGCAATTTTGCTAACCGATACTCGCATCGTTCGACGGTTAACCGGGTACTCGTTGCCAACACTAGTAAAAAGCATGATTATTATGTCTTCATTTTTCACCTTGTTTGCTCCCCTTTTTTCCTTGCTTGCAGTTTATAGTTGACAATGGTGTGCATTTAGTGTAGATTGATTAAAAGAAAAAGCGATTAAAATTCAAATGAGGACAAAATGAGCTAAACATGTCAGCAGTATCATTCTTTTGCATCAAAAAAGAATTCAAATTTCTTAAAATATAATTATGAATATTGAAGCCAAACCACAAGATCTAAATAAAGGAAAAGGACCACAAAATAATGGATGATAATTAACTCATTAAAATATTGCCTAAAGTACATAAAATGTATATTTTTATACATGCGCATGATATTGTATAATTATATTTCTTAGCTTGTAACCAACGGTCATGATCAGAACTAATTCTAGCAGATATTACTAAAATTTAAGGATTATTAAAAAAAAAAATTTTTTCTATTAAATGCTTTGGTATTATAATTTTTGTTGGTTTCACCCAGCTTTAATACATGTGCAGCTTTTTTTTTTTTTACTTAAATCTGATAGTTTATTTTTCTTTCAAAGAAATACATGAAATAAATGGAGATAAGGGACAGAATTCAAACTCAAAAGTCCATAAAACAATACAAACTAGGCGCAGAAAAAACACAGGCCTCCAAAACATCAAAGGTGGGATCAGGTGCCATGAAAGAGGGAGCATCCCAAGCCAACTGGCCACACCTCCTGTGTGCTCCTTGTAATGATCGGGAAAAATCCGCTGACAACTCAGTTAGTATTAATCATAAGCTTCCCTGTCAAGTCCAGTCATAACTTGTGCTCTTTATTATAGATTCAATAAGGCATTTATACATTAAACCTGTTGAAAATGACACTTTTTGTCAAAGCTCTCACTTAATATACAGTTAAAGAGGTCATTTATATGTGAAATATTAGGAGCTGCAGTAATGATAGTAATGAACGAACCAGAGAATTAACTGTCATTAATTTGTCAGCTGCTGAAGACAAAAATTGACATCTCAATGTCCTGATAGTTAAATAACCTAACAGTTATTCCACATGTTTGCAAATTAAGATTTAATTATCACGTTAAATAGGACTGAGAGTTTGTAAGACAGCTAGCTCAGAATTCTTTTTAACTTGAATTTGTTTAGATAATATATTTAAGTATTATGTCCTCTTACGGCCAAAAAAAAAAAACCCTTGTGATTCCATCATAAAAATTTCTTAAATGATATTCACGTACATTTTTTCTGAAAATTTGAAAGACATCAAAAGTAAAAAATTCGCAGAGCTCTTTAAATGCACTTGAGATAATATACTGAGAGTTTCAAAAATATTAAATAATTATGCAGTTTTAAAAAAGTGATTTTTTACTTTGTTATATACTCAGAGTGAATTAATGTCTCCGGCCAACGCAACTAATGCAGTGCATATGAACTAGAACATATACTAAGCACCTCTAATGTTTTATAAGTAAAATCTACAAAAATTATTTTTGATTTTTTTTTTTAATTGAAGAGGATAATTTTTAGATGACAAAAAAATTCTAGTCTCACTGTCAACCCATTCTTTTATCCAGGAAATGAGATATTAAACAGTGAAATGAAGAAGACTGCATCATTAAAGCTATATTGTGCTTGTAGCCATGACATATGCGCCCAATTAAACTGGATATATCTCTCCCAGTGGCTCAACCTTCTTCATTACTTTCCTAGAACTACAGCTGGCAAGAAAATGGAATCCCCCATATCTGTATTAACTTTTTTCCTCATTTTTATATCGTATCACTGTGATGACTCTATAATGCTGATTAAATCTATCTCATACTTCATAAGATAAGTGCAAATTCAATGAAATAATATTGAACAGGTCTGCGAAGGCATCAAATATTAATCATTTTTTTCTTACTGGTTTATTCCAAATGGTCTTTTGAAATTCCATATTCATCAACAATCCAAGTTAAAATTGAATTTTTGAAGGGTTTTTCCAGTATTAATATACCATATTATTAATGCCAAAACTTGGTGATATTTCAATCATTTAATTTCTATAAAATACTTGCGTGCATTGATGAAAACGTTTTCCGTCCAAATTTTTTCTTTGATACTTCCATCAAAGGAAAAAATATTACATTCATTTCTTAATTCATGAACATACATTTTAACCTTTAACCCCACCCCCACCCCAACCCCACCATCTATTGTAAGTATACATTTAAGATATCATTATCCACAGTGAACTTGTAAAATTACACTGGAGAACATATTATAGATATTAATTTACCATCCTTGAAGAAATACACAAATTTTAACATTTGAAAACCTCAAAATGCTATTCAATCTTTAATGAAAAAACTGCAGTATTAAAGTTGTTAATTCTGATGGAAACTGTAAAAACAAGAACAAATATATTGATGGTAAATATTACCTGCTTCGGAATTTCCCCTGCCTGAATTCCAGCATTTTCAACCTTTGTTGAAGTGAAGAGTTGAGAAGCATTTTGCAATACGTGTATTCAGTAAAAACTATACAGATATAAATACAAAGTTTTTTCAAACTCTTTTCAAATCTTCAATCAAAATCCTTGAAAAAGAAATTCCCATGTCACACAATGGAGAGCCTGGTTTCAATTGACATTGTTTTGCATCTTCTGAATCTATACGCACTGTAAGGCTAATTTTTCTTATCTATCACCTTCAAAAGTCACCAACCTACTAATGAAAGAAATATTCACACAGCAACTAAATCCCAGCCACAGGCCAAACTTTTCTCAATATTTCTCGAGACAAAGTATCTAGGAAATGTCATTGGATCAATATATCATAAAAATTTAAAACATTATTTGATACATCCAATGCTGAGGTGTCTACGACAGAAAATTCTCATAACTGGGGAAGAAAAAAACAATATATGCATCTACAGTTGCCGTGTAAAAGATCACTCAGCATCCAAACAGTGGGACTTGTTTATACCGCTCTTGGCAACTGGCAAGAGACACACAGAAGGAGAAAAAAATCAAAATGATCCCCCTTGATAATTAAACAGAAAACCAATCAGAGGTATAACTCTGATGGAGTGACAGATAAAACTGCTCTAGAACTAAGTGTTCTAACATAATCAGGTCATTACCAGGGTTTGACAGACACAATGATTATAGACCTGCTAAGATGGAGAATTTAAGCTTTGAACGATTAATCTCCATATTAAGATGACTTAACGTCAGATTTTATATTGGATATCAGCCATCATTATTATGTTTACCAATGATAAATGTTGATGAATCTGTGAAGTATCATTTTGATATCAATGAGAAGTTTGGCTCTTAAGTGTTCATCTTTATAACAACCATTAAAATGATTTGATGAAGTTGAAGATTTTATATGTTTTCATATTTCCCAGACAGAGAATATTAATAATATATTAGCTTGCAGTGAGCAAAATCCAAAGATTATAAGAAATGGCAGACTGCAGATTCAATCATAAATCTAATGGGGAAATCTTCAAAGTTTTATTTTATACATTTCCATGAAAAAATCATGAGAGCATTCTGAAGATAAATTACTTGTAATGCCCTTCCAATTTAACATTCACAGTTGAGGAGCATTCAGTAGATAGGAGGTATTCTTTTAAAGAAGTAAATACTAATTTAACAAAATTATGCATGTGAAACACAATTAAATGCCCCAAAGTAATGGCCTAAAAAGTCTAAATTGCACAATATTTTCTACCTTTTTATAAAATTAACTTTGTGACCATTCAACTTGTCTGAACTTTTAACAATGGTCCTCAACAAAATTATGACCCAGACTTATATATCCTTCAGTTTTTGCCGTTACTTCGTGAGGCTAAATTCAAAGGGAATCTAAATATCAGAAACAAAAAAAATTTAGACATGATTAAAATGTTCACAGGTGTATCTGTGTGAGAAGCTAATTTCAATGAAATAAAGACAGGGATTAACACACCTGGAGACACGAATGGTTATTTATGTCACTGACATGACAAGAAGGAAGCGAGGTCAAGGTAGGCTTGGTGACATAAAAAAATCAAAATGAGGTCAATGAAAGACTTCTTTAATAAGATTTTTTTTTGGAAAGTTAGCCAAACAAAATACTAGATTAAAGGTAATGTGAAGGTCAGAAGGAAGGCTTGGTGCTTTAATTTAGCCAAATGCAAAACAAGGAAATGTCAGGTCAAGGTTACTAATACCTGGGGGTAATGTCAAGGTTTATACTGAGAGTAAAATCAGGTTAAATTTGGGTGGGCTGGAGTCCAAATAAATCTTCTGAATGTATAATAAAGATACATGAAATATTGAGGTCAGTATAAGATGGGTTTGTGTAGAAACTTGTGTAACAATGTTCCTCAAAGTATGTATGAGGCCAAGCTTAAAAATATCTTTGTTTGCAGTTGCCAACCTGTAATTTTTAGACTGGGTCGATAGGTAGGCATTCTTTTTTCCTTTTTTTTTGGAAAAAAAATAAGATTTTTGTTAGATAACAAATAAAAGAGGTTTTCATACACTTACTAGACATAAATAAGCTCACCTCTTGTTATAAACCACTGATTAATAAAAATCGTTTCAAAATTTGAAAATGAAACTGTTTCAATATTCTGAAAAATTGAAAAAAAAAAAATTACCAAATGGCTAAAAAAATGTTTGGGTCAGGTGCATTTTCAGTGGGTCGGTAGGCAACTGCAAACAAACTTAATTTTATTTTAGGCCTGACCATGATCTATAAAGCCATGCATGAAATGATGAGATATTATATATCAGGTTTACAAAATTTTTATTTTTTGACAAATGAAGTCTTCATCCTAGCTTGTGCATTAGAGTGTCCTTAACTGGTCATAAATTGTTCAAAATTGAATCTTATTCCTCCTGGGGTTGCTTGTATCATGTCCTAACAAATTCTATATATATACTATAAAGTTGAGAATAAATTTTCAGCATCATTTAGTATCATGAAGGAAATTCCTAACAAAATCTGAACCTCTGCACACATTTTCTTCTTAATCTACTAGAACCGTTCAAAACCATGGATATGGTTAGTGGAGGTCACTAGGTCTAGCCTACGATAGCAAACCTTGGTGACAATTTCTTAACAAACCAATGATTGCCCCTTAACAAACCAATGATTGCCCCATTAGTGAATGACATGTACACACGTTAATCATCTCAAATCTTTAACACTGCCATTTCCTCAAGTGAGTCAAACCAATGCACACAAATTTTGACATCAAAGCTATACCATCCAATCAATACTGACCGATAAAGTTTCAGGTAAAATTCAAAGGAAAGACATTAATTAATCTCTGTGAAGTTCATAATCAGTTTTTCATATGATATATGGCAGAAAAAATATCTTTTATGAAAGAATTACTTTCGATGATTTATTGGCAGAATCTTAGGAAGAAAAAATTGCACAGGAAATCCATTATGCAAGAGACTACAGAGTCAATTAGAACTGAAGTGAAACAATGTCACTTTGATTAGCGAAATAACTGGAGATTGATTGAAGGAAAGACTGAAATCATTATTAGTAGAAATATGAGGAGCCAATATTTACTACACAAATATTGCCAATCTTAAAGCTTTGCATTTCCTTCAATTTAGCATGGGAAGACTCTGCTCTGCTGCATTTCACTTGTATTATAAGTCACCTGCATGGCCTAGTGGTTAAAGTGCTAGCTATATGGAGTTGCTAATGTTATAGGTTTGAATCCCAGTGCAGGACATGGAGACTGGTCCTTCGGATTAGACCATATTAACCATTAGGTCCAAGTAGGTGCTGGCATGAAAAAAGTTTCACCACTATTGTGGTCCTTTAATTGAGGACCATGATTTGAAATTTAAAATATACTTTACCTTAGGATGCTTTCTTTTAAGTTTCAGTTTTCTGGCTCTTGAGAAGACTTTTACATGTCCCCACTGGGCCTTTTTGTCATTTCTTGATTATCTCCCCTTGAAAGGAGGCTTGGACCTTGATTTTAACAATTTAAAATTCACCTTTAATCATGGATCCTTCGTGTCATCTTTGGTCAAAATTGCCCAATGGTTCTTGAGAAGATGAAAATGTGAAAAGTTTACAGATAGATTGAAAGACAGGCAGAAAGACAGATGATGAACAATAGGTGACAGAAAAGCTCTGCTTAATACTAATTTTTTAATTCTCTGTTTTATACAATGAGAGAGAGAGACAGACAGACAGGAAAAATCATTTTCTTCTTGAATCTTCTCTTAAATTTCAATAACTGTAAAATTTCAGTAAAAACAATCAAAATTTTAAATTTTGTTCTGCCTAATTCTTAATATGTAGAATACTGCCATGGACACACTAACAACAGCTTTATGAGTATATACATGTAGACATCAGATTCTACTTTGTTTTTTTGTATTTTTTAATCTGGACATCTGACCTTCCTGCACTGTCTGAAGAAACAGAATTATATATATATACCTACAAAATGTCAAATAAGATACAAGCCATTACAAATTTAAGGGTCATTAATTGAATGTTATTATTTTACTCCACTGGGAAATCTTATTTCAATGCTATTATTATAGTATTTCTGACGTTTATTTAGCTGACCCCTGTTAGGAATTATCGCATGCATGTTGTCTTTATTATAAATTTGCTTTTTCTATCATTCTTTTAGGTTCTCTACAGTAGTAAGTATATTCAGGACTTTTACTGTAAAATGACTAATTTTAGTGGAGAATTAATTTTTCATAGATTGAGCAGATAAATATAGGTTTGCGAATATTAATTGAACTCACAATGGTAATCATGTACGGTAGTTTGAATTTTAGTACTGTATACAGGGAAATTTTTGCCCTCATTTAATTTTCGCTCCTTTCGCCCTTGTCACAAGTGGGTGAATTTAAAACAAGGCGAATTCAAAGAACACAATATAAATTTTACACAGAACTGGGACTGGGTGAATTTAAAACTGGGCAAATTTGTAAGCAAGTGTAAAAGGGCGAAAATAACATGGGGTGAAAAAAAAAACCTGGATACAGTTTTTTGTGAATTAAGGAGATTAATTCATGAGATTTGTCATATTCCATAAAAAGATATGGAAGGACAGAGAGAAGGACAGAATGATAGAAGGATGTAAGATGGACATGACAAGCTTTATTGCCCTGACTTAGTATAATATTCATGGTTGAGGATAAAAATTAATCTCTCTCTAATCCCATTGTATAATAATTATCATCATGCAAGTAAAAGCCAGGAAAAAAAACACTTGCATCCTTACTCAGGAAATGTGATATTGTGACACCAAAGTTTCAATTTACGCCTTGATTTTGCAAACATAACTATTTGGTATTTCTAAGTAAGAAAAAAATTTCACACATAGTGTTTATCATATAATACACATTGTATAATCTTTCATAATATAAATATACCCAAGAAAACAGTCTCGCATATTTACGCAAAAATAAGGCTTTTCAAAATTGAAAATTGACTTAGCCTAGGCCATGCACCTTTAAAAAATTGTTGGTTGCCTAGGCTAAGAACAACTGACTAAAAATGACACGACTCAAAACTTTTTTTCATTCCAGGACACATTTTTTTCTTTTAGTTTCCCTTCACCCTAGTGTATATGACAAATAATATCTTGAAATTTTCTTGTAAAATGATTTTCCCGACTACCTGATCAATAACTTTACCCTGAGTTGGGTCAGATTGGCAAACAAATATCATTTTAAAGATGGACTCTCTGTACTAACTTTTTTCTTCCAAAACTACCAACACTAAATTAATCTTGACATGTTTTCTACAAGCAAATAATTCTAGTTAGTGTTAATTAAGCTAGACTATAGTTCTAAAAACGTGAGTAAATACAGCTGTGTCCTATCAAATAATCACAAGTTTATTTAAACAGATATCTTCAACACTTGAAAAATAATAATTTTTTTTGCGATGTTATAATTTCTATTAAATGGACATGACGATAGTGGTGACATTTTATTTAGCAAGCAAGAGGGCCAAAAAGAAAACGGAAAGAAAAACACATTCATGAACTTAACAATTAAATTGCACATTTAGGCACCACATAAGTTTGGCATGCAGTCAGTCAGGGTTCCAAATTCACTATATACAACTCATAAAATGCGAATTAGAGTATACAAATTGAGAGTTAAGAATTTGCGGGTTGTCATCATTTTCCATTGTTAATTTCACCTGGGAAAAAAATATCCGTTTCAATTTGGTTTTAGTCTTTCTCTCTTTAGTTACTGTTTTTAGACTGCCATTTAAAACGTAGGAGCATGTACCATGCCTAATGATCATCTCAAAAATTACAAAATTCTTTTAAAAATGGATAGATGGCATTTATTTTTAAAAAGCTTTCATTTTCAAATTGCGAGTGTTCTTCTGATATTTTGAGTTCATTTTTAGGTACTCAGGTACTTGCAATTATTTGCGAGTTGCAAATTTAGGCAGTTTCTACCCCCTGTCAGTTGAGAATATTCTTTTTTCCTTTAAATTCAAAAAGTGATTTTTATTTTCATTTTTATCTGAACATGTGAGACAGTATGCTCGTGATCATTTCATTCTTACATATTCCTTAAGGTTATATATAAATAAATCTTATATAAGATTATGTCAAGAAATCTATGTCTCGCTCATAAAGGGTTAATGACTATCTCTTCAAAATAAGGTATCACAAAAATGTAGTGCTCTACAGTACTTAATATCTTAACAGCATCTGAGTACTCAAGGCGCATTAAAGAAGTCAAAATGCGGAGAATATGAATACCATAATCAAAAGTTTATACAAGAATTCCGTCTAATGAAAATGAAACTGATTGAGTTATTTTGATTTGCAAGTGGTGCTTAATATATATATTTTAAGTATGTGAAATTTTATTGGTCTGCAAATCTCAAATATTAACTTTGCACACAGATTAAAACGTACCTAATTCTGATGGATCAGCAGACAGACACATAGACAAACTGATTACAGAACACTTCCAAAGTAATTTTGTTAAGGCAACAACATTTTATAAAGTGCAATGTAATGAAGAGCAAAAAGTAAAAAGACAACCATACGCAATGACCTGAACTTTTTTAAAAGTTCAGCCATCAAAAACACATCAATTCAGTAGAAACAACAAAATCATTGAAAGATAGAAAAAGGCATTAGACTGCAAGAGTTGAACTCATTAGCACTTATTTGAAAAAAACAAAATCTTAATGGCTACTCAGAATGTCTACAGTGTCATCATTAACACCCTGTTGGTAGTGTAATCCCTCTGTCTATAAAACTACAGGATTTTATTACAGATCTTAAGGGCAATACCACTGATAATTCTTAGAGTCTTAAGGTTGTTGGTGGAAAATATGTTACATCTGTTTCTGTCTTACACATTTTGTGTTATAAAGCTATGAATTTCAAAACTGCTCAAAATAAAGACATAATATATTCTACCATTTTTGGATCGATTGCTGTGCTATTTGAAACAGGAGAATAAAACGAGGAAGCAATGACAATATTTTGTAAATGTTTAAAAAAAACGGTGTCTGTGATCAAAATAAGCTATAATATTGCTCAAAGGAAAAATAGAGTGTCCATTAATAGTGACAGTCCACATTAACCCAGCAGTTATTACTGTCACAATCAGCTAGGAAGTAAATTGGTGAAATCATTTCTTTTAAAAAGTTAAAACTGAGCTAAATGAAAAATGAAGAGTAAGGTCAAGGTCATAGGGATAGTCACTGGTTAAAAGTGTTTGAAGCTGTTGAAGCTTACCAATATGTTTCAGCATATGAAGTTTGATAAAAATATCTTGAATACACTGAGCTAAATGCATTTTAAAGGTATTGGGCACAGATTTGAAGTTAATATTTTCTCTATAATATTACGACATATATATTTTAATAGCATTTCACACAAAAATTAATTAATAATCCTATTTGATTTAAAAGTTATTAAAACTTCAATTTTTT
>PRKT01000055.1:275548-335606 GCA_003671525.1 Saccostrea glomerata
TCAAGCTTGTCACAATGGTCTATAATCCCCGAATTCCCTATATTTTTCCCGAAGTCTACCCTGAAAATCAGACCCTCATCTCAAATAACGAGATGTTACGAGAGATAACTTGTAAGACTCTCACTAGGCTCTGAATCTGCTTGCACTTGGATCAAATGCACCAAAACAAAGAAAATCCACTAACCACACATATCCACGATATCATAATGATGAAACCAGAGACATATAATCTCTGATGATACAAAACAAAGAGGTTGTATCAGAAAAAAGGGAAGTAACTCTTAGAAGAGTTAGAAATTGCTTATATTACGAAATTTAGTAATATTACGATTTTTCGTATTGGACTGGACTGTTATAGGCTGTCCAGTTTTAGAATGATGAGAATCATGGAAAAGGGTTAGAAAATAACAAATACCTTATATGTGATTTCAGAAAAAATTATAAAAAAAACATTTTATTGTTAATATATTGAATGCTTATCCATTCATGTATGTGTATGGTTTAATCCCTCTGACGTTAGAAAGTGAGTCTTAGGCTTAGAGCTTCAGAAGAGAGATAACTTCTGAAACAATTGGCAAAATTACTTTCCTTTTCTATGCTTAATTTATATAATTAAAAGTTGTAACATTTCATTTTTCATCCTGTAAACTTTCACGAAAATGAATACATATGAATGATGTTTTTTAATTGATAGAATAGTATTATCTGAGCTTTCTATGATTTTATTACTCCATCAACCCATATCCATATCCTATATAATTAGATCCCAGCCCCACCTCAAAAATACTGGGTTATTTCTTGTACAATACCAACACCAATGTTTCAATACCTTGAGTCCTTACAAAACCTTATAGTTATAAATTTTTAAGAATAACTTCTCTTCACTTAACTTACTAATGCTTGTGCTTTAATAAGGTAAGATTTTTAATTTATTTCAGAAAACATTATCCAAGAATTTTTTTTTTTCAAGTACTACATCTTAAATTCCTTTATATATATTCTCAAATTCAAAATACTTGTTTGAATTGAAATCTTAATAAAAAAAACTTACTTTTTTGATAGAGCTGTGATATATAATAAGATTCAAATTTTAAATAGAAGATACGTACACCATCAAATACTTCCACAACATTTATGATACAGAATACAATATACAACATGTATTTCAATACATACCTGCACCCATACTGCGTTTTTTTTTCTTCTGACAGATCTGCTATAGTGTTAGCTAGTAAGGTGTGATGCGTTTCATTCTCTTGGCATATAATTATATCTATTGGATACGATATCTGTAACAAAAACACACCTGATAAAACTCAATTGTACCTCATGCTGCACAAGTGGGAAATCACCGTAATTGACCATCTGTAACGTAAAGAGCAGAAAGGATGAGGGGTTTATATCAACAGTTCACTGAACTCTAATACCAGTATTTCAGAGATCAAAAACTAATCAGGTATCATTTTAATATTGATGAAAAATCAAGATGGAAATGTTTAATAATTAGTTTCTGGTACACTTTATACCTACAATTTAATGGTAAGCTAGAGCTTTTTGAGACTTTTTAATACTGAATATTTAGATAGTAAATGAAAGTAAAAAGGTCCATTTTAAAAAAAAATATCATTACAGCCACATTCTATTTTCCATTTTATTATTCCTTGTATTGTTTATTTTAGTATAATACAAAACTTACAAACCAATTTTAAAGGCACTCTCTTAAATTTGAGGCACTGGCATAAGGCATGTAAAATCAAAGGCACAGCAGCGACTAAAGGCACTTGTCAGGAGATTTTACATAACAGCTAGGTCATCCACCGGTATCCATTGAGTTCTGTAATGGATCCATTGTATGTGTTAAAAACATCAAAAACAGACTCTTTAGCTATAGTCTAATGTACTTATTATTGTGATAAAGGGGAACATTAAAGCATGTTTGTTTACTGTACATAAATTACTTTCAAATAACAGAACAGATAAAAAACATTTATGTATGATCACAGATGATTTACAAAGTAAATTAAAACATCACAGAAAAAAGATCTTGAACAATTGTTAAAATTAATTTTAAGGAAAATGAGTATGTGTTAAATTGTCAATCAAATGCTAAACAGAAATACTTTAATCTGAATGAGAAAACTCTGCTTTTGCCAATTTTTGAAGATCAATATGAGGATTTGTTAACTGATTTTTATAATGCAACCAGGTAATTGTACATTTCATGGAGCTTTAGGACTATTGATTAAAATGTGTAATATGATTACAAACATGAGTCCATTTGATAATGAACAAATACAGGTATTTTATGATACAAATGCTGCTATCCTGTCACCAGTATAAATCCATTTAACCACTACTCCCACGTTGTTAACTTGAAGAATAGGAGTTGTAAAGACCTGTATGAATGTAACAATGGTTATATAGTTTCTGCTCCAGAAATCATTAAAAATCATCACATCGTCAAATGTTGAAGAGTTTGGGAAAACATATGGCTCAGAGTCGCATGTCCCTAAGACCTGGGGGATGGAGAAATTTCTTGTCCATAATGATGCAATCTCCCAGTTATTTTGATATTATTCCTCTTATACTCCCAATTAGGACAGGAACATCAGATCCTCTTCTTCTTTCCAAATTTCCCTTCTAATTTGTCAGTTCTTAGGGACAACCCTGATGGATTATTGTTTGTGTTTTTTTTTTTTCAAGGGAAAAATATGCTCTGACACAAACTTTCAAATTGATGTATCAATTATATGACATGACATATAAAATGTTTCTACTGAGTTGAACTTAAATATCTTGAACAATAACACTGACTTTATCTTGAATATCATGTGGATACTGAGGTGATTTGGAATTCCAAACATGCTCTTAAGGTATTCTAGCCTCAATATCTTAAATAAAGATATCTGTAATTTTTTTCTCAGTCCCATTGAATTTCAGATAGTAAATTGTAACTGTAACTTTATAGAGCTATTCAAATATTAATTAGATTTCACAATTTTCAGTGTCTGTGACTTTCACTTCTAATAATATCATGACATATTGTTATAACCTAAATAGTAAATAATTGCAACTATTTCTCATTCAAAAAAATTGTTCAAAGTATCAAAAAAGGAAACATCACTATAATATAGACAAATGATACAATGTAAATACCCCTGTTCTCCTCATCTGATATCTAACTTTTGATAGTAAAAAGCAAATAACGATTTAAAACCTTCGCAGATATTATACATAGGCCTATATCCTTCTCTACTTTTGCTTCTAAAATAAATGAAACAGTTAGTCGAAAAGAATTTTGAAATAAACAATTCAAGGTCTTGGTGAACAAGTGTTAAAATGATTTGTTTTCTTTCATTTAATCTCATTCTCATGATATTCTGACACTTTTTTTTTTTTGCTAGACGGTATTTTTGTATTATTCCATTCAAGATACCAAAAACTTCACAAAGTAGAAAGTATTAAATCGTTAACTCATACCACAGTGAGCCGTTTCGTTCCCTTTCAGTAAAAAAAAATTAACTATTTCAGAGGAAATTCGAACATTTTCCATAACAAACAAAATTGCAAAAATAATTCAATGAAATTTATTCTACATGTATTGTTTTATGTTTGACTTCATCTTCTTACCTTGATAATTTGCTCGAATTTGATGTCTGTAACTGTAAAAAGTTATCTGAAGAAAAAAAATTCAATCTGTCAAGAAGTTTTATTTGTTTTGTTTTCTTGCCAATAATTCCGAACGAATGACTTTCGGAACTCTTCTATAAATCGGAGTTGTTCCCCTTGGCTCAGCAGCCACTTTTCACTTTCCATACAAAAGTTGAATACAATGGGTAAGTATATCCTCTAAAAGCGAAATTAAGGTACACATTTGCTTTTAGTATCACGGAATTTTATCATGATCTGTTTATTGAAATAAGTTTCAGTCCGAATGTTAGTCGAAAAAGGGTGGAGTGTGTAACTGCATTAGGTCTGTGGGTGTGATTTCCTATATATATAAGTGTTTTGTTTACAAGAAATCGACTATGATAGAAAATAATGTATATGTAAATATGTCTGTCTAGCCATTCTTCATATGATTAAAAATGATTTTAAGGGTTTTAATTTAAACACTCTTAAAACTGCTGAGAATAAGACGAGGAAAAAATAACCATGATAACATGACATGAAGCATGATGCACTAGTTACATGTAGGCTACTAAACACATTTGCTTATTATAATTGCTTGTAAACTGTGTCAATGTGGAAATTAAGCTCCAGGCTCATTCAAATACACAAGCTAAATAATTATAAACTATTGTTGTTACGATGGTCTGTGACAATGGATAAAAACTGAAAGAAGCACATCAGCAACAATTGATAATAATATAGAAATTTTTTAAAATTTAATAGAAGTTTTTTTCTAAATATTTTTTTTATACAAACTACTGTTTATCCTTAACTAGAAAGTAATGTCCTTTGATGTTACTGCTAAAGGCTTTTGTTGTGGAAAGAATAGAAATGCGTCTTGATCGTATAGTGGTTTATTTTAGACCATGTTATTTAAAACTATAGAAACAAAACGTATGTACAGTATTGTGACGTAACAATAACATTAACGTACGTTACATAAACCCGCGGATAATCCCTGACAGCTTTAGCAGTAATTTTCAAAGGATGTTCCTCTATTTCTCTTGCAAATGGTAAATATATAGCCTAATATCTACTATAACCATGCATAAATTGGTCTCAAAGATTTGTAATGATCGAAATATTGTTTTCATTTACAAATATATCTGAATATTTGAATTTCATGGTTATAACTTTAATTATTTTTACCCTTAAATTAGAGTTCAAACTGATATCTTATATTGGATTGTATGCTACCTATTCAATTTGATAATCAATTTATGAGTAAATTTGATTTTGCAACATTAATATTAGTATATATAGCATTAAATTATAATTTTTGAGATTTGTAGTTTCATAATTGCAATGTTGTGTGCAAGTTTTAAAAAAATTTCATTAATATGAGCTTCACATTACTCAAATTTGTTTGCACATCCGTCGCAGTTATGAGACTACATCTGTCAAAAATATTGATGTCACTATATAGAATCAACCTACATTATATTACATACTATAGTATGTTCTTTTGTATTCATTTACTTGTGTCCCTTAGTATAATAATTGTAAATTTTGGTAAAATTGCTCAATTAATTAATGTTTTTTCTGAATTCAATGAAATATCTTTCCACTTCTGAGTACCTTTTGAGAACAGAAGGCGTATATACCTGTATATTGATGTACTCATGTATTTCATATACTTGTACTCGTTAATTAATAGACTTAATGATACAGTGTACATTGCTCATGCACTTTTCCTCATATACTTGTACTCGTTAATTTATAGACTTAATAATGATACAGTGTACATTGCTCATGCACTTTTCCCTAAGGAAGGGACCTAAATCTTTCAACCCTTATTTGTTGAAAAAAAGCATATGAATCCAATGTTTTTGATTTCAATAATTGAAAATGAATACATTTTCAAAAAAAGAAAAAAAAGAAGTTTGTTTTTGAAAATAAAATAATCAATTCTCTTAAGAACGTGTAGTAAATGCAATTCCATTTTTGTGATTTACCACCTGATATGTATTTCTTTGAAATGATATTTCATATCTACATGTATATATATACTATCATGTATTGGTCTTCTTTTTTTCTTGAGACATTATGTCACCATGTTTGAAACACAACAGACACCTAATCCTCGTAATGTGGAAACAGGTGTTAATCAATAGTGTACATACATGAAAGGGAAAAAAAAAATCAACATTGGCCTATTATTTCATTTACAGATTACCATGACTACTATGTACAGCTAACCCTTATGTTTCTCAGCATCATCTTGAAATTTCCTTAGAATGAAGTACATGTATACTGCATTGGTGATTCCTGGCTATGCAATTATGGAAACAAAGGTAATTAGATTATTAATGTCTTTCCTTAATTTACATTTGCCACTGTTTTGTCAATATACTGTTCATGCAGGTCTGGTAAAATTGGGGGTTATACCTTCATAACCTGATCACCTCTTGTGTGAGTTCTGAACTTTTGTCCTTATATACAAAATACAAATGTAGAATACATCTCACCAAACTGATTCTTTTCGTTTTTATTCCAATCGGCATTAAGCAAAGGCCTAGCTCGCTTATTGGACAACGATTGGTTGATGGGCGGAGTTAAATGAAAAAAAAAATAATGTAGTTTTGCAATTGAATCAGTTTTTAGCTCACATGAGCTGAAAGCTCAAGTGTGCTTTTCTGATCACATTTCGTCCGGCGTCCATCTGTAGCTGTCTGTCCATCTGTTTGTCTGTAAACTTTTCACATTTTTGACTTCTTCTCTAAAATTACTGGACCGATTTCAACCAAACTTGCCACAAAGCATCCTTGGTATGAAAGGGAAAGTTCAAGTTTGTTCAAATGAAGGGCCATGCCCTTATTCAAGGGGAGATAACTCAGAAATAGTGAAAATTTAGTGGCATGTTTTAAAAATCTTCTTCTCAAGAACCACGGTGCCTGGAAAGATGAAACTTATGGGGAAACATTTCAGGTAGTGTAGATTCAAATTTGTTGAAATCATGACCCCCATGGGTAGGGCGGGGCCACATTGGCCGATCAAATTTTTACATAGAAATATATAGGAAAAATTCTTTGAAAATTTTCTTCTCAAGCACAGCAAAGCCATGATTAGTCATATTTATATGGAAGCATCCTTAGGTAGTGTAGATTCAAATTTGTTCAAATCATTAGCCCCGGGGCTAGGGTGGGGCCACAATGGCCGATCCAAGTTTAACATAGAAATATATAGGTAATGTAATTCTTTAAAAATCTTCTTCTCAAGAATAGCAAAGGCATGATTGATTATATTTATATGGAAGAATCCTCAGATAGTTAGATTCCAGTTTGTTCAAATCATGACCCCCAGGGCTAGGGTGGGGCCACAATGGCAGATCCAAGTTTTACATAGAAATTTATAGGAAAATTCTTGAAAAATCTTCTACTCGAGAATAGAAGCCATGATTAGTCATATTTATATTGAAGCATTCTCAGGTAGTGTAGATTCAAGTTTATTCAAACCATGAACTCTGGGGTAGGGTGGGGCGAAAAAGGGAATCCAAGTTTTACACATAGAAATATTTAGATTTTTTTTTAAAAAAATCTTCTTCTCAAGAAAAGCAAAGCCATGATTAGTCATATTTATATTGAAGCATTCTCAGGTAGTGTAGATTCAAGTTTGTTCAAGTCATGACCCCTTGGGGTAGGGTGGGTCCACAGCGTAAGTTCAAATGTAAAAGTCAATAAAGCCACAGGTAGTCTTAGAAATATGCAAGCATCCTTAAGTTAGTGTAGATTCAAGTTTGTTCAAATCATACCCTCTCACCTTTAAGGATATTGGGACCACTTTTGGGTTTAAACTTTTCAATAATATACTGATTTCTGCTTTTTTCATAGCCACAGTGCTCAGGTGAGGGGCAAAAATATTGTTATTCGCTCAAGTAAGAATGTTTCATTTTAAACACTTCTTATTTAAATGTTTTTATTCAGTGAACATGGTGAATGAACATATGCACAATGTTAACTGCATAAAGCCAAGTTTTTTTACAATACCCAGAGGGTTCATCCTTATGAATTGACTTGCAAGTGCATAAAAAACATTTTTGTCCATAAATTAATTGTTTGAAGTAGGGAGCTGTATTTGTATATCATTTTGAGTAACCTTATAGCCATCAAGAGGAGCATTCACTGTCATGTGTGATTCTTGGATTATAACCTTTTTTCGTGCTTAAAAGGATTTTACATGGTAATATTCATTTAACTCTGAGGTGAAACTTTGAGAATTTGTTTATAACAGTAAGACCTACATAATGAAACATTAATTTCTAGCAATATTCAATTTTAGCAATTTTAGTCTAAGTAAGCACCCTCGCTTTAGCAATCTTAGTCTAAGAAAGCACCCTCCCTTTAGTCTAAGTAAGCACCCTCGCTTAAACAATGCCAAAATCAAATCCTCGCTAAAAATTCTGCTCATACAGTATTTCAGGGTGATTTACTCTTACTCATTTTTGATAAAATTTTGTGGAAAAAAGTGAGCAATTTTTCCCTTTTTGGAAGAAGAATGCTGTTTTTAGTAACACTCCTACAGAACCCATTCTAGTATGAATGCATTTTTCTTTGCATCAAATTATTTTACATTTTTATAAATAAAGTACCATAAAAATATGGGGTTGGTCAGAGAACCTTGCTCTTAGTTCTTTGGAATGGTTTTGTCTTATAGACAGACTCTAAAATGAACAATGTAACAAAGTGCACATTAACTCAAAAATTTTCCTAAATTCTTTTCAAATGATGCCTTTCGTGGTCTTGTTTAATAAAACTTTTTAAACAAGTAGATTTGACTAAGTTGCATAACATTGTGCATCAGGTTTTGATTTTGATCAATAGTGTTGCCACGGTTACAAAAAAAATCATGTGAATTCAAAGTCTTTCAAACATATACTCTTCCTGCAGTTTTGATCTGATCTGAATAAAACTTTTTTTACACAATTTATAGATTAGTGACACTGAGAGACACTAAAAACTTTGTTGATTTTAATGAATGTTGCCATGCCAGCCATAATGACAAAAAATGGAAGTTTCTGTGAAATTCTTTAGATTGTGTACTCTTCCTTTAGATTAACTAAGATTGTAAAAGAAATTGCCAGAGATACTTATAAATAACCAGGGATCATTTTCCAGTATTTATTATTGTTCAATATTCTCATAGTTCAAAGTCAAATACTAACTTTTGTTAAAAGTACAAACAAGTAGAGCTACAGTCTCATCAGAGACTTCTGTTTATTTCTTGTTTTCATTTTAATGATAGCTTATGACTTCCCCATTGTTTATTCTGATCAAGACCAAATAGAACATCTCAGATTGTTTGGTTGAAGGGTTGTGATCAAAGATATGTGCAATTTCAAAAATTAAAAAAAAATTGCAGTTAATTGAAATTCTTTTTTTGGTTAGAATGACGACAATTAAAAAGCTTATGACATACTGGACTTATATGAATGAAAAATTAATAAAAACAAAGTGCAAAGTGATTCTTAGATGACTGCTTTAAGTTAGGCCTCATATAAATTTACGTTTTTTATTAACGGTGAAAATGATAGGATATCTCTAAATAAGGCAAATACCTAATCTCCGTTTCATTGTGAAAATAAAATTGTAGATTTAGACTTTAAAAATGCAGACATAGATTTAAATTACATGAGGATTCCTATCCCAATTTTAATAGTCCTCGCCCACTGACGTCAAACACAACGGCAGCCGCACGAGATTTTCATGCATATTTGGCCTCCTTAGCGTTAGACTCAGAGACAGATGCGCACAAGATTTGCATGCATATTAGGCCTCCTTAGCCCCTGACCTACTGAATTGCCTAATTTACATTCTGGTAGAATTATCAAGGAATTAACTCTGCTAACTTTCTCAGAGAGAAAAATTAGAAATGGAAATATAAGCTGATATTCTACAACATTTTGCACCTTTTCATATACTGGCATTTTTATTTAAGCTTTGATGCTGGCAGGTTGCTACATGCATAGGAGACCTCTAAAAGCTGAATTTGCTTTAATAAAAAAAAAGATCTAAAATACAATTTTGTAGTGATATCCAGGGACTCAGAAATCCATTTACTGCTTTTATAGCTGCAATTTGCAGATAGCATTATAGTTCCCAGAAAAGTACGCCCTCCATTCAGAATTCCTCCTAATGTGTGACTGACGTGACCAAAATCATGTTCAGAAGAATTTCTTATCAAAAGTTCTCTATGCATTGTGCATTTTAAATCTTCTTCACATCTGCAGCGTACATCAGCCACACTTCATGGAAGCTTTCCGCGCTATTAGAGTTTATAGGATGGTAATTACGGCATGGTCTATCCGTTGATTGTGTGGTTTACCAAAGATTGCTTTGTGTCATCTTTAGCAATATTTATTTTAAGCTCTGATGACGCTAAAAAAAGTCTTCATATGATCAAAAATTGATGCTTGTTGTCTCTAAAAATACATGAATCCTTTGAAACTTAGCCTGTAAAAATAACTTCAATTGGTTCATTTGGGTAACAATTATTGAATCAGTGGATAAAACTGTCATTGATTTGTCTGAAATATTTGATATGAAAGGTTATATAAGTTCATTTTTAAACATCAGATTGATTAAACGTAAACTGACTGTAGAGAAAGCCATATTGATTGTATATAGCGTATCTGAAGCTCTCAATCATTATACACGATAAAACAGGGGCACACTGTACTCTCAGCAATGCATATATAATGTAGTTTGAAATGATATAATTGAGGCCTCTTAAGCATGTAAAGAGTTTTTTCTCTCTGGGAAAGTGAAAGGATGCAGGGTTATATAAAAAAAAAAATGTCGTCATTATAACTCTGGACTCCGGATTGATTTATTTGCCCATTCCTAGTGTTGACATCGGTGCTAATATGTTTGTATCAAATGTCAGATTTTCTTCCTGATATTTTTTTTTCCTTCCTGATGATTGGGAATGGTTCTAAGAGTGTAGTAAGGACAGTTTATTGTAAATAAGGAGCTACTACATAATCATCGTCAAGTAAGAATTTTATCACAGAAAAAAAAATAACACAGGCTTGGTGGATATAATTAATGCCACTGTAAAGCTCTGGTATGAAGTGAGCTGTCATGGTTTTATATGGCAATCAAATGGACGAGTGTTGGTCAGTTATCTGTTTATGTGTCTCCTTTATTTTACAGGTATAACGGGATCCCTACCCACTGCTGGAATTAATGGACAAATGCCACAGATGGATAATTGAAAGATATTGCTGATTCTAAAAGTTGGACTATTACATCATAAAACTCCTTGTTTTCTTTGAGGATTCTCAAGGATGCAACAGCACTGAAGAATTGATAATGGATGTACTATAAATGCATGTAACAGGTGAAAAATAACATTATTGACAGGTGGTTTTTACACAAGGACATGGGGGAGTTCTCTAAGCATGTTCTCTAGAAGGTGTAGTCAAATGAAGAATTCCAAGAAGTGTGTGACACTACTCCTGTGCCTGGGCACAGTGATTGTGTTTTATGGGATGTTCCAATGCAGTGGTTCACCAAAGATGTACATGGTTCCCAGAGAGTCCGTCAAGTATGTATATGATGATAAGAACAAAGCCATACCATACGACCAGGACTCCCCACTCATATTCATAGGGGGGATGCCACGCAGTGGTACCACCTAGACTCAGAGACAGATGCGCACAAGATTTGCATGCATATTAGGCCTCCTTAGCCCCTGACCTACTGAATTGCCTAATTTACATTCTGGTAGAATTATCAAGGAATTAACTCTGCTAACTTTCTCAGAGAGAAAAATTAGAAATGGAAATATAAGCTGATATTCTACAACATTTTGCACCTTTTCATATACTGGCATTTTTATTTAAGCTTTGATGCTGGCAGGTTGCTACATGCATAGGAGACCTCTAAAAGCTGAATTTGCTTTAATAAAAAAAAAGATCTAAAATACAATTTTGTAGTGATATCCAGGGACTCAGAAATCCATTTACCATGTTTACTGCTTTTATAGCTGCAATTTGCAGATAGCATTATAGTTCCCAGAAAAGTACGCCCTCCATTCAGAATTCCTCCTAATGTGTGACTGACGTGACCAAAATCATGTTCAGAAGAATTTCTTATCAAAAGTTCTCTATGCATCGTGCATTTTAAATCTTCTTCACATCTGCAGCGTACATCAGCCACACTTCATGGAAGCTTTCTGCGCTATTAGAGTTTATAGGATGGTAATTACGGCATGGTCTATCCGTTGATTGTGTGGTTTACCAAAGATTGCTTTGTGACATCTTTAGCAATATTTATTTTAAGCTCTGATGAAGCTAAAAAAAGTCTTCATAAGATCAAAAATTGATGCTTGTTGTCTCTAAAAATACATGAATCCTTAGAAACTTAGCCTGTAAAAATAACTTCAATTGGTTCATTTGGGTAACAATTATTGAATCAGTGGATAAAACTGTCATTGATTTGTCTGAAATATTTGATCTGAAAGGTTATGTAAGTTCATTTTTAAACATCAGATTGAGTAAACGTAAACTGACTGTAGTGAAAGCCATATTGATTGTATATAGCGTATCTGAAGCTCTCAATCATTATACATGATAAAACAGGGGCACACTGTACTCTCAGCAATGCATATATAATGTAGTTTGAAATGATATAATTGAGGCCTCTTAAGCATGTGAAGAGGTTTTTTTTCTCTGGGAAAGTGAAAGGATGCAGGGTTATATATAAAATGAAAAGTGTCGTCATTATAACTCTGGACTCCAGATTGATTTATTTGCCCATTCCTAGTGTTGACATGGGTGCTAATATGTTTGTATCAAATGTCAGATTTCTTCCTGATATTTTTTCTTCTTCAT
Source organism: Saccostrea glomerata (assembly GCA_003671525.1). Taxonomy (NCBI): domain Eukaryota; kingdom Metazoa; phylum Mollusca; class Bivalvia; order Ostreida; family Ostreidae; genus Saccostrea; species Saccostrea glomerata. The sequence continues at coordinate 288,054 of PRKT01000055.1, forward strand.
GATGATTGGGAATGGTTCTAAGAGTGTAGTAAGGACAGTTTATTGTAAATAAGGAGCTACTACATAATCATCATCAAGTAAGAATTTTATCACAGAAAAAAAAATAACACAGGCTTGGTGGATATAATTAATGCCACTGTAAAGCTCTGGTATGAAGTGAGCTGTCATGGTTTTATATGGCAATCAAATGGACGAGTGTTGGTCAGTTATCTGTTTATGTGTCTCCTTTATTTTACAGGTATAACGGGATCCCTACCCACTGCTGGAATTAATGGACAAATGCCACAGATGGATAATTGAAAGATATTGCTGATTCTAAAAGTTGGACTATTACATCATAAAACTCCTTGTTTTCTTTGAGGATTCTCAAGGATGCAACAGCACTGAAGAATTGATAATGGATGTACTATAAATGCATGTAACAGGTGAAAAATAACATTATTGACAGGTGGTTTTTACACAAGGACATGGGGGAGTTCTCTAAGCATGTTCTCTAGAAGGTGTAGTCAAATGAAGAATTCCAAGAAGTGTGTGACACTACTCCTGTGCCTGGGCACAGTGATTGTGTTTTATGGGATGTTCCAATGCAGTGGTTCACCAAAGATGTACATGGTTCCCAGAGAGTCCGTCAAGTATGTATATGATGATAAGAACAAAGCCATACCATACGACCAGGACTCCCCACTCATATTCATAGGGGGGATGCCACGCAGTGGTACCACCCTGATGAGGGTCATGATGGATGCCCACCCTGACGTGAGGTGTGGGGAGGAGACTCGTGTGATCCCCCGAATCCTGGGGATGAGGAATCACTGGCAGAAATCAGAAATCGAGAGGAAGAGACTGATAGAGGCAGGCATCAATGATGTTGTCATAGATTCTGCTGTGTCTGCCTTCATTTTAGAAATCATTGCCAAACATGGTGAAGCAGCTCCTAGACTGTGTAACAAAGACCCTTTCACATTGAAATCCAGTTTGTATCTCAGTAGATTATTCCCCAGTTCCAAATTCATTCTCATGATCAGGGATGGCCGGGCCATCATTCATTCTGTCATCACAAGGAAAGTGACAATCTCAGGATTTGATCTGAAAAATCCCAAAATGTGTCTAGAGAAATGGAACACTGCTATGGAGGTGATGTATTCTCAGTGTTTACGGATAGGACCTATACGGTGTATGCCGGTCTACTATGAACAACTGGCTTTACATCCAGACCTGTGGATGCACAGAATTCTGGAGTTTTTAGATTTACCCTGGAACAGTTCAGTGCTTCATCATGAGGATTACATAGGAAAGCCAGGAGGGGCATCCTTATCAAAGTAAGTAGATATATCTTTGATTTAACTAAAGGAACAGGAGGGATGCAACCTATTTTCTAATCTACCATGATTTATAGAGGATATGGTTCAGTTCAATATATTAAGCTAAGTATACATAAATCTAGAGAATCTGTGTCTGTGCCCCTCCCCCCTCCCCAATCCCATTTAGGAAAAAAAGAGGAGCATGCATGGAGGGGGATGGGTGGCTTTTATTAGAAACAAATTGAACATATTCTCATGACAAGAACCTCTGGACTTGGAGATGTTCATGCAGTACATGTATAACTTCTTTATATGAAGACATCACGCCAAGTAGAAATTAACTTACGTTTGATATTTGTCTTTAAGAACTATCCTTTACTGCAAGTCTGTTCATCTATTTTATAGTCTAAAATTTTGGTGGTAAATTATTAGGGTCATTTGGACCCTCATTCAACAAAAACATCAAATCAATGAAATCACACTTATTTTGCAAAAAGAAATCAAATTGATGCTTAGCTCAAAAAGCTGGTTTGTACTTAGTTCACAGGAAGATGATAGCTTAAAACAGTTTTAGAATTACCTGAGTTTTCATTGATTTTCTTTCACTTTTAAAAAAATCTTTGCTTTTGAAAAATATTGCAAGCAAGCTCTTTGATGCCCAAACAAGATGTGTCTGATACTAATATTAAAAAAAAGATGTAAATTAAGATAGGCGAGGCATACAATTCTTGTTTACTGAAGCAATTAAACGGGTGTTAGTTTGTGAACCAACAGTTGTTGTGAATACCATCAAAAAGGGAAGCCAAAAGGATCCTTGATAAAGTCCATGTATTCTCTGGTGAATTCTACTACAATCAATCTTTGAACATATCAAATGCAAATAATTGATAATTGATAAACAGTCATCAATTTTGAACTGGTAAAAAACATTATCCAAATCAATGTGGACTACTCTAAAAAATATATATATATACCATACAAAGTTTTTTAAAAAACACACATTTACAACTTTTCAAGAAGATAAGGATGGCTTGTGAAGTTGAGAGTGCTGTCATAATTTATTGAAAAGCTACTGCCAACATAATAAAGAAGACATACAAAGCACTCAGAATATACAGTTAATGAATTTACAGTCCTTGTCAATATTTCTTTAATATCTTAAAAGTTTTAAATTATTCTCTTTATTATTATTTATAATAATAACTTCTGTAAACGCCGGTGCTCTGTTTCTGTCTTTATCCTCTCATCTTTTTCATCTCATCTTCTTCATTTTAACCTTTGCTCTTAAATTTGTCTTTTGGGGAGGGAGGAGAAATAAGAAAAGGGTGGAGGGTGGGGGATACATGTATAAGAAGGGAGACTTAGAACAAGGATGAGATATGAGGTGGGAGACTTGGGATGGGAGATATAAGGAAGGAGACTTCAGCATGCAAGATATAATGAGAGAGAGATGGGTCTGAGATGAGATATGAGGAGGGAGACTTGGGACAGGGATGAGATATGAGGAGGGAGACTTGGGACAGGGATGAGATATGAGGAGGGAGACTTGGGACAGGGATGAGATATGAGGAGGGAGAGTTGGGATGAGATATGAAGTGGGAGACTTGGGAATTGAGATATGAGGAGGGAGACTTGGGATGGGAGATATGAACAGGGAGACTTGGTACAGGGATGAGATCTGAGAAGAGAGACCTGGGACAGGGATGAGATATGAGGAGGGAGACTTGGAGCAGGGATGAGATATGAGGAGGGGGACCTAGGACAGGGATGAGATACGAGAAGAGAGACTTGGGACAGGGATGAGATATGAGGAGGAAGACTTAGGACAGGGATGAGATATGAGGAGGGAGACTTGGGACAGGGATGAGGAGGGAGATTTGGGATGAGATATGAGGAGGGGGACTTCAGGGATGGGAGATATCAGGAGAGAGACTTGGGACAGGGATGAGATATGAGGAGGGGCACCTAGGACAGAGATGAGATATGAGGAGGGGGACTTTGGACACAGATGAGATATGAGAAGGGAGACTTAGGACAGGGATGAGATCTGAGGAGAGGGACTTAGGATAGGGATGAGATATGAGGAGAGATACTTATGACAGTGATGAGATCTGAGGAGAGGGACTTAGGATAGGGATGAGATATGAGGAGGGAGAATTAAGATGGGAGAAGGGAGAGATCTATCCATCTGTCAATACTGAAATGAATCAACCAATTTTGTTGTAAGGTATAGTGTACCATTTCATTATTTCTCCTTATCCATTTGCCCTATTTGGCCTCTTTTTCTTTTATCTTGTCCTTTTAATGCAAGAGCAGTGCGGTGAAGGTCATAAATCAATTTGACCAGTGGCTATTTCTGGTGTTTTATGGTCTGTTAATCACATCATGTACACTTTTATTGCTAGTTGCCCTTAGATCTAATTAGGAAAATACCAATATTTTTTTGTAGACATAATTACAGCATTGGGGAATCACCTATTTTGTATTGGTTTGGTTTACTTAGTTTGGGGAGGGGGTACCTGTTAAGCATGAATGTTGATATTGCGAATATTGATATATAGGCTATTTGTATATTTTATAATGAGATATTCACTCAGAAAATTATATAATTCCCAAATATATTTCAGTACATATAATTATTGATATATTTCATAGATTATCAATGATGACCTTGACCTCAGATTTTGACTTACTTTTGTCAATTTTAGCTTTGGTAACATAAGCTGTAAATTTCCAGGCATCATTGTTAATTTTACAAACTTTGGTTACACATGAATATACTAAGTCTTCTTCTTGGTTATATTCCATATGGTAGTGCAAAGGTTAAAAAGGTGTGGAGTATAAAGTGACAATTGGACACATTTATGTGCCAAAAGCATGTTTTAAATGAGGTTATGTCACCAATTATTTCAGGTCTGATGTATGTTATTCCTAAACTTCATGTCAGTGAGTGCAGCTAATTTTCGTGCCTATAGCTATTAAACTTCTCTGATGATTATTATGTAACTTAACAGGAGAAGGTTTAAGGCATGGAGACTTCTTTCATTTATTTGAATTCTTGTCTTAGCCTTTGGGGTGTATGATTTTCTTAGCTGACTGCACCATTTAACAGTGTTGTTGAAGGATGATTTAACAGGTTTAAGTTCTACATTTATCCTAAGAATTTATTTTTATTTTTGATGTGGTTAACATTTTGAGAGTCTGTATGGTTGTAAGTAGCTTTGAATAATATAAAACAGTGCAGATGATATGGAAAATATTTTAAAAGTACATTTTGGTTGGGTTTTTTTCTTTCAGGGAGGAGGGATAGGATTGAGAAATATTGAAATATACATGTACTTTAATTGGCAAAGTTTTCTTTGCTTTGAAAGAAAACTCAACTCTATGTACCTTAAATATATACATTCTTGTCTTCAAGACTTTCATTTGTTACAAAAAACTATACAGACTTATGAACTAAATAGCAGATTACATTTCAGTGTGATTTGAAGAATTATTAGATTATAAGAAGTAGGATATTTAGGAAGAATATTAGATACGAAGCAGATTTCTATAAGATTATGAAATTACAAATCCAAGTCCATATTGATCATCAATTTCAATGTTTTTTCTTTATTATTCATAATGACAGTGATAGATTTTTGTAATTGCCAGTAAATCTATGTAACATTTGCAGTGGCTGATTTCCATCTCCTCTATATATGTCATGTTTGTATAAGAATGACAATGCTTCATCATCTGTTTGAATGAAACAATAGTTTAATGCTTTCCAATTTTGTCTAGGATTGTGATGGATTTTAGATCTGTTAGTAATTGTTCTGAAAAATCTGAGTGGGAAAAGCAATATCGCTCTCATGCAATGAAGCAACAATGAAGCAACAACTTGAAATGCCAAGCAATTTGTCATTGAGTTTGTTCTTTGTTGAGGAAAATTTCTAATCTTTGCGAAATATCTCATTTCAGAACAGAGAAATCAACAGACCAAGTGATTAAACCAGTCAACATAGAGGCACTGAGCAAGTGGGTGGGGTTTTACGAAAATGACATTATAGAAAACATGGCCAAAATAGCTCCCATGTTGAACACTCTAGGATATGACCCAAACAAAAACCCACCGGATTACGGCAAACCGGACCCCAAAGTGGCCGACAACACCATGCACATAAAACAGAATATGGAATACTGGAAAGAAAAAGAGCAGGAGATTCTGGCCAAGGAGAAAAAAGCCGGGCATCATAAACCACACTGATACCTATAGCAGGGAAATAGAGAATTGAATTGAATTTTATAAAATAATTTATCATATTTTATGTCCAAATAACACGTTTCTGTGGCATTTGTTGATGTGCAGGGAATTTGATAGGGCACAAATGTTAGATATTCTGTAATATTGATTTTTGATCAGGTTACATGTATATCTTGTTTTTTATGAGAGGAAAGTAGTTTTTATTGAATTTCCTAGAAAATGAAAATTGAGATATACTCAAAGTAATTTGATAGGGCTGTGGATATCAGCTTGGTAGCTCAGTGGGTAGAGCACCTGACTAGTGATACAGAGGTTCTGGGTTTGATTCTTGGTCAAGCCATGCATGTTTTCTTGTTGCATAATTTGTTTTCATTGACCACTGGACATGAAGGTTAAAGTCCTGCCATGGACACATGCCTGTAGATCACTTTAATCCAACCCGCATTGTGACTTTGAGAGCAAAGACAATTTAAAGAGGGGGGTGTAATGGTTTAGAGGCCATAGATATTGGCTCAAGTAGCTTGGTAGAGTGCTTCACTTGTGATACAGGGGTCCTGGCTGGGTCGATTTTCCTGTCCAGCTAAACTTTTTCATCATTTTTGGGTCACAATAAAATTTTCTACCGATTCATTTACATGTAAAGACTATTCAATCATTATATTTAAAGTGGCAGTTTAATGACACATCTGTTTTTATCAGCTGATTTTCAGTAATGTTAAGAAAAATAATGCATAGGCATACTAAAAACATTATAAATGTATAAATATATGATAATATTACCCAAAGTATGTACAAGTATTGACAATGAAAATCTAAATGTGTTGCATTTTGCATTTTTTTTTTTTGGTTTCTGTCTTTAAAACTTTTCTTTTGGTAAGAATTAAGGGCTGTACATGATCAAATGATGTATTGTATGAAACACTTCAACACTAAATATATATTGGCAAACAGTAAAACTTGGAAGTTAACAAATATAACAAATTATGTTTATAATATGAATCAAAATAGTCCACTATGGCTCTTTCCTATAAGTGTTTTACTGTATATGCATTATACATTGAAAGCTCTGTATTTTTTGCTTTTTGTCAATGCATGGTAAGTAACTCATTACAGTAACATGTTATTAGTATGCAGATAAGGGCAGACAGGATTTTGAATGTGTCAGAGTTGTACGACTATTTTATAATATTGTCCTGATTCAGTGTTCAGTATCAGTATATAATATATAAGTGCTGATACAGTGAGTTGTGTTCTGAGTACACTAAATCGTGTACACCTTTTTGTGCTGATTCCGAGTTACTGGTGTACATTAAATAGAGTACACCCAAATATGCTGATTAATTGTTTCTTTGTATTGTGACCAATTCATGTACACCTTGATGTGCCTATTGTTTGAGTGACTTAATTGTAGTCTCTCAATGTATGTCCAGTCTTTCTCCACAAAGCTATTGAATTTTTTTGCTGATGTTACAATCACTGCTTTAGATATCTGTAAACTGTGCCATCTTTGTAAAGTAGCGATACATCAAGTGTTAACACTGAAGAAATATGATTGACTGACCATACACATTCACAAGAATCCTCTATTCAATTAATTCTGTTACCTGTATATTATCTGAACATGTAGGACTTTTATTAGTTACTTATAGTATGGCTAATTGAATGATCTGTAATTTCATACTGTAAGGATTTTTGGCCTCATTCTTGTACAAGTTATACTTTAAATATTGATGAATTAATCCCTTTTCAACTCCCCCTAGGTGTTCAGAGTACCTTTATTGCTCTATTACTTCTTTTTGACTGACATTCTGTCATTGTACAGGTTACGGATGATCTTCAGACTTATATGTCCTATTGTTTATGTGATATGTATACCGGTACAAATGAAAGAACAGGAATCAGAACTCATCAGACAGTGGTGTATTGAATAATAAAATATTGACTGGGATAAGTAGAATCTTTGATTGTTCTCAGAAGACAATCTTGGTATCGATATATGACCCCCCATCAATGATATACTACCGGTACTTCATTGCATGCATATATCAATAATGCCTGGACCAGCATACATATATATTCATGTGTCCTTTTCACCTTTTACATAAAAAACTGTGTACATAATCGGTCAGTTGCATGTATATTATAAGTATTTCAGTATATTGTAGGCTCTGTGCAATATATGCTAGCTAAATTTGCTTTGGGGATTTTATTGATGGAGAAGTCATTGTTGATGAGTGAAGTTTTGTGTTTTCTAGTCATTTTAAATAGTTACTTTAGTTGTAGATGCCACCGATTTGATTTTACTACCGTATTAAACGAAGGACCAATATACAATTTAAAATAATAAAGTTGTTTCCATATTCTCAACATCCTCAGAAGATGCCAAACATTTTTGTTGACTGAGAAAATTTAGGAGTCAGATTTCAATTGATCATGTGGTTGTTAAAAATGATTTATTTTTTTTTGGTCATTTCATCATCTAAAATGAATACAAATATCATACTGGAAATTTAGAAGTATGAGGTTTGTAAAATTGATTTATTTTGAAGTTATTTTTTTTTTATTATGTTTCAACAAATGACAAAACTAAATACCTGTAGATTTAATATACATGTATACTGACATTCTGTTCAGTATGAACTATGCTTCTATTTTTTTAAATGAATGATACCTGCATGGTACCAAAGGAATTTCTTAGAGTCCAAAGTTTGAATGCTGCCAAAAAGAATGTACACAAAAGTTTAATCTGATTCGTATGTTACTGTTACAAATTTTTACCCTGAATAAAATGTATTTCACAATATTAAAGCTAGGTGGTATATAAAATCATCTTCCATGACTTGTTGTCATGACTGATATATGACTGTATCTTTTGCTTAATTTCATATATTGAACTTAGGTGTCTTAAACACTAATATCTTGAATTTTATGGACATGTTGAAGTGAATTTGGAAGGACTGACCACTTATTCTTTCAGTATTTTACCCTCGGTACCTTGAATTTTCAAATATCTCTAATTTTTTTCTCAGTTTTATTAAGTTTAAGATAATGAGGTTTGACTGTGTATAGTATTTTTTTTACTGTTAATCCCTTGTTTTTAAAAAACCCAATTACCTGATATCCAAAGTCAACTTAATTTTTTGTTTACCTATTGCCATGGATTTTCTATTTTGATTCAGTTGTACCTTAACAATTTTTTTCCTCAAAGAGAACAAATATTACATGATACAGCATAATAAGGGTTGACTTGAGCAACTCTTGTGTATTGCATGTTCATAGGATTTGATTAGCAAAAGTACCAAAGCAGGACTTCTTTGATCTTTGATCAATTTTACTTCATCCAAATTACAAATACTTACAGCACTTGTAGCAAAGAATACACAGGGTAGTGTTATTTTGAAATGCCCAATTTGTATATAAACATACATGTATGTTTAGTTTTTTTATATACTGTATTGTAATTTTATGTAAGGTTTGCACCTGCAGCTGAATTTTTGTCCCATAAAAAAGTATTCTTGTTCTACTTATTGATATTGATAGCTTGATGTATCATATTTGAAAGTTTTGGAAACATATTCCTTCTTGATGATGAACAAATATATCTATATTGAACAGGCTTGATATACATTGTAATTATTAATTTAGATAATTTCATTATTTACATAATGAAAGTGACATTTAGGTTACCTTTCATATTTTTACCAAACAGTAATGCATAAATACAGAGATCAGAAATGATGTACATATATATCAAAGTTTTTTGGTGCCAAATGCATGATACAGGATATGATGGTTTTTAAGTTTGGTGATTGTTTTTACACGGGTTTCGTCAATGATGGCAGGGGTTAATACACATATTCCCATTTTTATGAGTATTATAGGCGATAAGGTGTAATGTAATGAGATTATTTGATTTTCGAACTTTTTTCTGATGGCTGATTATGGTATTCTTGTAACATGATCTATTAGAGTTGCCATGCCCACATTGAATTTTTGTGGAATCATTTTTAGTGTGTTGGAGTTTGAAGTTCATCAGCAACCAATATTTACTGGTTCATGCAAACTGTAATTTCAAGACAAACTTGTATGTACAATAAGTCTGAGATTTATTGAACCAATAAATTGACAGTTATCATTTGTACTAGTGATATGTATAAATTCATGGTTAAGGGTGACCTATAACATCCACAAACATTTGTCCTGCTCTAATAATGATTCCACAGTAGTTTTTTATTCAGTCATCTGTTTTAAGGGATGGCAATGGGAATACTGTAGTTGTACTTTTATCCACGGGGTCATAATTCCGCGGAATCTCAATTTCTGTTAAATCCACTGGTAGAAAATTACACGGATTACCTAGACAGTCACTATATGCCTTACATTTATATTAAGTTCGCTTGGACAAATTTCTGCGGACAATTTGTGACCGTGTACATAGCGTAAATTAATACCATGCGGAAAAAAGTACTTTTACAGTACCTTTTTACAAATGTATTTTTTTTCATCTTAAATTTTTAAAGATTTGCTTCTATTTTGTGTAAAGGATGAACACAGTTCAGAGTTCTTCATGCATTAAGATTCCAAATTTTTGGTTGAAAACTAATAATTTAATTTTTTAAGCTTTTCATTTGTTTTTTAATTTGTTGCTATTTGCTTGATTAAAAATGAAAAGAAAATGAGAAATATTGTGGCATTAATGATAAGCTAAATATACATTCTTTCCTTTTTAAAGCTCTAATTATAGACAACTTTCTGTATGTTTGTCTAATGTAAGAAAGTTAGAGTAAAGTTTATGATATATAGATAAACATGAATGATGTATTGTCAATAAATGTTAATTACTGTATATTCTTTTTGTGGTTTACTTGATTTTACTTGTATTTGAATGAACCGAGTAGGGCATTTTGCATTTTGTACTAAATTTGAGTACAGAATGTACCATCTACTTCAAAAATATAGGGCTCATGACGTCAGCAGTCAACAGGGGATGCTTAGTCCTCTTAGTCACCTGATCCCACCTCTGATTATCCAGGGGTCTATGCTTATTACCTGTTTATTTATTTGTATTTAAAGTGTTTATGAAATCGATCATTTTTAAATCGTGGAAAGATGACCCGGAGATTGCAAATTTATAGAGAAAACGGATTCAATTCCAAAAGACTCATTTTGCCATATTTTAAGGAAATTTTGATTAAATCAAACACTATCTGGGAAAATATTTTTTTCATTTCCTATTCAATTGAACTTACTTTATCACTAGATCGCTAAAATATATATTATTGTTTCATGTCAATACAATTTTCAAGTACATCTAGATTCCTACTGAATCCAAATCAAACCTCATTCTTTAAATACGAATTGCGATTAGAGGTACGTCTTGTACAATATCCAAAAATTACATGGACATATATACAGTGATTGCAGAACGAACAAGATGTGTTTATGAAACACTGATGCCCCCATATAGCAACATAGCGAGGATTAAACTTTTCTTAAATGCAAATTAAATATATTGGTAACCAAAGTAGTGTTTTCTCACAAGAAATACAATTGTGAATTATGAGAGCCTTAGCACCACCTGTTCAAAGTTATGGCCAAGGATAAGTTCTTTAAAGGTAGGTCAAACCCCAAGATCAAGGTCAAAGGGTCAAAGTTATTGGTTTCTTAAGAAAGGTCTTGTCACAAGTATGACATATGTGAAGTATGAAAGCCCTAGCCTTAACTGTTCAAAGGTTATGGCCAAGGTTAAACATTTAAAAAAGTAGGTCAAAGTTCTTGTTATCTAATGAAAGGGCTTGTCACAAGGATTAAAATGTGAAGTATGAAAGTCCTAGCCCTTCAAAAGTAATAGTCAAGGTTTGTTTTTAGAGTAGGTCAAACTCCAAGGTCAAAGGGTCAAAGCTCTCGGTATCCAAAGAAGGGTCTTCTCACAAGGATTACATATGAGTATGTGAAGTATGAAATCCATAGCCCTTACCGTTCAAAAGTTATGGCTATGGTTAAAGTTTTTTTCACAAGTACGGAAATCTTCAAGGTCAAATTTGTTGGTATCCAATGAAAGGTCTTGCCACAAAGAATACATATGGGAGATATGAAAGTCCTAGTCCTAATCTACAGTTCAAAAGTTATGGCCAAAGTAAAGTTTTGAATTTTTGTGGAAAAATTGGTCAAACTACATGGTCAAGGTCAAAAGGTCAAATATGGTGATACCCAAAGAAAGGTTTTGTCACAAGGAATACACACGTGAAATATGAAAGTCACAGCTGTACTTAATCAAAAGTTATGGGCAAGGTTAAAGTTTTTGCGGACGAACAGACAGACAGACGGGCACGACAAAAACTTTAGTCCCCCGAATCTTCGATTACGGGGGCATGAAAATTTATTAAACAAAATATGTAAATCATTGTTGCATGGTAATTAGGAACTTGTCAGAATACGGAACTGAATAACCCACCCACCCCCACACACACGTGTACACACATACCTCTTCCTTGAAGCTAGGTAATTCTGGGAGAAAAACTTTGATAACAAGCAAATTCAAAGAATTGTGGTCCCCCACTTTCGGTGTCTTTTTTGGGTGAGATGTCATTTTTTATGACGTTTTTTGCCTTATATGAACGCCTTATCAGAAGTCATTTATTTAGAATTATCACTGAATTCCACGGTCAAGATCAAAGGGTTAACGTTCTTGGTATCCAATGAAAAGTCTTCTCAAAAGAATTACATATGTAAAGTATGAAAGCCCTAGCCTTTACCATTCAAAAGTTATGGTCAAGGTTAAAGTTTTTTCATTAGTACGGAAATCTCCAAGGTCAAGGTCAAAGTTGTTGGTATCCAATAGAAGGTCTTGCTACAAAGAATACATATGTGAAATATGAAAGTCCTGGTATCTACTATTCAAAAGTTGTAGCCAAGGTCAAAGTTTTTGGAAAGTAGGTCAAACGCCAAGGTCAAGGTCAAAGGGGCAAAGTTCTTGGTATTTAATGAAATGTCTTCTCACAAGAATTATATATATGAAGTATGAAAGCCCTAGCCCTTACCATTCAAAAGTAATGGTCAAGGTAAAAGTTTTTTCATAAGTACGGTAATCTCCAAGGTCAAGGTCAAAGTTGTTGGTATCCAATAAAAGGTCTTGCTACAAAGAATACATAAGTGAAATATGAAAGTCCTAGTACTTACTATTCAAAAGTTATGGCCAAAGAAAAAGTTTGAAATTTGTGTGTAAAAGTGGGTCAAACTCCAAGGTCAAAAGGTCAAATTTGGTTGTACCCAAAGAAAGGTCTTGTCACAAGGAATACACATATGAAATATGAAAGTCATAGCTCCACTAAATCAAAAGTTATGGGCAAGGTTAAAGTTTTTGTGACGGACGGACAGACTGACAGACTGACGGACAGACGAATGAGATTTAATGTCCCCTCGCTTTCGCGAAAGCGGGGGACAACAACATACTACCATATCTTTGCACCGTTCAGGGAAGTTTTTACGAAATTTTTAAAATTCATTCCTATTTAACGAGCATGAGGCCAACAAAAATAATCGAGATAAACATTTGCGCTGATTTATTTGCTGCTCAATATATTTATGCCGAACTGCCAAAACCACAGCTGCCTTAAGTTTAACGAAGTATTCCATTCACATATCTCATGTGTACATTTTCATACTAGTAACTTCAGGGGAAACAAATATAACGAAAAAACTTATTATTAGTTTTATTATCATCACATATATTACACTCCAAGAAATCCTGTAACGTTCTATTTAATAACTACATGTATTCTAAAATCTACACTACATGATTCATTTCACTTGCATACAAGATCTAGTAGAATTTTATATGCATTGATATATTCCAATGAAATTTTGGGATGTAGTAAATCCATTGGTCAGGACAAAGTTGTTTTTAAGTTTGTCGAATGCAATTTTCAAAGGATTTTCCACGTCTGTCAGCATCTCTTTGGCCACGTGTCCATCACGTGACAACTGCACCAAGGTGCGGGCATGGAATGCGCAGACGAAGATGTTGCCTTCGTTGTCGACGTCAATACCGGTTGGACTTTTGATAATAGCTTCCCGACAGATCCATTGGATTGCTCCTGATTGCATTATCTTCACTACCGACCCATTGCTTTCGTCGGTCACGTATACGCAGTTGCGATCCCCATCGAAATGGACAAAGTGTGGCCATTCAAACACGAACTTGTGTGTTGAGTTTGTGTTGATGTTGCGTGTGACTCTCCCCTGCATATCCATGTATTTCACGGAACCAATGCAGCTTTTGTAGTCGTCTGAAAAGGTGACCACAAGTTTCCCACCACTATGCGATACTCCGTGACAATTTCCTTCTACTGCAATATTGCGGATCGGAATGATCTTTTCACGGACGCGAAAGACCTGGATTTTCTGCTTAGCCGGGAAGGAGACGAGAACATTATCATCGTCCACCATGCAAACATCCCAAGGTTGATCTTCACAGCGGAGTTGATGGCGGAGAGTGCCGGTTCTTGTGAAAAGTTTAATTTTTCGGTTGCTGTGGTCTGCTAGAACTATTTCGCCTTTGCTTGTGAAACCAGCGCCTGTAAAGAGACAATTACTTTTGTCAGATCCAGTCTTTGCATTAAATTCGGATCGCTTGATTATTCGTTTGTCCCAGTAAATTTTCCGACTGGGATGGTGTGGTGCCTCCAGTCTTTGAATTGGCGTAAGATGCATTTTCCCAATGTTATCCTGCACTCGTGATAGATTGTCCAACACTGTGTCCGGAGACCATCCAAAGGTTATTTCGCTGTCTTTGTCTTTATCGCTCTGGAACTCGTGTTCATACTTCCGACAAAGCTCTTCGAGTCGTGGGGCTTGTTGGAGGACGTTCAGTTTCGTTTGGAATTTGACCGACGTTTCTAGTTTATTTTTGGTCTCGTTAATCTCGCTGACGATCTTTCGGTAACGTTCAACTTGATCTTGTAGCTGCATTCTTTGCTGCTGGTCAACATTGTCTATGTCCTGATTAATGTTAGATTCAAGGGTATCGAGGATGGTCTTGGTATTTCGAATCATAGAGGCAACTCGTGCTGTCGCTTTGTTCTTCTGGTCCTGAAGGTACTGGAGACTGCGTTCCTTTGTGGATACAACCGACTGAGCGTAACTAGCACATTTATCTGCTCTCTGGAACAAAGAGGCGGTGGACAGTCCGAAATCAGTCCCGATGTCAACCTGGTCAACGCTTTTGACGATCTCGCACTTCCTGTGGCCGAGCGCGATGCACATGACGCAGCAGGTACTCTGGTGGTCGACGCAAAAGAAATCCAGCTCTTTATGTGGATGGATATTGCAATGGTTGCCAGTGGCCGTTCCAAAGGAGGCAAGGGGCTTTAGAGCCATGGAAGATGACGTTTCACCCAACTCTATGACGACATGGTTTCTTAGAGCTTTCATATTTCTGTGGTATTTGGCGCATGTTTCACACAATCCCTCCAAACAGTTTTTGCAAAAGTAAATGGCATCCACCACCTCCAAGCTGTCGTTATTGCAGGGCTCGCACTTGAGTTTGGTGGCGCTTAGAGAGGGAACCTCTACAGAGGTCAGCTTGTCATCCTCGAACTCTAGGTTCTCCATCAGAGACACGTTCCTGTAGGTCACCGGAAGAAGCTGATATTCATAAGACATCACAACGAAAGAAATCACAACGGAGGGAAATCGAGGCTCTATATAAAAGGAAGGACATCGTATTCTGTGTGGGCCAAAATTTCTACAACGTTGCTAAAACTATTACACCTGAAATACAAGGACTTTAATTAGTATAAAACATAATGAAAACATTTAAAACAACTGTTGCGCTTTCGTGGTTCTTTTCATTTTCACTTTTAATTCTTTTTTCATGCTCTAGTAGTTGTATAGTGTAAATTTCAACAAATTATCTATACAGTTCTTTTAGATTTTTAAATAGAAAATCATCTATGGGGAACAATAATGATCAGAGGATTTATAATTTTAACAAAATGTTTATAGTTAAAAAATAAAAACTTATTTTAAAAAAAATTATTTATTCATTCATAAATATCTTTGTTTTTTTAAACGGTCTAATGCACCGAATGACAAAAAAAAAACTCATACATTGCGCATTGTATAAAAACTTAGTTCTTTACAGTGCTCCTCTTGATATTTTCAATTCTTTTATTTGTACATAAGGACCATAAAAAGTCTAGATTCACAGACTTGTGATTTGTCTGATACGAAAGGCATGACTTCGGTAAACCATTACATATAATTGTTTTTGGTACACATTGTCAGGAAGGCAAAGCTCCTCTTTATAGTCGTGGTTTAAAAAATCTATTGCTCCCTTGGCTATTGGATTTTTGGAAATCTATAGCAAAATTGAATTAGTATAAATTGAATTCCTTTTTTTATTTCAAGCTGGCCCAAAACAAACGTTTATATCTTAGCTCATCTAAACCAGAGACTCAAGCAAGATTCTTTGATGAAGTTAGTTGCCGGTATTTTTCCCCCCTTTCAGTTGGTTTTCTAATTTCAGAAAGCCGTGACTCGAAGCATTCTTCGCTGAACTCTTTAGTTTCCAACTTCTTCCAGAATCAGATTTTTTTATTAAAAACACTACAATGCCCTAATTTTTGCAATCAAAAGTAAGGGGGATTGGAGTTCCTTTAAAAAATTAACCTTGATCATAACTTTTGAATCCCATGACCTTGAAGTTTGACCTTTTTTTTTCAAAAAATTATCTTTTTTACTTTTGATATATGATATTTGACCCCTTGACCTTGACTTTCGTGTTTAACCTAATTTTAACTTTGGTGAGTATGTTTGCATAAGTACATGTACATTGACACAATTTGCAATAATAATGGTATCCCATCCCCTTGAAGACACCTTGAAGTTTGACCTAATAATGTTTAACCTAGGTCATAACTTTTAAATGAGAAAAGATAGGGCTTTCATATTACCGGTACGAATGTGTATTGCCTGTCACAAGACCTTTCTAAATAAACCATGATTTTTCATCCTGTGACCTTGAAGTTTACCTATTTTTCAAAGACTTTAACCTTGGTCATATCTTTTGAATGAGAAGAAGTAGGAATTTCATATTTCACATTTACATTACCTGTAAAGAAACCTTTACAAATACATTGTGATTTTTGACCCCGTGACCTTGACCTATTTTGAAATAATTTATCTTCCCTTATTACTTTTGATAGAGGAGAAACAAGGCTTTCATATTTGACATGCATATTGCCTGTAACAAGATGTTTCCGAGCATGATTTAATTTTTGAGCTCTTGACCTTGACTTTCATGTTTGACCTTATTTTAACTTTGATGATTACGGCATATGATAAGACCTTTCTAAATAAACCATGATTTTTCATCCCCTGACCTTGAAGTTTACCTATTTTTCAAAGACTTTAACCTTGGTCATATCTTTTGAATGAGAAGAGGTAGGAATTTCATATTTCACATTTACTTTACCTGTAACAAAATTTTTACAAATACATTGTGATTTTTGACCCCGTGACCTTGACCTATTTGAAATAATTTATCTTTCCTTATTACTTTTGATAGAGGAGAAACCAGGCTTTCATATTTGACATGCACATTGCCTGTAACAAGATGTTTCCGATCATGATTTAATTTTTGACCTCTTGACCTTGACTTTCATGTTTGACCTTTTCTTTAACTTTGATGATTACGGCATATGATAGGGCGTAAGTATTCATAACAATCTTCCATTAATAATGGCATCCCATCCACTAAGACAACCAAAAGCGGGGGACAACAATTCTTTGAATTTGCTTGTGAATAATCATTTCACTGATGCATGTTAGTTACTAATCTGAGCGTTTTGGTCGAGGGCCAGGCCTTTTTTTGCTAGATTTTACGGAATGGATTAACTAAAATATATACATGTACAATGTATTTAACACTGGAATAAGTGTTAATAGACATTTTTTTACGATGACGCCAGTAGGAAATCCTTTGATAATGCCATGCCTCTAATTTGCTGAAAGATGTTTTTAAAAATACGTTGAAATGTCAGAAATAATTAAACTTTTCCGATATGTTAACTTGTTTGTCACGAGTGAAAGAGAGAGAACACGGTTGGAATTATGCATCTGATATTTTTTATCAATACTGTCCTCTACAAAAATTTGAATTTTTCAATTAAAAATTGTATATGACAATTTTTAATTGAAAAATTCTAATTTTTTTAGAGGACAATACCATGACATCTGGTTCATTGACATTGTATTGTATAAATACTTTTATTGAATGGCTGATACTGGTATCTTAAAGTTTCCATTACTGATTTGAAAAAAGAGACATTCCTCTCTTTCATAATTCTAACTTTATCACTTCACTGAAATATCCTTAAGAAGTTGCGTTTCTCTTTAGAATAAATATCAATCAATGCCAGTAAGTTTCATAATTGTTTTTTAGACAATTAACATAAAGACATTCAAAAAGGTTTCTGTGCTTATGATTTCAGAGTTGAGCGTTTTTGTTTGCTTGTTTTAACCAATGTAAAAAATCAACGATGTTATGGGTTTAGAGAAGGAGAGAGTTTAATTCCAGAGATCACTTTGAAGTTTTTATATACAGTGAACTAAAAATATGCATGGATATTAATTTTGAAAATAGGCAAATTCAAAGAATTGTGGTCCCCCGCTTTCGGTGTCTTTGTGGGTGGGATGTAATTTTCTATGACATATTGTGTCTAATATGAACACCCTATCAAATGTCATTTATTAAGAAATTATCGTTGAAGTTGGTTTTTTTTAAAATAAGGTCAATCGCGAAGGTCAAGGTCAAGGGGTAATAAATCATAGCATGCCCAGAATTTTCTTGTCACAGGTAATGCACATGTCAAATATGAAAGCCCTATCTCTTCTCAATTTAAGGAACAAGATGTGTTTGTGAAACTCTGATGACCCAATATGGCAACATAACGAAGATTAAACTTTTCTTAAATGCAAATTAAAAATATCCCTACTCAAAGTAGGGTTTTTCTCACAAGAAATACAATTGTGAAATACAAAATCCATAGCACCACCTGTTCAAAAGTTATAGTCGAGGATAAAATTTTTGAAAGGTAGGTCAAACTCCAAGGTGAAAGGGTCTGAGTTGTTGGTTTCTTAAGAAAGGTCTTGTCACAAGTACAAGTAATACATATGTGAAGGATGAAAACCCTAACCCTAACCCTAAAAAAGTGATGGCCAGGGTTAAAGTTTTTTATAAAAGTAGGTCAAAACCAAAGTCAAGGTCAACGGGTTAAAGTTCTTGGTATCCAATGAAAGGTCTCCTCACAAGGATTACATATTTATGTGAAGTACGAAAGCCCTAGCCCTTACCATTCAAAGGTTATGGTCAAGGTTAAAGTTTTTTATCAAGTACGAAAATCTCCAAGGTCAAGGTCAAAGTTGTTGGTATCCAATGAAAGGTCTTGCTACAAAGAATACTAATGTGATATATGAAAGTCCTAGTATTTATCATTCAAAATTTGAGGCCAAGGGCAAAGTTTTTGAAAAGAAGGTCAAACTCGAAGGTCAATGCCAAAGGGTCAAAGTTCTTGGTATCTATTGAAAGGTCTTCTCACAAGGAATACATATATAAAGTATAAAAGCCCTAGCCCTTACATTGGATACCAAGAACTTTGATGCAGATGGACTGCCCAAAACTAACACCTGCTGCTGGGGCTTTGATAAATATTCTACTAAGAAACTACATATATAAAACTTGCTAAGAAAACTGACATAGATTTATTGATAATGTTATTGCACATTTCTTTGTTCTCTCAAAATACAATACAACCAGTTCTCTCTCACAATTTAAGTATTGATGAACATTCACAGAACTCATTCAAAAAGGGTTTTAACAAAATTCAATCAGCTCACAATAAGGATGTTGTTAATAAATCATATATTTTAACAATGAATGAAAATAAAAATCATTTAGAAAAATCATTCAGAATGTCAACAAACTTCTTTTACATCGTTGACTGAAAGCAACAGTTGGTTTTTGAACATCTGTATCAGGCACAGTTGTTATTTAAGTACAATACAGTACTCTAAATAAATTGAAACAATAAAGTAATTTCTTTTCTTAATTTTGATAAAATTTGAACTTAATCAAATGACAATCTCTATAAAACTGTTGAAAGACTTATAATGTTCATTTCTTGCTGAAAATTCAAAGGACATGCTTATCAAAATGAAAAATAAATTTACTAATACATGTGTAACCATAACTTTTTAAATACATGTAAACACCGTTCTTGAAATGAGGTCAACTATTTCTACACAGCTTTTCCTAGCATCTTGCACACAATATAAGGCACTTCCCAGTGATTCTACATCATTCTATGCCCCTATGATACAACCCTGTAGGTATAGTGAAATTGTATGTACTACTTAAAGATGCTAAAAATATTATGCATGATAAATGTACTTTAAAATATGAGTAAAGATGGGAAAGCATTGGGCCCAAGTGTTTAAATGAAAATTGATATAGGATGAATGGTCGAATAAAAGCTACAAAACAAATTTAAGATATGTTGGTTAGATAAAATATTATCAGTGTATGATCACTACCATAAAAATATCAGCAGAATTTCAAAATTTTAAGAACAAAATACTTTAAAATTTCATATTTTTTTGGACTCGATGTTTTTAAACATGCATTTAAAAGTAATAAAAACAACATTGGGGTTTAACAGAGCTTATTAATAACTGGATTTAAGAAAATTAACAGACTTGTATAAATTATAATTTTACTGAGTACCAAAGTACTCAATCGGAAAAATGTCCAAGTAACTGATTATTAAATATTGACTGATTTGACATCCCTAAAATGAATACAACCTAAATTTTTATATAAACTTCCGTACGAGATCCTTTACATTGAATGCCCACTGAAGAAAACTTTTGGGATCCTGTAATCTAGCTAAAACTATATAGAGCTTCTAATTTAGAGATCCACTGAATTCTCATTAAAATTCTTACATGGAGTGGCAAGAAAAAAATACAGAATTAACAATATCACATGACATCATTTTTAACATGAACAGTTATGTATCATGGTGGGATTAATAAGTAAATCTGAAAGACAATGAATGTGCTCAGCAAACACATGTACTAAGATTAACAACATGATATATAGATTACTGTTCGATATTTAAGTCATGACTAAGGAAACACATGCATAAGAGAAAAGAATTAAACTCCTTTATAAGAGGGGTTTCAAATTGATTTACAGATAAACACCATTTTTACAGTAGTGTCATTATACAAGCCTGTATGGAAATGATGAACACAACATTTGAAATAAAACTTGTGTCAAATAAAATGCAAAATAAAAGTTGAATTTTAAAATGTAATTCCTAAAGTCCTACCCTTCTAACACAAACTGATTTCAATTCCATCAAATGGCCAGCACTACAGGAAAGTAATAAATATTGATCATAAAATGCAGCACCATTACAGCTTAAGTGGCCTTCTAGGCAGTAATACTGGTTTGCAAGCTTTAAGGTATGGATTACACAAGGGTCAATCCCACATATCACATTTTCATCATAGTTCCTCGAAGAATGCCACACGTGCTTGAGCAGAATTTGCTTTAGCCTAAAATAGAAACAAAAATGGATTTACAGTGATTAGCTTCTCCATCTTATAAATGAGTTGAATTTAAACCCATATCATGTATGTCAAACCACCACAAAAAAGTCAGAAACTCTAAAGTGATTGAAAAGCAGGGACTACAATAGTATGAGATTTAGGACAGCTCTGCATGATCAGATCTACAGCCATATATTTCATATATTACAGTGTAAATTCTATACACCTAATTATGTATAACACTGTCCAACTGTCCAATATTTATTGTCCCCCTGTTGGATACTGCTCTCTCAAGCTCACCAACTCTTCATGCTTAGCATTTACTTGTAGAAAATTTATTACCCAACTCCTTTATTAATACTTATCTCTTGCGTTTGCTAATCTGTTAAGGTAAAATTATTTACAATTGCATTAAATTTTCTTGAGGATACTGCCTTGATGCAGTCTATCTGCAGTCTATCTACCTTTCTAAGAGTAAAAAAATTTACTTTCCCCCTCCTGGATGCTGCTCTTACAACTTGTCTACCTGTTTGAGAGTAGAAGATCTACCACCTCCTCTCTTAATTATGTGCTTATACAGCCTGTCTACTTGTACAATATTCAACTATCCACCTTTGGATACTGATTACATAAATCCTGCCTATCTGAGTGTTGAATATTTACACCCCCCACAATTTTTGATAAAGAATACATGAACCCTACCTGTCTACTTGGATACTGTTTTCATGCAGCCTGCCTACCTGTCTAAGTGTAGAATATTTACTATCCCTTCTCTGGATACTCATAAAATATAGTTTGTCTACTTGTACAATATTCAATATTCACTTTTTTAAAGATTTCATGCCTGGCTACCTGTCTGATGGTAGAATTTTACTATCCCCCCCCCCCAATTCTGGATACTGTATTCATGCAGCCTGCCTACCTATCTAAGTGTAGAATATTTACTATCCCCTCTCTATACACTACATTCGTTAAGCCCACCTACCTGTCTGAGTGTAGAATATTTACTATCCCCTCTCTGTACACTACATCCACTAAGCCAGCCTACCTGTCTGAGTGTAGAATATTTACTATCCCCTCTCTGGATACTATATTCACTAAGCCCGCCTACCTGTCTGAGTGTAGAATATTTACTATCCCCTCTCTATACACTACATTCACTAAGCCCGCCTACCTGTCTGAGTGTAGAATATTTACTATCCCCTCTCTGGATACTATATTCACTAAGCCCACCTACCTGTCTGAGTGTAGAATATTTACTATCCCCTCTCTGGATACTACATTCACTAAGCCCACCTACCTGTCTGAGTGTAGAATATTTACTATCCCCTCTCTGGATACTACATTCACTAAGCCCACCTACCTGTCTGAGTGTAGAATATTTACTATCCCCTCTCTGGATACTACATTCACTAAGCCCACCTACCTGTCTGAGTGTAGAATATTTACTATCCCCTCTCTGGATACTACATTCACTAAGCCCACCTACCTGTCTGAGTGTAGAATATTTACTATCCCCTCTCTGGATACTACATTCACTAAGCCCACCTACCTGTCTGAGTGTAGAATATTTACTATCCCCTCTCTGGATACTACATTCACTAAGCCCACCTACCTGTCTGAGTGTAGAATATTTACTATCCCCTCTCTGGATACTACATTCACTAAGCCCACCTACCTGTCTGAGTGTAGAATATTTACTATCCCCTCTCTGGATACTACATTCACTAAGCCCACCTACCTGTCTGAGTGTAGAATATTTACTATCCCCTCTCTGGATACTACATTCACTAAGCCCACCTACCTGTCTGAGTGTAGAATATTTACTATCCCCTCTCTGGATACTACTCTCATGCAGCCTGTCCAGATCTGTTTCTTTCTCTTCCACCTTTAGCACCTCTATTTCTGATTTGAGCTCTTTTAGTTGTTCCTGAAGGTGTTTTGACTTTTCCATGTACTCAACTCTGTAAGAAACTCCAATACTCAATATCTGATTGATGAAGTATGAAATACTCCAGCATGTAATCCTACATTACTCAAGTAAAAATCTCAGAATATTTTTTATTGTTTTAAACATGTTTTCATTTGGTAAGATATAAGAACCATATCAATAAGAATGGATTTCCAATAGACTTTTTTTACACGACTACTGCACACCCAACCTTTCTCTCTCTATCTCCTGGGACAACTGATCCATGTCCCCGTCCCCCAGAAGTTCACAGCTGATCTCCCCATCAACAGGAACATGAGTCGGTCCAATGTGGAAATCAGAGAGGTCAGAGGTCAATGCGGCAAGGGGGAACATTGTCTACAAAAGAAATTAACAACATTTAAACTTATGTAAAATTTGTAAATCTCAATTTTTACAGTTTGGACTTTATAAATACTGTATATGAGCTGTAGTTTAGCATTGGAAGAACATTTTTTTTAAGATAGTGTACTTTGTAATATATATATTTGACATAGGCAATATTTGACATAAGATAAAAGACTAGCTATATCAATGCTATACTGACTCCTACAGGGTAAGTTGGGGAGACTCGAGCCACCTCCAGCAGCCTCTCTTTGGCTAACTTTTCTGACAGTCGCGCCTGACTGAGCTCTTCCTTCAGCTGTTCTGCTTCTTTGGCTCTAAATTAAACATTTTAATCAATGTATTAAAAACTTCCTTGAAATAAAAAAAAGATGTCACATAATTCATTCTTTCTTTCTGATCTAATTTCATCAGATGACCAGTATTTCTGTCATTCTCAAGATGCACATTACAATGCATGTGTTTACTTTATCTGACTCACACTATTAAAATTGTACATTTGTCATGGAAGTTTCTTTTCAAAATTTATATATGTTAGTGCTAGAATAAAATTCTCTGTCAAAAACACCCACCTTCTTTCTGAGTCCTCTAGTAACTTGGTGGCAATCATTTCATATTCCCTGGCTCTAAACTCCATTAAGATTCTTTCCTCTTCAGTCTAAACAAAACAAATCAAATTCATACAGATTAAAATTTCTTTCCAAATTTCTGTATTCTACACCAACAAATCTATAATTATGAGTTATGTACCTTGATGGCAGTAATTTTGATGCTCTGTATCTCCCTCTCTGTGTCCGTAGCTTTCTGTGTCAGGAGCTGTGCTTCCTCCTCCGCAAATCTAGCCTTCTCCGCTAACAGCTCTGTTGTCTCCTCAGATCGCTTCTATAATAATTCAAATAAGAGAAATTTTAGAGAATAATTATTATGATTTAACCTCTTTTTCAACAATCTAATGTATTTTTTTAGACAACTCACCAGCATCTCCTGAGCGGTTCTCACTTCCTCCTGCATCTGAGACAACTTTCTCTCTAGGTCTGCCTTTTCTTTTAAGGCTTCTTCTTTCAGTTGTTTTTCTTTGGCCAGTTTTGCCCTGTCACACTATCAAATATTAAAAAAAATTACATCTCTGTTCCTGTAGCTTATGGGCACATTAGCTTTCCCAAAGCTTTCATTGTTTATGACACATCACAACAAATTTATGATAAAATTGGAATACGAAATAGTATGACAGGCATAACTTTACTTCATACTATCGCTAAATGAAAAGTTTTCTGCTTCAAGATTTAATTACCCTTTTCCGCTGTCGCTCGTCTCTGGCATTGGCTTTCATTTGCTGGATCTCCATAGAATCGGGTTTCCTCCTTCTCATAAACAATTCATGGTTTCCTACACATAACTCTAAAATCTGAAGAGAGTAAACATTCAGTTGAAAATCACTACAGGTCTTCATTTCCCACTCACAAATACATTCTAACCATGGTAAATGTATATACATGTAAATTTTAAGTAAAAAAAATTCCATTTTGTATATGGAGTAAACATGAAATATTTATTTATCTCTGCATGTTCATAAATCAAAAATAAAATGCTCATCAAAATTTTATTATATCACTTACTAGTTTATTAATTTTCACTTTTGGTGCATAGAAAATAAAATCTGGGACTTTCTTTCCAACTGGTTTAATCACAAACTGAAAGAATATAAAGTATAAGCATTTAGTTAAACAAACATAATCCACCATGATGTTTGTAAATAAATAAACAACAACAACAATTGGCACACAACATGAAATCAATGTCAAAATTTATTTTTCTTAATGAAATGGCAAGACACCAAATAACTTGGGAATTTCACAGTTAATACAATCAAAGATGAAGAAAACTGTGCCCTAACCTAGATGAAATGTCTGAATATATTTTGATACCCAGCAATCATTTACTTTTTTTATCATTATATAAGCATCAATTTTTCTTTTATGTTGCAAATATTATTCAGTGCTTATAAAAATACACAACAGAGCTGCTTATCAGAAGCAAATGCATGGACAGTGTTTACCAATGCAGTAATTATAGGACCTACCTTTTTCTCTTTAAATGAGATGTTTTTGACTTCACTCCAAGGGAAGGTAATTTTAGGTTCTAGTCTATTGTTCTGGTTATATACATTGAGTCCTAGGGCATCCACCCCCAGCCAAAGCTCTGTGTTCTTTTTGTTCTGAAATGCAATAAAATAAATCATTTCTTAATAAACAAAAAAAAAAACTCTGAAAAAATGCTAAGATACAAGTCTTTTTCATTTGAACCTTACTTTCCTATATTCTATTTTTTAATTTCACTGACAATTACTGATATCTAACACCTTAAAAAAAATAACTTTTTTGCAAGATAGAGGATAACAACATATAGTTTTTGTACATGTCTCCTTTATTTGCTGCTAATTATAAGTTTTTTCACATTTTATAATCTTTAAAAACTATTTCTCTAAGTAAACGTAATCCCTGGTTTGTGTTCCTGGTCTAGTACCTTAATCTGAAAATAGTTCACACCATACTGCTCCAAATCCTGTGCTATCTTTAGATACTCCATCTCAGCTTCATCACTATAAAACAAAAGTTCAGTTAGCTTATTTGAATGATCCCCCCCCCCCCTTTTTTTAAATACAAAAATTATGGTCTTAATATGAAAGGATGAAAAACTAAATTAACTTAAATCAACACTTACTTAAAAATAGAATCTCATCTAACAAACAAAATCATGTATGCTCTAGAAGGTCTTATCATTATGAGAATGAATTTACCAGTTATTCTACAAATTCATTCAAAAGAAAAATAACAAGTACTGCCTGTGTTACTGTAAACCAATTATTATACGCGTGCGATAAATATCCGCGAGTTCCGCGAGTAACCTCTGCTCGCGAATATTTATCGTCGCGAACCAGTTGTTCATTATATTCCCATATCATGATTTATTTAGAGTTATTTGCCCTTTTTTCACTACCGATCCCGACGGTTCAACAGAACTTTACTGTTAGTGTACAAGGAGCAGTTGAAATTTAATTACAAACATTCAGAAAAAATAAAAACGAATGGCAAATCTAACACTATTTGTCTAAAAATGATTAAAATGTCAATAATCATTTCAGCTTGTGTTATCATTGTTCATTTATTGTTACAGACGAGTCAGAGATAGCCTGGTTAATTACGGCTAATTATGGCACAGTCCTGCCTTGTCCCAAACCATTTATAATAATTGCCCCTTGGCTATGTAGATCTTATAAACCGTCGATTACCCAAATAGTATGAGGCACTTTTACAATTGAGAGTTTTAATTCAATTTAAATCTCCTAGATTTTTTCCCGATTTTCGTTTGAGCGTTGTGAAAATGCGTATGAAGTATACACATGGTAAACATTTAACCCACTTTAGGGGCGGATATAAGATTTTAAATGGACGCAATGCACAGAATGTCTTGCATAATGCGTAAGCAGACCTCACGCTACCATTTTACCTAGTTTATGGGCGGATATAAAATTAAAATTGGATTAAAAAATACTCGTGGAAATAAAAAAAAATGTGACCACTCGTTCGCGGAAATAAATCGTCGCGGATTAGTTCTCTAGCGGTCAGTCGCGAATAAAAAATGACGCGTATAATAATTGGTTTACAGTATACGTTACAGAATCAGAATACCTTGGCATCCCTTTATAGGTTGACATGTCATAACTGTATACCTGGACATTCCTTTGTGGTCAGCATACCACTCCTTGATTCGATCCTCCCACATTTCTGGGGTCATCTGGTATTGGTCAATCACTCGCTGGGGTAAAAGGTCATCACTGGACAACATACCAGGCTTGTAGTTTGCTGGATCATAATCTCCATACTTAAAGAAATCAATCATTTCCTTATATAATGATTTATGATAAATATTTAGAAATCAAATAGAATTTTTATTCCAAATCCTGTGCTTTCTTTAATGTAGAACTTATAATCTTGAACCAAACCTTTGCTTGAACAGCATAGGAGGCCAACAAAACGGATGCCTCAGGAGGACAGTAGATATCCATGTTAAGGATAGACTGCTTCACTTGCAGGAAAAATAAATGCTGAGTAATCTCTTGTATCAACTCTTCTGAAACATCCTCTGGGTAAAATTTGGCAAGAAACAGAAAAGGGACTGGAGATTCTTTGGGAACATCCTGATCAAGAACCTGGAAAATTAAAGTTTCTTGATTGATGCAATGTTTGAGTTTTTTTAAAATACTGGGTAATATCAAATCCAATGTTTCAAGACATAACTTTTTCAATAAAAGGTCTGAGTAAATCAAATCATATGAAGTGATAAATTTGCTGCACAATTATTTTTTATGTCTAGAGTATCTATGTGGATTTATTAATTGAAATATCATCACATTTTAAAAAGACAGAATATATGAATAATTAGCACAGATAATGATAGTCTTATCAGCAGAAATATGTTATTCCAACACTTGTCCTTAGTAACTTGCTAAGAAGAAAAAAAGAATCGTTAAGTTTATAAATGCATCACAATGTTACAGCTTTTCATTTTTTTAAATTCTAAACTCAAATTTATTTTTTTTTAATTTTGTTTTTAAAGGATTAATATTATTTTTTTTCATGTGAACAATGTTACTGTTGTTGTTTACATTACGCTTGTTTCATAACTTGTATTCTTGGTTTTTTGCAACTTTTTCCACAGGTATGTGCAGTGTTACAAGTATGTATTCTATATTCTACCTTTCTGTCAAATTTTAACCATGAAATGTATCCCTTGGAGTCAACAAACTGTAGTCCAAAGTACCAGGTTTCCCGCAGCCCAATAGTTCGACACACTAACTCAAACAAATCTTTTCCTGTTGCCTTGTGCTAAAATTATAAAAATAAACAAGAAAATTAGACAATCATTCGTATGGATATTTAATTATACCACTAATTTCCTTATAAATTTTATGATGAAAAGAAATTGAGAATGTTTGTTACCCGGAACAGTCGCTGTCAATGTTGTCTTATAGGCACTACTAAATGGGTAGGAAAACTGTTAATAATTTAACTGAATTTTAAATTGCTGGCAGTTTCTTGTCAGGTGATGTTTGAATGGATAATAAAAAGGTCAATGGGGGTCAAAAAAGAGAACAAATAGAGTTTCTTCAGATCATTGTATAGCTAACTATGTGAGTGGATCAAAGGATCTCTTCTCAGGGTTGTCCCCAAGACATGGGGGCTGACAGATTTCCTCATCTACAATGACACAATCCCCAAGTTATTCTGGTATTCCCCTTCAACCCATCCTTGGGTATGAACTCTGAACCCCTCTACTCTTTAATGTTCTCCACTATTTCAATTTTAGGGAAGCTCGAGTCAGTCGAGATCTTATTTTCATCCAAATTGGAATGGAATTGTTCTTTCTCCAAATGTCACATTGTAACAGTCGTGTAACGGTCTATTTGTATTGCATACAACTTCAGCATAGGTAGAAAATTAACAGACAACAAACCTCTATATATGAAAATTCTAGCTCAGCATCCATGGTTGTAACTCGGACTGCAAAACTCTTGCCTCCCCCGGCCTGGCTGGAGGCCTTTTTCATATTAACAAAAGGCATGTTGTAAAGGATCAGCAGATATCAACTCTTCCTTTCCAGCTCTACGTTTGTAACTCCATGGTCAAAATTAAAAGGAATACCTATCTGCAACGAGATGAAAAATCTTACTTTTAACTGTTGAAGTAAGATTTTTAAAACTTAAAGTTTAACCTACCTTTTTCTACATCTCATTTCAAATGTTGGGCTTACATTTAGAAACTGAAATAAAGAGCAGCAAAAGGATTTATACCTACTTACTCTTAACAGAGCTATTTCATTGAAAATTAGGTAATCATCATTTTAAGGATACTTTTCTCTAACTATGGACAAACTTGAAAAATACTTTTGCAGATCCATCTATGTTATGTTAGTGCTTTAAAGCTTATGAAAATATTCGCTATCGTAAAACACACAAGCGACTCTGACTAATCGCTAAATATTGTAAACAGGAAGTTTTGGTATTTAGAGCATGCGTGAAATTTAGCGGGAAATTGCTGATGGTGGTAAAATCAAGACGTACAAAATAAAGAACAGATATGACTAATTATAACCTTAGTTCAGGGGCCATTGAGGTGAGTTTTCTCTAATTTTTTGGTTTCTGATTCCAAGATGTAAGAAAATTGAAAGAAAATAAAAATACTGACCCACATTTTAATTGTTGCCATCTGTAAATTTCAGTCTTGTCACATAGTCGTTTACCGTATGTTCTTTGTTACATGCTTGACTCAGCTCTTCATTTTTTAGGCGATTATCAATGGACAGAATTTTGACAAACCAGTGCTGCAAGTTATTGTAAGTTGTTTAACTTATCCATGTGGTATTCGGTTCTGTGTAAAATTTATATATTTCGTCAATCACACTCGGTGTTAACTGTAAAACCAGTTTTTATTTAACAATGACATGATTTTCAGAGTTCTAAGAAGATTACAACACAGGGATCCAATGCTGATAGATATAGATTGCTGCTTTCAGATGGTGTCGTCAGTTACTCACGTGAGAGAGCTACCAAATATGCTTTCAGTCTTAACTTACATATCTAAAAATCCTAGAAAATTTAAGTACTTTTAATCACAATAGCTTGGAACAGTATAATTTTAATGTGAAGAAGTAAGTGTTCATTTAGATTATAGAATAGGAGTTTCTATCCAATTCTTGATTTTACAGATGCTATGTTGGCCACACAATTGAACAGTTTGATGGAGTCGGGAGAGCTAGATAATTTAGCTGTTGTACAAGTAGAAAAGTTCCTATGCAACACAATACAAGGAGACAGGTAAAACGTTAATTCATCAGGGTAAAAAATAGATGTAAACATGTAAAAAAAATTTAGTGATTATAGATTGAGTGTTTTAGTATTATTAAATAGTACAATGTTATTTATGATGTGAATTTATTCCTCATAGCTGTTGCTTGGTTCACACAATACATTTTCTATAGATTTCTTTTTTTTTTTTTTAAATGGTAAATTGTTTTCATAATGGAAAGTAATAGCTTTGATATTCAATATTCAATTCCAAGACATCCCCCCCAAAAGTCGGTAAGTTTTTGACAGCTTCTATGCACATGTTGGTTAAAGTATTGGCTGTAATTTAGAAACCTTGGTGTATTACAGGCGTGTGTTGATCATTTTGGATTTGCATGTTCTACACAAGGGGTCAGAGGTCGGCCAGAGATTAGGAAATCCTCAACAATACAAGGCAGGAGCAGTTCAGGGCACAGAATCAGAACACAGTAAGGAACTCAGAGGGGTAGAATTTTTCCTGGGTGTAAACAATTGATGATAACTGCTTTATTTTCTTTTTTCAGCTCATTCATCCTTACTCAGTTTTAAGCTTCCGGGCATGTAGCTTCGTACTAGTATATCTCTCTAAAATACTAAACCAGTTGTATGATCAAATGAATATTTGTTTATTTTATTCTTTAAACATACACATGTATATAACATGATAAAAATGGCATATATTACTGTATGGCTTAACGTTTTGAGTTGTGACACCTCAATTGTGCAAGATCATGACGGTAATATTTGGTACCTAAAATTAAAAAAAAAAAATTTTAATCAGTATTGTACATAATCTATATTTGCAAATAAAAATTTAGCAAGCAGAAAGTTTTATGGCATAAAGCTGATAGTATATATATTTTTGTTCATCGGACTAAGATACAATGAGCAATGCAGAAAAAATAATTGTTTTTATTCCCCTTTTATTATAAAAATTAAATTAATGTTCAATTTTGTTTTTGTAGATTCTGCACAGTGCCCGCCTCAGATGCCTAAACAGGAGGGGGTGGGTCAAAGCTTTATTGGTAAATATCTTATGAATATTAATAATCTTAGTATATAAAAAGATTAGTACTAGTACAAAGTTATTTTATTAATTGTCATACTTGCATAAAGCTTCATTGGAAAATGGCATTAGAGTTCCTGTATTTGTACAAAGCTTTATTGGTAATTGTCATAAGTTTCAGTATTTGTACAAATATTTCAGGAAATATTACAGGAAACGATCTCAAAAATCCACCCAAACTTCTCTTCTTTGAGACCTGCTGAAAAACTTATATGAAAATTGAATAATGAAAATTTAAAAAATTAAGCTTACTTGGAAAATTTATTTCTGAAAATGGTTTAAGAACCAATGTATAAGTACATCAGTAGATCTGTCATCATGTATATGCATGCTAATAAGCCATTTAAATGTATAAATACATACACTATATGAACATGTTTAGCATCACATTTTTATATCGTTTTGTGATCATTGACATTCTTCTGGACACTTGTATCATGTATGATCAGTGACTCAAAGAACAATATTAATGTAACTTGGTCATTTGTATAACTGTTTATTAACATGTATATAAAAACAATTTATATTTTAAAAAATGTTTAAATTGTACATTTATGTTGAAATGCTCTTCGGGGCCCTTGATTAGTAAATAAAATATCCTGTATCTTGTACATTTTTGTTCCAACCAGAAAAGAAAATTTAAGATCTGCATGTTTGATATCCAAATTTGTAATCTAAATTTTAGGGTCTGTGTCAGATAAGCAGGTCAACAACAATGTGCCGAAAGGTATTTATTTGTCAGAATTGCACTAAATCTGTGAATAAAGAGAAAGGTATAAAAGATCATCGGATTGAGAAAGCTTTTAAATAAATAGATAAATGTACATTCTGTTTAAAGATATGGTTCTTTACCTTAAAAATATTTCTGTTCTACTTGACCTGAAAATGACAGCTGCAGGGAATATGAATGGAGCACCCAAGAGCAACTACTCCTTAAAGGCTAACACACCTGGGGGTACACCTGGAGGCTCCACAAAAGTACACAAGATAGACAGTCTAACACCATACCAAAACAGGTAAAATCTCTACAAAATCATCATTCTAACACTGTATCAAAGCAGTTAAAGGTCTGCAAGCTTCACCGTATAAAACCATACCAAAATGGATCAATCTACACCAAATTGACGGACTTCGTGCATAACCAAAAATGTCAAGTTTCCACTAGAGCTTCAGTCTTGCACCTTACCAGAAATAACAATAGTTGTATAACCTTTATAACAAATAAGAAAGGGAAAGAGTAAAGTGGTGTATATGTGTATTTGTAGATGGAGAATAAGGGCTCGTGTAACCCAGAAGAGTGGAATCAGGACTTGGTCTAATTCCCGGGGGGAGGGGAAGTTGTTCAGTCTCACACTTACTGATGACTCCGCAGAGATTAGGGCCACAGGATTCAATGATGCTGTCGATAAATTTTACGATTTACTGGAAGTCAACAAGGTAAATTCCAAAAGAGAAATCAGATGAATGTCAAGATTTGTATCTCATCTATGAAATCTTTCCCTTCTTGTCTTTGTTCCTGAAATTGTTTTGTGAGGAGTTCTCTATTTTTCAGGTGTATTACTTCATTAATCTCTATTTTACAGGTGTATTACTTCATTAATCTCTATTTTACAGGTGTATTACTTCAGTAAAGCTTCCTTGAAGACAGCCAACAAGCAGTACACAACTGTCCAGAATGATTACGAGATGACGTTTAACGCAGACACCATGATTGAGCCTTGTGACGATGACAGTAGTTTGCCGACGATGAATTTCAACTTCGTCAAAATCAATGAACTGGACAGCAAAGCTCCCAACTCTCTTGTCGGTGTGTTGAACTGGAATTGTTCTCTTTTTATATCAAAAGATTATTTTGATCTAATGCATGCAAGTATTTATGACCCAAGAAAAATATATAAGAAAAGTTTCAGGAAAAAATTATTTAAAATATTAAAAAGTTATGCAATAAATATGTTTTATTTTGAAAAAGAATGAATAAGTTTGATTGGGAAAAATACTGTTCATGCAAGAGAGGTTGAAGTGTATGATGTGTCCACGTTGAAATGTGATATATTTTGTGGTGTTTCTTAGATGTAATTGGTGTAGTGAAGACCTGTGGGGACGTGACCACCATTATTGGTAAACAGAGTAAGAAGGAGATCACCAAGAGAGACCTACAGATAGTGGACCAGTCTGGGATGTCGGTCAACATGACACTCTGGGGGGCCGATGTAAGTAAAACTAGGTCAACATGACACTCTGGGGGGCTGATGTAAGTAAAACTAGATCAACATAACACTCTGGGGGGTCGATTTAAGTAAAACTAGATCATCGTGTGGGATATCTGTCAACATGACACTCTGGGGGGCCGATGTAAGTAAAACTAGGTCATTGTGTGGGATGTCTGTCAACATGACACTCTGGGGGGCTGATGTAAGTAAAACTAGATCAATATAACTCTCTTGGGGGTTGATTAAAGTAAAACTAGATCATTGTGTGGGATGTCTGTCAAGATGACACTCTGGGGGGCAGATGTAAGTAAAACTAGGTCATTGTGTGGGATGTCTGGCAACATGACACTCTAGGGGGCTTACGTAAGTAAAACTAGGTCATTGTGTAGGATGTCTGGCAACATGACACTCTGGGGAGCTGATGTAATTAGAACTAGGTCAACATGACACTCTGGGGGGCTGACGTAAGTAAAACTAGGCTATTGTGTGGGATGTCTGTCAACATGACATTCTGGGGGGCTGATGTAAGTAAAACTAGGTCATTGTGTGGGATGTCTGGCAACATGACACATGGGGGCCGATGTAAGTAAAACTAGGTCATTGTGTGGGATGTCTGTCAACATGACACTCTGGGGTGCTGATGTAAGTAAAACTAGGTCATTGTGTGGGATGTCTGGCAACATGACACTCTAGGGGGCTGATGTAAGTAAAACTAGGTCCTCGTCTGGGATATCTGTCAACATGATACTCTGGGGAGCTGATGTAAGTAGAACTAGGTCAACATGACACTCTTGGGAGGCCGATGTTAGTAAAACTAGGTCATTGTCTGGAATGTCCATCAACATGACACTCAGGGAACCAATGTACATAAAACTAGTTTGCTCTGTATAGCTAATGGGAAAGTCATAGGTAGAAAAACAGTGCTGTATGAAAAAAAAAGGATAATCAAAGGTATTAGATAAAAATACACTGCTTTAAAAAAAATTTAGTGATGATGAAATGTATCTGAATTTTGAGTTATAAAATTCTCTCTTTCAGGCTCAGCAGTTTGATGGTTCAGGCCATCCTGTTTTGGCAGTCAAAGGAGCAAAGGTTTCAGACTTTGGAGGTAAGATTTGAAGTGCTAAAAGTAAACTGTAATTATAGATGATGATGTATATCCCTTCTAGTTTAGATCAATTAGACTTAAGGATATATGTCATTGACTTTCGAACCAAAAACAATTTTAAATGATTAATTTTCTGTGTAAATCATCTTTTTTTTTTTTTGGCAAACATTAAACGTGCAGTTGATATTGATATTGGAAAACTCTGTTTTAAGGTCGTTCCTTGTCAGCGATGGCCTCCAGTCAGATCATTCACAACCCAGACCTACGAGAGGGACACATGCTGAAAGGCTGGTTTGAACATGATGGCCACAATATGGACTTCCAGGGTTATAGAAATGACAGCATGGGAGGGGGTGGAGGAGGTAAGGCTGGCATGAATTCTTATATAAATGAGGAGGCTTACAAATATCTCAGGATTCGTAGCTTGACTGATCCTCTAATTAACGCAAGTTATGTGCAAAGTTGGATAGGATTTTTAAAAAAAGATTTTCTAGAAAATATAAGGGTTAAGTGTGATTCACAATAAATTTGTATAATCATGTTAATGCACTTGGGCATTTCAAAAACACTGATCTTTATGTTGTCATTCCAGGTACAACAAATTGGAAGAGCTTTGCAGAAATCAAGTCTGAAAACGTTGGGGCAGATAAACCAGAATACTTCACTACCAAAGCCACAGTTCTCTTCTTACGGAAAGAAAACTGCATGTACCAGGTGGGAAATCTACAATGTCCAAAGTAGACAAAAAACATGTCCAAATGGAAAATTTGAAATACTGTAAATCACTAAATTTTCGTGACACCTTATTTTCGCGAGATAGTCATATACTCTTGATAAGCAAGACAAAATTTTCATGAATTGTGGTTATTGCTATATAAAATTTTAAGGAATACTATTATACGCAAGAATTAATTTTTCGCGAGCACGTTGTCTCGCGTAATTACGCGAAAATAAAGTTTTCGCGAGTAAAAAGTTATTTACAGTATTGTCCTTTGCATTGCATTTCATAATGTAGGCATTGATTCAATATTGTAGGCCTGTCCTACAGATTCCTGCAATAAGAAGGTTGTGGACCAGGGTAATGGAATGTACAGGTGTGAGAAGTGTGCTAGAGAGTTCCCTAATTACAAGTGGAGGATGATTCTATCGGTAAGATTGCAGAAACACTTCATTATACATTCCCTAATAATAATGTTCAGATTGTTGATAGGTGGAATAGTTCACTTGCAATGATAGAATGTTATATTTGTTTAGGGTTATGGAGAAATTTTTGAAACGATTGAAAGAAATTTTATATTTTAGGCAAACCTAGGTGACTACTCAGACAACCAGTGGGTGACCTGTTTCCAGGAATCAGCCGAGGCCATGTTAGGAATCAGTGCTGATGAACTAGGATCTCTAAAGGACTCGGTAAGAGTTGTATTTAAAAAAAAACTATCTTTTTCTTAACTTTAACTGCATACTGTTTAATGTTTATATACAATAATATTCATGTGAGTGGAATTTATCATGCTATTAATAATAATGTACATGACAGAATTTATCATTTGTGTTTTCATTACAGATTTTTGTTAGTAATGAGTATTCTACAAAAAGTGTCCCTTTTTTGTCTTTCCAGAATGAAACAGCCTTTGATCAAGTGTTCCAAGATGCCCTTTTCAAGTCATACATCTTTAAACTGAGAGCGAAAGTGGAAACCTATAATGTAATATCAATGTTGCTTTGATTTTAAGACAATGAAAAGGAAGAACATGTAAATTTTTTGTAACATAAAATTTTGAAATGGAATTGTTCAGAAACAAATGAATAATATTTGTCTCTCTCTTTAAAACAGGATGAGAGTAGGTTGAAGACAGTGACGATGAATGCCGGAACTATTGATTTCAAAGAACAATCTCAGAGACTGATAGAGGAGATCAAAAGATTACAGATGTGAAGGAACACCTCTGTCATCTATAGTGCTGATGTTAAGGAAGTGAAGATGATGATTGACATCTTTCATATTTACATGTGTATATGATGTACATTTCATGTGCCAGAATAACCTCATTTTTTTTTTTTATTCTTTGGACTTTGGTTCTTTAGTTTGTTTATTTTAAGTTAGTATATTATCAGGGAATAAAGGGTCTAGAGAACAGATTATGAGTGTATACATGTACTAGTAAGTTTTGACCTTTCGTCATAAGTCGGCATGATTAAAGCATGCAATCGGGATGTTTCCTTTTTAGTTTTGATTTTTAGGGGGTCAAAAAGTAAAACCAGTTATTCCTTAAAAAGACTTCATTTTAGATCGTAGGAATGAAAAGAATATCGTCCAACTTAATTAGTTTCATTATTTAACAAAAAATATTTTCATTACCAAACACATTGCAATCATTCTGTACATTATTATATTTATAAAAAGTACAAATATCAAGAATTCTGCCTCAATTTGGTGACTTTGATATGTACATCAGGGGATAGCTAATTTGTCCTAGCACCAGAAGGAACTGTAGATTGCTGTAAAAGCTCTGTTGTATCTTGTGTATATTAAACCTGTCACTGATGTCCTGTGGAAAAATTTAAGTACAAGTAAGGCATGGAAAAGATTTCTTGTAAGGTTTTATTTGTACAAACAATGAAACAACTGAAATAAATTATTCAAGTAACATGTCTTGGCTATTGAAACTGAACATAAACACTTGGCAAGTAACTGCATGTCCACTTTTTTTTCAAGTAAAAAAATTCCTTGCAGTTCCAGTGATTATGTTGGTATTACACTGGAAAATATAATTAATTTAAATTCACATTGTTAGTGCATTAAATCTTGTCCTCTGGAACTTCATGGAATATGAAAGGAACTATGTGTACTTGGTACATTTTCCTGAAGTACATGTATACTTTTTCCCAATAAGAAGAAATTGTAAGATGGAGGTAATATTATGATTGCATCTCATTCACATTGAAGCTTTGTGTGATTTTGGAGAAGTCTTTACTGAGAGATTTAATGGACTGCACAGCCTCCCTTGTAGAGATAGGTTTTATGTGACTTGTACCAGGCAGACCTTGTCTTTTTGCATCAAGAGCCAACAAGTGACTCACTTTAGAATTAATTTTGGAACACTCTTCACTCCTTTCTTGGATTCTCATCAGCTTTTCTTGTTCATATATCTAAATTAAAAGAATAGCAAAAAGTATTTAAACAGTTTAACACTGATGGTTCAATATGATAATTTATTTATAATTATGGTAGCTTATGACAATGGGTCAATTTTCTCAAATGCAGGTTAATCTACAAGGTCAAATGATCAATTTTTTTTCAAAGAAAGGTCTTGTATCAATGAATATGCCTCTGAAATATGAAAGCCCAAGAACCAACCATTGAATTGTATCCCAGAGAATTGACTTCACATGAAATAAACTGTGTAGATGAGAAACTAAAAGCCCTAGTACCAATTGATCAAAAAAAGTTGCCAGTATTGATTTTAAACAAAAAATTGCTCAAACTCAAGGTCAAGGTCGGAAAATCGAAATTGTTGGTATCTAATTGAAGGGCAAACCAAAAAGAATACACTTGAGAAATTTGACCAAAAAAAACACGTAGTCGTGCTCATTTCTAAAAAAAATGTAAATGTCCTTGATATTTACACATTTACGTGTGTGTCGGGGGGGCGTTAGCTTTAAATGTGCATTCGTTGAAAAAATAAGTATGTCAGTTATAGACCAAATTGAAAACAACGAACTTGGAAAATTGAGTAGTAATCATGGTAATGATAGAAAGGAATCAGAATAATACCTTTCGTCTCTCTTCTGCCGCGATCTGTTTAGCCTGTATTTCTTCTTGTGTAGTGTGATGGCGTTGATATTTCGTTAATCTTTCAGGAGGTTTAGATTTACGACAGAGAGACCCCGTATCCACATCAAACGAGGTATATTTACTGTCGTCTTCCATTTTTAAAGCGTGAGCTCTCGGTTGTTTAGGACGCTATTTATAAAATATCAACATCCGGTTGAAATATACACAACTTCCGGGAAGCATGTGGTATGGAAAATGACATTGAAAACGGAGATGAGGATTTTTTCAGAGATACATATGTGCGGTACCTAGGTACGGTATCTTTTTATTATTCTTTGTGCAACAAAATGATGCGAGGAAAGCACAAACATGTTTTTGATTAAAAGCCAATCAATAAAAACAAGGACTGCGGTGAAGGAAGACTTTTTTTTTGTATATTGCAGGATACAGTAATGAAGTCGGCGAGGCGTTTCGAGCTCAGGTTCATGTTAGATGGGTCTACCTCAGTTATTTTGTAGCCAGTGGTTATGTAGTGGCAGACGCCATACATAAAGGCTGGGAAACTTCTCAGGTAGGCAGGGGCATATAGAACATATATCGATCCCTTACCCTAGCTTGTCTTGTCTCACTTTCTGAAGGACTTGTGATATCAAGTTGAATGGAGGGAAAGCATAAGCTTTCAGATTCTTCCATGGAATTGAGAATGCATCTGTCATCTCTTTTATATCTTTTCCCCAGATTTCATTTGTAAGATCATAGGCACTTCACTTGTTCCGTATACTGGACACCCCTACTTATTTTGTGGTAAAAATAAGTAGGGGGTGCCCGTATTCAAACAAGTGCCTGTGTGTAAGATGGAAAGCCACTGGAAAACAGAGGCCCTCTCCCCTTTCATGACTTACACATTTAAAAGAAAAGAATGATTCTTTTTATTTTGTTTCTTAGAATTGTATTTTGTAACATTAAATAATAAGCCTAGTTAATTTATTAAATAATGAATAAGTGTGGCACAAAATTTAGCATCATTTTAGTTGTGATAATATATCTTATGATTAACAGATATTGCTAAAATAACCCACTTAGCCAAGATTTTAAAAAAAGACAGAGAAAAAAATCAACAACTGAAAACATGGGTCTGAAGCTTAAAGGGCTTTGTCCCTGGGCCCTCACCAAGGCTTTGTCCCCCCCTCCCTGGCTTTTCAGGAACCCTTAGAACTGAAATCCCTGTTATTGTAAAATTATATCATGAGAATGAACAGAAGGAAGACCAAAACCATTCTTGCTCTTTTGATTGCATTGATTTCCAATTATTTGACTTGGCTAGCCAAAAGCAAGTAAATACATATGCATAATCATTTTGGAAACAAAATAAATTTTTCATGCACATTCTAAAAAATATCTTTTTCAAGTCTGTACCTTCAACAGAGATATACTTAGCAAGTATAAATTATCCCAAAGTCATAATCTCAGTCAAATAAATCTAATTTAAAACTGATTTTGAAATCCAAACAAACGAAACTTTTAACTTTATATTTGTATGCTCTACTTCAATTTTAAACACGTGCGTTTTAGAAGTCAGAAAAAAGATCTACGAAAGGGATTGGGGGTGGGTGGTGACATTTTAAGAAAGGGGGGTAGGTTCAAAAGGAGTTATGATACCAAATTTCATTGCAAAAGTTTCTCGAGATATTACATGGAAATGAAAGTTTACACAGTCAGAGGATATTTGAATTTACGACCTTGACCTTTGACCCTTTGACCTCAAAATCAATTGGAGTCTCTTTTAGGCCATATGGAGTTGTAGAATAAAATTTCACTTGAAAAGCTCAAATTCTTTGAGGGATATTCGCACGGAGACGAAAATGTTAAAACAGACAGAAATTTTGACCTTTTGACCTCAAGATCATTAGGGGTCTTCCTTAGGCCATTGTCAGTTGTGTAAAATTTCATCGCTAAAAGCTCAACTCAAAGCTTCAAGTTATCACGTTGAAACGAAAGTGCTACAAAAATACTGACAGATCAAAAGAGTTGGCGCATATTTAAATTTTACTGAGCTTTTCGGTAAATAAAAAAAACTTAATACACTGTACCTATAATAATGACACAATGAGTTATATTATTATAGGTATTACAATTTTTTTAATTTACTGAAAATCTCGGTAAAATTGATAGGTACGCGAACTCCTGTGGACAGATACAGACGGACGGACAGACACACCAAAATTAATATCCCCGACTTGAGACCAGAATCACGAAGCAAAGTATCTATTTATACCAGGTATTTTATTTAAATAAATCTACATGGCGTATTGTACAAAATTTTCCATATATTTTAATCAGAAATCCTGGGAAGACGAGCGTAAGAAGAGACGGCGTGTTGGGTTGGCAGTAGTAGACACACTTATCTGGCAGGGTCTGGCGTCCGTCGCCATCCCGGGGTTCACCATCAACCGCATCTGTACGTACACCGGGGTACTGCTGAAGAAAGCCACCACCTGGCCTGGCCCCACAAGAAAGTGGACCACCACCGCCGTGGGGCTTCTCTCCATTCCCTTCATCATTAAACCTATAGATAGGTCCGTGGACTACCTGATGGAAAACACTCTGAGGAAATGGTATGTTGGACCAGTCCTGAAGAATGTAGTTCATCACAAGAGAAACGACTAACAAGAGGAATGCTGAAAATACTAGTAGTACCGGGACCCTAGCATTACACGCTGCTCTTAGATTTTTTAGCTACTGTATATAGATTCAAGCTAATAGCATCATTTGGTAGCTTATTTTCCCACTGTGCAAAAACAAACAAACAGTGACTTTCAAGAATAAAATGGCCATAATTTTCTGGACAGTGATATACATTATTAGGTCTTAGGTCAGTCTATGACCTCTTAGGTTACTTCGATCTGTATGTGAATATTTATTATTGTAGATAGATGACTGACAAACGCAGATGACAAAGATATGACCTCGTTTGACCTCGGCACAGACGGACAAGTCTGTTCAGTTGGACATAAAAGTGTCATTATCAGAATTTACGTAATTAATCAGTCTTAATGAATAACGATAAGTCAGTAGAGGGTTTTCCTTTATTTTTTATCATATGGTTTGTTTTTGCATATCAATGTTTCAAGTATTTTTTTTCTATTTTTCAAAAACAGTTTTCATCTAAAGTTCGTTCAAATAGTTTTTATTTTTATATCCTTCTTGTTGAACTTAATTGTTGTCACTTTTTCAAATACTCAGTCTGAGATAATCATGTTCAATCAGGTTTTGATCTTTTATTTATTTATGTATTTTTTTTTTATTGTTCAGTATTGGAATTTTTGCGTTTTCAATATATACACTGATTACACTCATGAAAAATTTTGTATTACATTTGAAAATTCTTGTAATTGAATAAATTCAGTTATGTTTGCCAGTCTCATGAATACACTGCATGTGCATGGTGTCGGCAATATTGGAGTTCTATAACACATAAATTCAATTACTTAAGGAATTACTGTCTAGTTAGTATTGTATGCCAGGGCATCAACAATAGTAGGAAACATGGGATAATTTGCATAACGGGCGAACCATAAAAGATTGCTTTCGAGGTTGAATAGCATTCTCTGCATCACAGTCTAAAGAACGATAAGAAAAGTAAATTTCTTGGTTTCTTCAGAGTTTGGCATGGTCAATGCATATGATGAACGTATTATGTGGTTTCCTTTCTTCTAAGTGTATATCTTTAACCTTTACATATCATCTACAAAATTAAAAAAAACATCATTGAACTTACGACATTTCAAGACTGAACGATATTTTTAGCAAAAGAATATGTGTATCGATTAGATTATGCAATGTAATTAAAACTTTCGGACAAAAATAAGTACCCGTTTAATTTAATTTGGCGAATCCGGCGCAAAAATC
The DNA here is from genome assembly GCA_003671525.1 of Saccostrea glomerata. Classification (NCBI taxonomy): domain Eukaryota; kingdom Metazoa; phylum Mollusca; class Bivalvia; order Ostreida; family Ostreidae; genus Saccostrea; species Saccostrea glomerata. The sequence goes on from PRKT01000055.1 coordinate 330,484, forward strand.
GGTGTATTATTTTAGCGAGAAGTAATTAGCGAGTTGACACGTCACAATATCTTATAGAAGCCATATCTTTTAGTACTGAATGAATTGTTAGCGATATGTAATGTTAACGATTTCAACACCCTCTCTAAAAATTGAACCCGCGTTAAATATTCTATACGGTAGTTGTTCTGTTTTCATAGTTTATCAAATTCGTGTACTTTTGTTCTATTACCCACATTAAATTTGCAAAGGTATAATATGTACTATCATGAAACGATTTATACATTTACATTTCCCACAATTTTAAACATAAATACCTTCAAATACAGATATATTTGTTCCTGGAATGTCCTTCCTTTTGGACATACTGGCCAAGAATATTTTCTTCATTGTTGGACGATGCTCAATAATAGCCGTTGCGAGGGAAGTCATGGTAAAGTCTTTAGGGTAGAACATATATGTCAAAAATGACATGACATCGTCTGAATTATAGTTGATTCCCTTCATTTCAGTTTTGGCGGGAAGAATGGATGTAGTTAGCAGAAGATCAGCCGGCATAAGTAGATTTCCCACGAAAGGGAGGGGCGTACTTAACATGTTATCGGAATATCCGTAATCTGAAATATTTAAAAATATATCAAGGCTTTCAATGTTTTAAGTTGATGGTCAAATTTTCTAAAAGAAACAAGACGTGTTTGTAAAACACTGACGACCCCATATGATAGCTTATGGCGACGGTTGAATTTTCTCAAATCCATGTCAAAGGCCAAGGTCAAAAGTCAACATTTTTGGTACCCAAAGGAAGGTTTGTCACAAGGAGTCATTTGGGAAATATGAAAGCTGTCGTTCTCACTGATCAAGAGTTTTGGTCAAGGTTAAAGTTTTCAAACTCTAGTGAGGTCAAGGTAAAAAATACTTATACTCGCTGAAGGTCTTGTCACAATGAATACACTTTTGAAGTATGAAATCCCCAACACCAACTGTTTAAAAGTTATGATTAGTTATTTCTTTGAAGTGGGCCAAGGTCAAGATCAAGAGATCAAATTTGGTGGTACTCAAAGAAAGGTCTTATCACAAGAAATACACCTGTGAAATACGAAAGCTATACCCCCACACACTCAAAAGTTATGAGCAAGGTAAAAGTTTTTGCGAACAGACAGATAGACTGACAAAAAGACGGACGGACAGAGTAAAACTATGTACACCGAATTTAGAATTACGGGAGCATAAAAATAATGATAAAATAAAATTAAAAAACATAAAACAATGCCAAAGAAATATGTAAAAGTACACATAAACTTACTGTATCGGTAACCATAGGTAGAGGTTCCAAGTAACAAAAGAAAAAAGAAAACGGCCATTAGTTTTACTTCCTAGAGTCATTACATTCTGGAATATTAGTAAAGAATGACTTAATTAATTATAAAATGATTAAAAGAACAGTCATACATATGTTTATATACCGTGTAATGATTGCATGCAGGTGCACTGACAAAAAAATAGAGTCGATGACCAATAATTGTATTGTTTTTCATTTCACAATGAAACAGTGTGTATATGTACTATTTCACGTGAACACTTAACAACTTAAGGGAAAAAATACATGTACGTACAGGAACTAACTAATTAACCCTTAGCTAATTTTTCAGTATTGTCAAAAAATTATACATCTTAGTATTGTCAATCTAGCTGTTCATTGCATGCAGCAGCATGGAAAGAACAGCCGTTGCAAGATGTAATGATGGTATCAACAGAATTTAAACCAGGTTTCAAGTGACAAGAGCGTTAGTGCTCAGCAAATTTTGCATATTCTTACAATATATACTAGTATCTAATAATAAACAATAAATAATGGAATAATTTGCATATTAGTAACGGGCGAAACCCGTTCTGCATAAATTATCTCATGTTTTCAACTATCGTTGATGTTCCTAGCATACTCTACTAACTAGACAGTGATTACCTATATTTCCATTTCATTGTGAAATAGACTTATAAATTTATACTTAACAATACATGTATAGTTTAATAAATTTAAATTACACGAAACCTCCCATGTCAATTTCGATAGACCCCACCCACTGACGTCAAACACAAAGACAGCGAGGTTTACATGCATGTTAGACCTCCTCGTCAGACACAAATACAGACGCACGAGATTTACATGCACATTAGGCCTCATTAGCTCCTGAGGTATCGCTTGGCGAAATTTACATGCAAAGTTTGTAGAGTTATTTTTTACTAACTTATTCAACAGAATTTAATTTTATTGAGTTTAATTTAAAAATATAATGCTTCACATAAAGACAAAACGTGCTATGGCCTTCAACTCGATATTGAGACATGTCGATGATGCGTTAGCAATATAGTTACTTCTTTTCATGTGTAGACACGATATACCCAATTTTGTTTCTTATTTGGATATTTTACTAGATAAAGACAATGAGTGGTAACCTAAAAAGAACGCTTTATGATAAACGTAACACTTTCAACTTTTCAATCATCAACTTCCTTTACTTATATAGTAATGTACTTGTATCCTTAATTATTATCATCTGCATTAGGAGTTTTTTTTTTAAAGTCTCTCAGTTCATTCGATATACGAAGAACATGCTCTACCCACAAACAATTACTTAAACGAGATAAGGTTTTGACAAACAAGCTGAGGAAACAAGAATTTCAACTCTCTCGTTTAAGATAATTATTTTGCAAGTTTTATGATCAATACAAAAACCTTGTAGCAGATACAATCTATCATTACGTCAAATTAGATGGATTTTTTCATAGTAATTGTTAGACAATTACTGTCTACGGATTTATTTTATTTTCCGAATACTGCCTACGAAGTTACTTGCTGATCGTGGCAATGAGCACACTGCAGGAGTGAACGGTCAGTAAGGGATGCTCCCTCCTCCGTGGTACCTGATCCAATGCCTTGAGTTTTAGAGGCCTGTCTTTGCCCTTCTCCTGATTCGTATTGTGTGAATGTACTAATAGTCGTTATATCCATATTTCGATGGTGCATTTCAGACCTAAGAGCAATTACTAATCAAGGAAATAACAACAGGTTTAGAGTACGCATTCTAAAAGTTAGATAAGAATTTTTTTATGATAAAGGATGCCCTCAATAAATTTTTATGTAATTTTTTACAGAACAAAGAAACCATCACTTATTGTTCCGGTCAAACTACTTTTCAATTGATACATTCTTTAACAGGTTTTTCAGTTGATTGACCATTTACACTTTCTTTGATGAATTGGACTGAGACAAATAAAATGTGTCATTTATATATAGTATTTAAAAGATTTATAAGAACAAGCCACTCCCACAGTTAAACAACAAGAAGTTGAATAAGAGGCTTAGAAGATTATCTCTCAAACAAGGATACCAAACATAGCAAAAAATGAAATCCGGGACGTTTTTCTTTTTTATGCTTCTGAATTTTTCCTGTGTTTATGCAACTTATAAAGGTAAGTACTATGGTTTTTATAGACAACCTTAAGAGCAATTTTTTATTTTATCATAATTTAATATGACATATCGTTACATTTCAGTTTACTATTTCCCTCCAACGAAAAACTACAAGAAGAAATGGATTAAATCCAACCTCTCCCATGTGCAGGTACCTTCTACAATGTCATCATCTATTTCTAACACTGGAACTATAATGACAAACGGGATGCCTATTTCAAACACTATGTCCATGTTGTTCAGTTCAGGCCAAAACAGCATCCTCCCTGCTATGGCAAACTCTGTCATACGTGATATGACGTCATCAACGCTCAACAGAGTAGCCAATCCTACAAGAATGACTGCCCCGATGATGTCTGCAATGACAAATCCCATGATTTCCACAATGACAAATCCAGTGATTTCCACGATGGCAAATTCAATGATTTCCACAATGACAAATCCAATGATTTCCACAATGACAAATCCAGTGATTTCAACGATGACAAATCCAATGATTTCCACAATGACAAATCCAATGATTTCCACGATGACAAATCCAGTAAGTTTAACGATGACAAATCCAATGATTTCCTCGATGACAAGCCCAATGAGTTCAACGATGACAAATCCAATGATTTCCACGATGACAAACCCAATGAGTTCAACGATAACAGATTCAATGATTCCCTCGATGACAAATCCAATGACAAACCCAATAATGTCTACAATGTCAAATCCGATGACAAGTCAGATGAGGTCGATGATGACCTCTCCAATGACATCGATGACAAGTAATCCAATGATGTCAGCGATTAATAATAGGATGATGACTGGAATCTCAAATTCGATGACAGGAAGAAATAATGCGTTGGTTAATTCTATGTCGCCCACCACCCGGCCTGAATCAGCCTTGCGTGTTCCAAGTGCAGACGAGATACTGAGTTCCGCTATGATGGAAGCTGTTGGACAACCTACCATGCAATCCTTTCTAGCGGGCAACACACTCAGTAGATTTTTCGGATCAAGCTATTTTTGAACATAGATATGCAGTTTCCATTTTTTTATTAAAGTTTTTGACCATCAATATATGCTGCAGATGTTTGTGGCTGTATCTCTATGTTTATTATCATTTACAGGTGCTTAATCCGGTGATAATCATAAAAACAAGATAACTGGATCATGATGTTAAATATATGTTCTTAATGCGAGAATAAATTTGCTATAAATTCCTTTATGATGTTTTTCTTTTTGATTGATTGATTGATTGATTGCATGCTGTTTCACACTCCTCTCGAAAATTTTCCACTCATATGGATTCATTATGCAGACGCCACCACTTGCCGATGGAGAGCTACAAATTTTGTCCTATACTAGGTATTTAGGGCCATTGAGCAGTGAGAGATCTTTTTTTCGTGCCAGCACCTACTGCAACACGGGACCTCGGTTTATACAGTCTCATCCAAAGGGCTGAATTTTTTAAGTTTTTCCTTCTCCAATACTTTTTCTGTGAATAAAAAATCAAGATTTTTTTCGTATTCTTCAAAAGAATGTAGCCCTTATAATCAATTAATTACCAAATATTTTCCCGATTTTTTCTGTCCAAAAATCAAGAACGACCTGACAAAACCATCCCTTACAAATTCTTAAAATTAAATTGCTTCGATGCTAACCCCCCCCCCCCCCCCCCCCC
>PRKT01000055.1:341028-404867 GCA_003671525.1 Saccostrea glomerata
TTCAACAAACAATCTGTAATAAAACGGACACACACAATCCATGGCGTAGTAATACCGAACAATAATGCAAACACATAAGTATTACGCTACACATTCAAGTTCCAAAATATTTCGTCAAATAAAACATAATTAATGGCAATAGCTGCAATAAAATAACATTTAAGTATCAATTATAAATATCAGAAGACACGGACAGTGTTATTTCGATCGTATCAATTGTAAAACAATAATGTTTACGTCACATGACTACTTCCTTCGTAAGAAAGATGGCAGGCGCCCAATTTACAACACATGGGATAATGCTGAAATAAGTAAGTAAATTACAGTCGTAATATGGTAGATAATGATGAAAAACTGACATACAACATCTTTGTATCACTGTCCCCTACTGCCTGTTCAACAATATCTCGCTAGATCGCCTAGTAATACAAAAACAGCATTTGTTTACATATCAATGTCGAAGTGCAATGTGTATTGCATCAATAATTCAGGTAAACAATAAGATAATGAAATAACATGAACAATAAAACATTTCTTATAAATTTACAACTGGATGCTACTTTACTTCACTAAAAAACACTCCACCATCAGCCTGTGATTAATTAATATGCAAAATTTTAAAGTCCAACCCCCATGCATATTACAATAATTTTTTTTTGTAAAATCCGATTTTTTTCTATATTGAATTTTTATTTCGAGTTTTTCTTCTTGGGTATGAGAGGGGTTCACACCTGGACCAATTTAGACCTCTACCTAATGACTTCAGCAGTGTGACACACTGTATAAACAAATTAAATTAAACATTATGAAACATTTAATTATTGTACAAACACAAGCCCATGCTACACCAGGGGGTGCGTATCATTACCGCTACATTTTCAAAATTTTCATTACCGCTACATAGTCATTACCGCTACAAAAAACCTTACGTTACCGCTACATAAAAAAGTATACATTACCGCTACATTGCCTCTTTCATTAGCCAGCCACTTATGCGTGTACAGTACAACCTATACATGTATATATATGCATAAAACCCGTTCCTCCTGCTGACCACGGGGAGGTGAAAGTAGGAATTTGAACAGAATGTTTTTTTTTTAATTAAAATCAACAAATAATTCGTCAAGGTCTGTTTTGCAGCTGCTTTTGCAACTCTTTTCAACACATCTCCACAATTTTGAGTTTTTGAAAGTTTAATTTTTTTCGGAAAATAATTAAATTCCGACTGCAGATGTACTTATATATATGTACTCATGCTGATTAGATAGTGAGTGAATTCTGTTGATTAGAACTCATGTAAACCGAACTATACCTGGCTAAATCGATATGTAGCGGTAATGAGTTATTTTTGGCTGATTCAGTATGTTTTTTGCCGGAAAAATGTAGCGGTAATGATCGGTCGAAAATCTGACAAAATGTAGCGGTAATGAGTTGAAAATTTTGGCAATGTAGCGGTAATGTTGACCTCCCTACACCAGTATGGTGTATGACAGGAATTAAGTTTGTTACTTTCTTACTTAACATATTTTTGAGTAAAATAAATTAATATTTCTGACAATTTTATTCATTATTTTCTATCTTAAATGTATAGAATACATGCACATGTAAATCTTAAAGGGGGTGTAGTTAGTCTAATCACTGTAAAAACAAATTAACTATCTGAACAATCTATTGTTATTTGCAAGTGGGAATAAGTAGAATAAAGATTTTTAAAAAGTGGGAATAGGTAGTATTAACCCACAAGTGTAAAAACTGTGTATCAGTATATAAACTTTTTATTAACTTAAATTTTGAAAAAAGTAATTGAAATGTAATTGAAAAGTAATTGAAAATACATGACCTTTTTTGAAATGTATTTAAATACATTCAATTATTTGTAATTGAAAGCTCACTCAAATACAAATTACTTCCAATTACTTTGAAAATTGTAATTAATTACACTAAATTACAATTACTTAATTCAATTACCCAATCCCTGATGAATGTTTTCTTATTTTAACATATTTGACATCAACACGATACAAAACAAATTGTTAAACCATTATAATTATTTATACACTGAATTGTCTACATATTTTTCCGTTTTCCTGGTCATGATAAGGAACATACGGCGGGTGTGATCGGTTGATACTCACTCCCCCATGACACCTTATCCATACACCTCTGATGAACAAGAAGTTTAAGTCTGCTCCCGATTTGTAGTTTTTTAAATGGATTTTGAGTTTGATTTCTGTTTGTTATCTCCATATTCCATTTTATCGAAAAATAAAAAAAGATATCAAATTTTGTTTCCTCCCGAGTAAAAGGTGTTTTTTTGGGAGGGGGTAAAAAATGTTTAACCTTACAAAGATATATAGAGGGTTCAAGAAAATGTTTTGCAAAATCTATTCCTTATTTACTCCTAAATAAAATATCAATAGCAAAGGGAAACTTCAGGAGTATTGTGTAACAATATTTTTCAAGAAGTGGTGTAGATCGGATGATATAAATATAATCCGAGGCACGTTTGAAAAAAAACTGAAATCACATTTTTGAAAATAAAAAATATCAACACTTAAGTATTTTAACTCTTTATATGTAACGATTCCCTTCGATAAGTCCAGGCTTTTTAGATTTGTCATCATTGACAGCTGTTTTTTTTTCAATAAAAATAAAATTTGTAAATAAACTTACCTTCTTATTGATCGTTTCCAAACTTATTTGTTAAATACTTTCTAATCGTACACAAAAGTACTCAGAAGTTGATATTTTGAAAAAAAAGATGCTTGAGTTTCCGAATAACAATATCAATGTGGTTTTTGTAGAACTGGCCACAAACCATAAACTGAGAACAGCCTTAAGTCAAAATTTCAAATCAGTGTAACTTTTGAAATAAATTTCAAAATGATCTACATTTTCAAGTTATGTTTGTATCAAAATATTTAACAAACTTGGAAGTTTTTGAGCATGTTCATTAAATTATAATAAAATTATTCAAAATTTTGAATTTTGAGTTAAGTCTATTCTCAGTTTATGGTCTTGGAGCCAGGTCCTCCAACAACCTGTCGGAATTCCCATGGGTACCTTTATTAACAGTCTTATTTTTGTATTCATATGAAGCTTTTTTAAAGCATATTTTTATTCAGCATCTTGTATACGAGAAGAAGACAACACTTGCTGTGGCCTTCAACTCAACATTAAGATATATTGACGACGTACTTTTAATTAACAATAGTTCTTTCAATTCATATATCGACAGAATAGTGAGTATGAATTGGAAAATATATCCTCGTCTGACACACTGTTTCAGTTTCATATTTGGTTATTAGAAAAGTTAGTAATGGTAACCTAACAACAAGGCTTTATGACTTCAACTAATCAAGTCTAATGCTGATGGACGTGTTGCATATTCATTCCTAATACATGTATTATACTTTCATGTAAATTAGTTGAATCTGATTGGTCGAGAAACATTTGTTAAAAAACACAAGTACCCGCTGAATAATGAAGCCACGCCCTCCAGCGTAGCAACAGTCAACATTGCTTGACGACGGGTGATATTCCAAAAAATAGCGACTGCGCAGAATTTATGCGCTCACGGTTCACTGTTATATGCATTTGTATAAAACATTCAGTATAATATAATAAATATTGCATGTAATTGAGTGTAACATTGAAAATATTCACCCCTCGAAAACCATTGTCAACCTCGGCTGCGCCTCGGTAGATAATGGTTTTCTTGGGGTGAAAATTTTCAATGTTACACTCAACTGCAAGCAATATTTATATATTGAACACTGCTCGTTTTCTCCATGTTTCATTTCATTCCCTCTTACTACTAGGGAGTCCGCAAAAAAAAAAAAATCGTTTGACATATCCATCTGATCTGAGAAGTTTACCAAACAACAATGTTCACACAAACAGATCCAATATGCATTTTGTAGTCTTCAGCATTACTTAAAGGGACATGGACACAGTTTTAGCTAAAAAAAAATCAATTTTTTAATGGATTATTTTTCCATTTTCACAAATATTTAACTAAGGTCTTTCTAATGATTATCAAAAATTTGAACTTCAGTAGTTGAGATACAAGACAGAGCTCCAAATTCCAAACCTTTGTTATGTAAACAGGGTCCGTGTCATGTTTTTGTTTACACATGTTAATATACTAATATATGTTCGTCCAAAGCAGATAATTTCAATTAGAAAAGTTAAATCTAAATACGATTAGACAGTTCTAGTGATTTTTTGAATTTCATTTTGTTATAGATACAGATATATTTTTCTATATCTAAACATTAACAAGGCACGAGCCCTCTTTACATTATAAAGAACTTAAAATGCTGTATCTTGTTTCTTAATCAACAAATGATGTTCAAATTTTTGCTAATCATTAGATGATGCCTTACTCAGGATTTGTAAACATTAAAACTGGTTTAAAAATTTCAGATGAAACTTTGTCCAAGTCCCTATAAAGTATAAAGTAAATAAAAATGACACTGAAGTCAAAGATAGATTATTTTGGCCCTGAATTTTTTATGTTTCTTGTAAAAAAAAAAAGCTATCCTTAATATAATTATAACATTATAACAATCTCAAGTCATATATCCTGCTAGATTAAATTTAGATTATGCATGAAGGGGAGGAGGAGAAAATTCGACATGTCTATGAAAAGGAAACGATGGTTAAAAGAAATGTGATTGGACAAAGACTTTGTCTTGATGAGCAAATACCTGGTTGTTAATAGATACATACATATATTTCAAGAAGAATGTAAAAGCAATACATGTATTTTAAAATGAAGTTGAGAATGCAGACATTGCTGTGCAAACTGTATCATGAGTATCTTAAATAAAGGAAAATATTAGATAAATTATGCATCATAGATTTTAAGAAACATAATCAAATCATATTGTGTTTGTTTATCCAAGGTAAAGCTCTTTGTTACTAATAGACAATACATCCCAACTTCTAAATACTATTTGAAAATATATAATATATCAATATAAGTAAAAATGCTAAACTTTTTCCAATTTGACAATGGAAAAGACACAGTTATAATTAATCGAATTGTACACCTAATTAAACTCTCTGATCATGCGATAAAATTTGGTGAGAAAATTTTATAGTTATTGTCATTATTAATGAGATTTATACCAAAACTTGACAGTCCAAAGGAAAAGTTTATCACATTCGCATCGATTGACCGAAATTCATTGTCCAAAACTAACTGACCAGAGTTGAAAAGAGTATATATATAGTGGTTTCATAGAGAAATAAACATAATTTCGATTTTATTTATTTCACTTCAACACAGCTTTAGATTTAAGGTAAACTTTGAATTCTTTCTACTACTCTTTTTTTTTTTACCAGAAAAGTAATTTTCTTACTATTTAAGTTTGACTTTGTAGAATTTTTTGCCTAATGATAACTATGTGTTTTATTTCAGATGAGATCATTCACCATTGTCCTCTTTTCGGCGCTGATATGCTTTGTAATGGCTATTCCAAAACAACTGAAATTTCACAGTAGGTGCATTGCTCTCTTTTTCTCCGCTATTAGCAAAAATTTTTTTTTTTAGATATATCAAAACATTTATTTGGTATAAAATAAATATTATTTATATTTAGAAAATCGCCAGAGGGTCATGTCACAAGGTGCATCTAATCCAGCAATGGCATCGGGATCTCCAGTGGGCATGCGCGACTCCATTATTCCAGCCGCTTCTATGCCTAACGCCATGGGAGCCCCAGGAATGGCCAACCCTGTGACAAATGCCATGTCCCCTCCTTCTGCAGCTATGGCAAATCAAGGCATGCCGATGCCCGACGTGATGGCTGGTTCAATGAATCCGTCCGGTGGTATGTTAAGCAGTTCTATGTCCACACCACTCCTAAGAGACGCGGCGCAGTTAGCAATGATGACGGGAACCTCCATGCCAGTGATCACTCAGATGATGACGACATCCCCTAGCATGCGGACTGTCTTGTCTATGATGTCTAGACTGGCGGGAAACATGATGGCACGAGGTCCCATGATGTCTACCGGTATGTCTTCTGCTCCAATGATGTCTGCATCTCCTATGAATTCTATGATGACAAGTCCCATGTCTACAATGCCAGCAAATTCAATGGCGCCAATGAATGCAAATTCTATGATGAATATGCCGTCTACTAATGCTATGGCACCAATGGCTACAAGTCCAATGATGGCGAATCCCATGACATCGATGGCAGCCAATCCCACAATGCCTATGGCAAGTCCCATGGCAGGAAGTATGGCAATGTCTCCTTCTATGATGTCATCTTCAGGCAGCCGAATGCCGGAAGCTCTAATGATGTCAAACATGCCGATGTCAAACACGCCGATGGGTTCAAGTACTTTGATGGGCCTTGATTTCCTTTCACCAAGTGCGCGAAGAGCTTTGAAGAAATATACCTATCATAAATATTACTAAATTTTCTTGAAAAGTATGAAAAAGGACTAATTATGTGTAATAGTGTGTAAAATGTATGAATGTTAAAATATTCGTTTGCGTTGTCTCAATATCTAAAAATAAAACTTTGAAAGCGTTTCATTTGTAATTTATTACAAAGCAGGTTTTGAGCAATCGACGAGGCAGTTACTCACACGGTTTGATTAAAGCCAGCTAGAAATAGAAAAAAAGACTCGATTTTTATACATTGAATAACATGTGTAATTTTAAAAAATAAAAATTCATTTATGCAATATTACTCAAGTCAAAATAGTCCGTTCTAGTTTAGAAACAATTAAACCTTTCAACGTTGCAAAACATGCAGCTGCTCGTTTCCATTGCCATGGTACATTTAAAGTCAATGCTATGAATAAGCTGACAATGGAAATTGCATTTTGTGATGTTTCAAAGGTTGCTATTAGCTGTTGCGGGCTCAAGAAAATAAATAATATGTACGTAATATTACAAGGTAATAATAACCCCAAGTATTTCTATCACATTAGAGTCAGAACTTACAAACAGAGCTTTTTGGAGAAAACAAATAAAAAGAGAGAGGAAATGAAAAGAAATAAAGTTTCAGTCTCTTCCAAAAAGACAACAACATTCTTTCCCAATATTTTTGCATATGCATGATCTTATATTTTTATTATGCCCCATAAACAAAGTTTCGGGGTAAGATAGTTTTGTCCCGTGTATTCATTATGGCAGGACCTTTCAGTTGGTAGCAATATTTTGACCTTGACCTTAGAGTTTTGACCATTTCTTAACGACTTTAATTTTGGCCGCAATTTTTGAACAGTTAAAATCAGGATCTTCATACTTCACAGGTGTATTCCTTGTAACAAGACCTTCCTTTGGGCAACAACATTTTTTACCTTTTTACCTTGACCTTTGGGGTTTGACTTGCATTTAAAAAAAAATCAACCCTCATCATAAGCTGCCATACGGGGGCATCAGTGTTTCACAAACACATCTTGATTTCTCTCAGAAAATATTAAATTAATTTCAATCCAATAAGGTAACCAGAGTCAGAGAAATAAAATAATTCAAAATTTAAATTTAAGACTTGTACAAGTACAAATATTTCAAAATAATATTTCTTTCTTTTATTTTGTGGTCGTGCTATGGATTTTCTGAAAATGAATTTTTAAACAAATTTGTACACGTTCAAGTTCAAAGATGTTACTTAAGAACTAAGATCGATTGTTAACTAAAACCCCATCTAGAGCTTTTAAACTTTTAAATTCTAAGAAAAGAAATGTACAATTCAATCAACGGTTTCAATAGTAATCAACCTTCTCTATATTTTACTTTTGAAATGAAACATATGGAGATAACGAACTGTATTCCAAATCAAAAGTCTATGAAACAATACAGAGGTCTGGTCACGTGCCATGGAGGATTGAGCATCACCTGCCGACCGGTCACACCCGCCATGTGCTGTTTGTCATGTCATCGGGAAATAACTGAAAATTCCATCGTCAATTCAGTGTACCTGTATAAATAATGGAGTAACAATTAGTATGAAAAACGTCAATCAGCATTTGACTCAATGATAAATTGTATTTGCCGACAAAGTCATTGTATCGACCATGGAACTTACGAAATGATGACTTTAAACGAGTCTGCTGAAATTCTTGTTTGTCAATAATTAACCTCGTTGTAGAAATTTGTTCATACGTAGAGCATGCCTTTGCGTATCTATTTAACTGAGATATGTAAATTGCGTATGCAGGTGATGAAGGTATATTGCTGAATAAGTAAGAGAAGTTGACGATCGAAAAGTTAAAGTCATCACGTTTATCATATATTTGAGCTTGGTTGTTAGATTACCATTAACGACTTAAAAAAAAAAAATCTTTTAAGCAGAATTTTTAGCGAGGATTTAATTTTGGCATTATTAGCAAGGGTGCCATCATCGCTAAAATTGAATATTGCTAAAATCACTTGCTCATTTTTTGTAATAGGTTCTCTAGTGAGCTTTTTAAAATCGCTAAAGTAACGTCTCGCTAAAAATAAAATACCAATTTTGAAAGACAAATCGCTAAATTTGCCTCTCGCTAAAATTTCCAATGATACTGAATCTAAATATGAAACTGATGTGTCAGGTTCTGTGATATCATTTATCTCAAGCTCACCAGGATATATCGTATCGACATAAGAACGAAAATCACCATTGCTAATTGACAATACGTCGTCGATATATCTAAATGTCGAGTTGAAGGTCAGAGCAAGTGTTTTCTTCTTTTCATGCATGAGATTTATACTGAAACAAAGTTTTTTTTTTCCTGATTAAAAAGTTTGGCAGCAATGGTCGATGTATATTTGTAGGATATACAAGGTGTAGTCTTTAATTTGAAATATGGTGGAATACAAAACTGGACCCTTTTGTGATTGAGAATATCACTTACTGTGGTTTCATCAATATTCGTTGAGCACCAGTTTTCGAGGATTTTGTTGTTTAGCAGATCCACGAATTCAAATGTACATTGAATTAAGAAATATGATATTCATTTGTATAGGTAATGCTTTTGTCCACGAAATTACATATCCTCAAAAACATGTCTTTTACAATATCCACGAACATTGATGCCAACGAAAATTTATGAAAACACAGTTCATTAACCGCGACAATTCCTTTATTTGCATATGGAAGTTTAAGGAAAAGACGGATCGTTTTAGCTGCATTTTCTTCTATAAAACGTGAAGGGTTTAATAAGCCTATGATTTGCAATATCCATAATCACAGATCCGAGCCTATGTTCTGGTGTCGAAGAATCCAAAAAAAAATTCCTTTAAGAAGACTATCTAAAAGTTCCAAAGGGACAGATTAAAGCTTGATGCGAATATGAAGCAGACCTAACTGTTGATTAACATAAGGTAGTAATGAATCAAAAGAGACATCGTGTATAAGAGGTTTATTTTAAGACCGATGCCCATGACTACGCTTGTAGTTACGTCTCTTTGTATGGTTAAAAAGTCCCACCACATTTACATTATTAAACTGTGGACTGGAAAGATTTCCAACACTATCGACATTGTCATGACATCCGTAAGGAAAGGTTGTCCATAGTTTTTTAATCCAAAATTCTTCTCACTGTCTTTGGAAAGGTGAACTCATTGAAGGGCTATTCATGTGGTTATAAATCTTTTCGAGAATTCTAAAACCCCAGTCACATTTCCAAAAACGACCAACGGCCGACGGGTTTTGAGGCAAAAATGGGATTCTTCGGGTGACAGTCGTCAGTAAATCGGCCGTTGTCTTGCCCGATTTTGACCTCTTTTTTTGTCGGCCGACCAATTTTGTGTCTATTGGTCCAAGTTATTATTTTTTATGTGTCGGTGGCCGATTCCTTCAATTGAAAATATACGTCGACCAACCTTCGATCATCGTCCGACCATCGGTGGTCAGTTTATTAAGTCGGTCGTCCGTCGTTGGACAATAAGGGTGTTTAAAATTTCGGCCGACGCTTAAAATCAAACTGTAGCTCAGAGCTCGATGATCGGACGACGATAGGCCGACTTGTGAATATTTAACCTAGTAAGGATACATAACACAAACAAAATTTTGATGCATGGATTGATATAAATTGTTTGAACGGAAATAACATGAACAATTAATCCGTAAGATATAAAGAAATCTTAAGTATTCTTTGCTGCTTAGATATGCACCATTTGTCGTTTTTATGCAATTCCATACAAAATTTTGCACACATTTTCAACATTGAGTCACAATTTTATAAGATTCTGCCACTTTGCCTTGCAAATATTACTCACGTCACCTATCTGAATATAGATCTATGAAAAAATATTGCTGAATTCTAAAGAAAAAAGATTTTTTGTGTTATTTATCTAAGTCATCGGTGTCTCTAGGAATAAATGTGACTGCTCAGTGTCGCCCGATACTGTATCGGCCGATCATGTTCTTTCAGCCGACAAGACCAGGAAAATTTAGTCGCCCGACCATCGGCTTAAATGTGACCTAGGCATAAGTGTCATTGACAAAATAGAATGATGAGTTAAATTAAAATGTTGGTATAAAAGTTGCTGACCCCCATGGTTGATTTGAAATCGATGACCTGATATTCTTTTATTAAGGGATCCCTTGGTTTCACCAACATAAACAAGTCCACACAGACTACATTCTATTTCGTAGACAACATTAGAATATTTGAAGTTAAGATTTTCCGAAGTTTTGGTATATAAAAAATGAAATTGATCGAGTTAAGAAATGATTGAATGAAACCAAAGTTGATAGATATTATTAGAACTCTGGATTTTGCTTAATTTTTCTACTAGTATACGAATGGTGCATGACACGATTCAAAATGAAATTTGATAATAATTGAATATTAAAGAAAAAAAGCATAATTCAAAGAGGAAATAACAGAATACAAATTTAAAACTATAAAATTCAGAAATATGACCACTATGAAACATCTTAAATTAGTTAATGGTTGGTGCAAGTTAAAAAAGTTTACTTTTCCCTTTATCATTTCATTCAGTGTTGAGCCAAGTCTTGATAAAAGTTCTGACACACGCATAGACATACAACAATGAAAAAAAAATCTGTCCTATACATTTGAGTAGACTTGATAAATTATAAAATTGTCAACGATTTTGTGATTGACAATACATAATTGGTAATGAACACATCGAATTCCACAGATGATTATCAAAGAAATATGATTAAAAGTATATCCAACACCATAAAATTTAGATTATGTTAACAATGGCAAGACGGTTTGTCAAAATTAACCAAGAAACGTTCGTTTTGACCGACATCTAAAGCATGCTAACTCACTTTCATTTGTATCATCATGACAAGTAAATGAACTGTTTACAATTCATCATATCCATGCAAATAAAAATTTGCGTTAATGATACATTCTTTGTCATGGGGTTTAATGAACGATAAGTTAATCAAGAAAATAATTTGAAAGATTTTTTTTCTCTTTCGATAAATGTTATCAATCATGTTTGTGGTTTTGTTTAATTTTCTAATCCTTTAAAACTTTTTAGACTTTTTGTATAAATGTGAAGTTATTAAACTTTTTATTACATATGGAGATATTACCGATGTAAGTATAGGATGTTTTAATTAAACTTTTTACACAATCTAGAAATTTTACATTAGATCAGTGGAAGTTTTCTTTGATAATTGTTTTTAAAATGCAAAAGAGAATTGAATCCTAGTAATTAATATATAAGAATGTTACAGTGCATATTATTTATTTGTATATTATTATATTCATACAGCTGTACATATTATTATTATTATTTATTTGACTTTTATAATAGATGTACAATGTATTGTGATAATAAATAAATAAATAAATAAATAAATAAATAACATCTTTGGTTAGAATGAAATTGCATTTTTAGGAAATGTATATTTTAAATTATCATCTTTTAAATAAATATTTTACTTCTTAGAAAAAATTT
The DNA here is from genome assembly GCA_003671525.1 of Saccostrea glomerata. NCBI lineage: Eukaryota > Metazoa > Mollusca > Bivalvia > Ostreida > Ostreidae > Saccostrea > Saccostrea glomerata. Next base: position 352,928 of record PRKT01000055.1, read on the forward strand.
CCCAAATGATCAATTCCTTGACAAAATACAAAAAAATATACATGTATCAGAGAGAACATAATTTTTTGAATTTCAAGATTTCTTAGTAAAACAAAGAATCAAATTATTAAGATTTGAGGGCGATCCTTACTTATAAAGGGACTAATAAAACACTGTTTGGATTTTTAAAAAAACTTTCTCAATTGATAGAAATTACACTTCTATAACTAACAAATATGATATAAATTTAGGAATGACATTAATAATAAGATTTAAAGCATTTCTTAGATTATTTCAGCATAAATGATACTTATAACCAATAATTTATTCATAAGCTGTACAATTAATAGGAATTTATATATTTCAGTTTTTACAGGATTTAATGATGAAATCAAATGTGATCGTCTTTTGGGTTCTCTTTCTATTATTTTTTGTATCGAATTGTTCAGGTAAGTCTTATCTAAATGATTTTAAAAATCAATTTTTTTCTGTTTAAAAAGACTTGAAGATAATTTTATTATGAATGTTTTCAGCTTAGAGGTTCATGATTAAAAAAAAGTTGTTAAAACCGAGTTTCCATTTCTAAAACTTAATGCAATAAGGAGAAAAAAGAACATTATTTTTTTCTACCATCAAGAAGAGAGTCGTGTCTTTTTTAGCTCACTTGGGAACTTTGTACACACTCCCTAGTTCTTCAGTGGCGAATCCAACAGGGAAAATGTCCGCACCCAGCAGTTGGACAATGAATACACAGAAACACATGAGTCCTCTGAGTTCTGCCATGAAACAACGACAAGGCGACTCAAATCTGATCACTGTTAGAGACTTAATGTTAAACGATTTGTTAGGAAAGCATATTTATTAACAAAGTCCATGAAAAGAAGTATTTCAAAACCATGGCCACATAAAGTGATCAAGTTAATAAAAGTCAATCGGAGTATTTTAACTTAGTTAGAATATTACTTAAGTTTCTTTCCATTTTAATATGCGTGTTTAAATCTTGTTCTTTTAAAATCTGTGTTTTTCGTGATGTACGAATAAAATTATAACATGGAAATTCTTGTTACGTAATGATTTTTTTGAAATGATAATGAGAAAGATAACAGCTACAGACATGTTACGCCTTTTGTACTGTTCTTGTCACATCTGATGTAGGAAATGTGCCAGTTTTATCTCCTTGTGTGTTTGAAGGTACATTTCACCATCAAATTTGAATGTTCAACGACGCCATTGTTCGTCAAACATTTCATTTCCGGTCGTTAAAACCAGTGTTTTGTACAAATTTATCAGAGAAGAAACGAACTATGAAATAATAAGACACTGATGTCATTGCACTTTGATTAAGTTTGAAACACACACGTCATTAATGCAATTGGTACGAATGACAGATTATGCATACTAGTGAATTAAGTGAACCCCCATTGTAAATTTATCCTCATTAATGATCCAAAAAGTATCGATAATAATCTAAGAAACAAAGCCAAATTTTAATATTTAGAAAACATTACTGATTTTGAAAAAAAGTTGCATGCAGAACAATTTGAAACACTTTGTTATAGATATTATAGATAAAGATACAACCAAGTCTGATACATCTGTTTCATATTTGAATCTTTTATTAGAAAAAAGACATTAATGGTTATCTTACAATCTCACAAAGCTTTATGATAAACGTGATATCTTTAACGTTTCTATTTCCCTTACTTATGCAGCAGCATTCATTTGTCACCTCCATACGGAGTTGATTCGATACGCAAGAGCATGCTCTACATATGAACAATTCCTGAAATGAGGAAAGTTATTGACAAACAAATTGATGAAACAAGAATATCAGTAGTCTCGTTCAAAGACATCTATTCTTTCTATGTTTGATACAATGACCTTTTCAGCAAATACAATTTATCATTAAATCAAATACTCACTGGCTTTTCTCGTACTGATTATTAGGCCATTATTTACACACTAAGTTGTAGACGGATTTTCCCATTCCCATTATTTCCCGATCATGACAAGGATATTTTACACCGGTTGGCAGAGAATGCTCATTTTTCTATGGCACCTTGTCCCACCTCTGATGTTTTGGTGGTCTGTGTTTGCTCCGTTTAATGTTAAATGGACTGTTGAGCTCGAATTCTGTTCGTTATCTCTAGGTACTAGTATTTCATTTTTGTAATCCAGAGCTGTTGTTGTTAGATCAAACTGTTTACAGTAAATTATCCATTATAAGCAGAGAACCAGCTGTTTTAATACCATAATGCAAAAGATGATAGATTAAAAGTGTTTATTCTAAATTTACATAAAATATCACAGACACAAGTGAAAGACAGATAATATTTTAATGTCACTTCCGGTGAAATTGAACACCTTTGTTACACAGTCTTTTCTATGTTCAAAATTCCAGGGTTTTTCTTCCAGCTAAAAAAGTAAGACGAAATTTTAATCAATCATTATACATGGAAATATCAGCCACGTTATTTGTGAAATCTTGTATCTGAAAATGTTTAAAGGTTTTGAATAATATGATATTTAAGTTTAATTTTTTGCTTATTTCGAACACTATGATATGCATTTTACTATAATTGGATTACTTATCAATATCTTCCTAATACGAGAAACAAATATTTTAATTGAATACAAGCAATGCAAGTTTCCCTCGAACACAACTAACCAGCATCTGTCTTGATTTCTGGTCTCTCCATTCTATTGTTGGACATCATGGAATTTGAGTTAGCATTATTATTCATCATTGGCATCATGTTCATCATCATGGGCTTAGGCATCAAGGGCATCATTGCTTGTTGGCCCATTTGGAATGGGATGATCATCATAGGTTGAATTGGCTCCTCAGCATTGTTGCCCATTGGAAGCACCATCATGCCCATGCGGCCATATGGAACACCTTCATGAAATTCAAAAAAATATTATCAATACATTTTTGACTAAACATCTTACTTTAATTCTGTATAAAAAAAAGACTTTACATTTTTTACCGATAACTGTATATTTCAAACATAAAGAGATGAAGAGTTTTATAAATGAAAGTGTCTTAAAAGTATTTTTTAAAGAAAATCTTTCTAAACAATAGTACCTTCCTTTGAAATTAAAATAGCAAAAACTCTAATTAAATATTTCGTGCTTTTATTCAATTCGAATAGTATTCTTGGATTTAAAAACTTTGTTTTCAACCCAAAATACTTCTCTGCTTAATTTTTATTCATCAACAAATGTATATTAAATGCCTGAAACTTACATTATAAAGTACTTACCATTGACAAAAGTTAAGGCTGACACGGACAACAAAACGATGAGAGACATGTACGTTGCCATCTGAAATACAGATTAATGTACGTATAAGATGGAATAAACATGAATAGATCAGAATTTTTTCTTAAAGTTTCAACATTTGTACAATTATTAAAATTAAAAACAATGAATTAATTTGAAGATAATTATAGAGATAAATTAATATTTGAATCGTTTCTGATACACCATTGAAGCTTCAATCAATCCAACATTAGACCAGTAAGAATTGAGAAAAATCACTTTATAATTTAAAATCAAAACAAAGTGCATTATATCCTTTGAATAAGCTCACCTTCAGCTATAAGCGATTTTGACGGGAGACTTCTCGTGAGAGGTTCTTAACCTGGGTTACTTATATAATATCAGGAGACCACTTTCTGCGAATGTAATCGTTTCCACGCGCAGGAAGGTGACATGTTTTTTGACTGAAATAACGTGATCACTCCTCATTTCTGTGTTTTCAGACATCCCTCACTGTGTTAAACCAAGTCAAGTACAGCGATGAATAATAGGCAGGAAGTCAGCTTATTCACTGCTGAAATTAACACTTTTTGAAAAAAAAAGTTTGGATTTGAGTCTTCAGGAATGATAAAGTCAAATTTTGTGGTGAATTGTTTCGTTTGGTCAGTCTTACTGTGGACTTTGCACACGAAGTTTAAGTGTTTAGTTTATTTTTTTCTTATTTTAAAAAATATACCCATTTTCAGATTGATTGGATTGTAACTGGCTTAAAGTATCATTTGAAAGTAAACATGACTGTACGTCTATATAGAAAAGTGTGGAAGCGAGAAGATATTTCAAAGATCTCAAATATTCACACATTACATGCATTGTATGACAAAAATTAATTCAGGATAATTTTGATGAAGTCTATTTGAAACTGAAAAGCAATTATAAATGGACATATTTATGGAAAAAAATGTATACTTCAAATGTTACTAGTAACTGGAAAGGAAGAGTGAAGATAATCTTACAGGATAATTTGTGACAAAATATAAAAAGATTGTATATTAATAGAACTTCTCTGACTGTTCTGAATAGCGCCTTTTGTCTCAAATATTTTGTTTTGCCACTTAAATAATGTGGACTGTGATACAAAATGATTGCTATTCAAAGGGAAAAGTACTTAAAATCTATTTTTTTCCATTTAATTGATCACGTTGGTATTTTCTATGCATAGTATGACTGATTGGATAAAAAAATAGATTTGATTTTTTTTTTAATAAGTAAGTAATTTTGACATAGAATACCAATGCTGAAAATGAAAATAACTATAATTAAAAAAAAACCAAAAGCCTCGAATAAATCAATAAACTTCAAAGTTAATTATGAAGAGTTCATCCATAATGAATGGTTCTGAAATAATGAAGTTTATTTGAAAAAGAAATGTAAGATGTCGTATTAAGTTTCTGCTTGGTTATAGGTAATAGGTTAGTTTTTACACGAGTATCCATTTATAACAAAAGGAATAGAAGAAACCTAAATACTACGGCTTTTATATATGAGCGTTTGAATTGAGCTTTTAATACTTTTTACAAATTAATTGTTTGGTATTTGTTTTGGGTGACATTGAATGAAAAATAGTGGTAACAACAAACTCTTTTATTTTTATTTTCTCTTACAAAGCAAATCATAAGAAGAGCTTTATTTAGATATATGTGGCACATTGTATGTTTGATAACTGCACTGTATGGCATATTTATTAAAAGTACATTAGATTTCTAATATATATACACTTTTGAATTTTCTTTTTCAAAATAGAAAATCTCAAAAATCAATCAGAAAGGTTTATGATCAAAAGGATATGCAACAGGAAACTTCCTTGTGAATCATATATCCAGAAATAGATGAGAACATTTCCCTTGAATGTAACAAAGCAAAACAATGAATGAAAATAGATGCACAATACCACAAACAGGTTAGTATAATTACTAACAGTCAATCCCTAATTAATACTTTCTACAAAGAAGGGTTTCAATCCGCACCTATTACTGAATATTTTCTTGTGATTCGTTACCCTAGCACAAAAATGCGCCTAGCTTTCAATGTACCCCTCTGAAAGTGCAAAGTATGATACAGATTTTTTATTAACATTAAAAATTCTTCGTTCTTGATAAGCCCCGTGTACTATCGATACTTATTAATTAAGTGTATAAAGAATAAAATATTTTTATTCATATCTAACTGTAGAGATAACTCTGAGAGGGATTCTTGTTTTTTTTCTGATAGGATGAAATTTACAACAATTTTGCTTAAAAGTTTTCAAAATTAAGCTGTAAGGGATTTAAAAGATAGAGTTTTTCTTTCATCATTATAAATGTACATATTGAAATAGAAACCGAAAACTGAGTTTGAAATGCAGTGACTATATTTTTGGAGGAACGACTTTATGAAATAAATATTGAAAACTAAGTTAAATGAAAATTTTTCAAACCAGCAAAAAATTAAAAACATTTAATCTCATGTAACTAAAATTGATAATTATGGACCAAATATTTAAAATCAAATATAAATACAATATATGATTTTCCAAAAAAAAAGTTTATTTTTTAAAGCCTTCAATTCAAGAACTGATTTGAGTGAAAAATCGGTAAAAAAGGAGGGGTTGCTTCTCTATTTATAAACGGTCAAAACTAATATTTATTTTGGTATCATTTTACATCATAATATGACTTCTATACAATATTTAAAGGGGAAAAAATAAAATATACGAAGCATTAAAAAAAGAAAGACAACTAATGATTCATAAATATTAAAACAAAAATAGAGGACATTCGTGTCGACTAAAATATCTATTTTAATTAAAATATTTAAAAATATTGTGAAATAGAAGTAGGCATAACATGTTTGGGAGCAGCAATTTTTATATTCTTTATGCAGTGAAAAGATAAGGACATTGACCTGATTTTTGCTCCTAAAATAAAATGTTCAAATGAGTAATTGATACGGTAAATTTCGTAATTGTGTATCTATCTAACAATTTAAAGCAAAAATCCTGTATAAATCACTTATTAGCAAAAATACACTTTGACTTATTGCAAAATTATTGTGTAATAGAATAAATATTGTTCAATTTGACCCTTCTGTACTTGATAATGATAGTCAATTTTATACTGTACAGTATATAAATACAAGTAAAGACATTTTAGGGTAATTTTCTTTAAGTTCGACCAACTTAAAAAAAGATTAACCTTGCCCATAACTTTTGAATGGTTGGTGCCAGGTCTCTCTCTTTCACATGTGCTTTCCTTTTGACAAGATTGGGTCCCATTATATTTTTCTCTTTACCCTGAGTTTGGAATTAAACTTGTATTTGAAAAGTCTTAACCTTCGCCATGGCAGCGGCGGTTAATAAACGTATCTTGTTGCCATTTATTATAACTTTGAGCTCCAAAGAACATGAAGTTTTACAATTGACAAAGGTTAGAGAGTTTTCTCAATAGTAAAAAGGTCTCGTTCACTTGATTTTTTTGTAGTTTGACTCGTATGTCAACTGTTATTATCAGGTTTAACAGTTAACCTAAGTTTGTATATAAACATATTTTGTAGATATCAAGTCTTGAAGACAGACACATTTTAGAATGAAACATATGGAGATAACGAAGAGTATTCAAGATTAAAAGTTTATAAAACAATTCCAGACGTGGAATCAGGTCCCATGGACGTGTGAGCATCCCCTGCAAGCCGGTCTCACCAGCCGTGTGCTAAATGTCAAGATCGGGAAATAACGGAAAAATCCGTAGTAAATCCAATGTATAAATAATGGATTAACAATATGTATAAAAACGTCAGTCAGCATTTGACTCAATGATAAATTGTATTTGCTGACAAGGTCGATGTATCGACCATAGAACCTACGAAATGATGACTTTCAACGAGATTGTTGATATTCTTGTTTTATCAACTTGTTTGTCAATAATTTACTTCGTTTTAGAAATTGTTCATACGTATATCAATACAAAAATAGGTCTGCTAATAACGGGGTCCATGGAATTTCCAAAAGATTTTTGGAAGACATGGTCTCCAAAACCACATAGATATTGTCAATCAGAAACTCAAGCATCTTTATGATGTCAACTTCAGAGTTCTTGTGTGTTCAATCAGAATATTTTTAACAAAATAATTTTGCAAATGACCAATGACAAGGTAAGTAAATTTACGAAATCCTTTTTTTATTGAGCTGTCAATGATATAAAAAAAAGCCTTTACTTAAATTTCTCGTGGGGAATGGTTAGGTATAAGTAAATTGAAAAGTCATAAGCTTTTAAGCTGTTGATTTTCGTAAAATCTTGTGATTTCAAATTGTCCAAAAGTTCCTTGGAATTTTTTAGTATCCACATCTGATTTACACCACTTCTTGACCCATGCAAACATCCCAAGGTTGATCTTCACAGCGGAGTTGATGGCGGAGAGTGCCGGTTCTTGTGAAAAGTTTAATTTTTCGGTTGCTGTGGTCTGCTAGAACTATTTCGCCTTTGCTTGTGAAACCAGCGCCTGTAAAGAGACAATTACTTTTGTCAGATCCAGTCTTTGCATTAAATTCGGATCGCTTGATTATTCGTTTGTCCCAGTAAATTTTCCGACTGGGATGGTGTGGTGCCTCCAGTCTTTGAATTGGCGTAAGATGCATTTTCCCAATGTTATCCTGCACTCGTGATAGATTGTCCAACACTGTGTCCGGAGACCATCCAAAGGTTATTTCGCTGTCTTTGTCTTTATCGCTCTGGAACTCGTGTTCATACTTCCGACAAAGCTCTTCGAGTCGTGGGGCTTGTTGGAGGACGTTCAGTTTCGTTTGGAATTTGACCGACGTTTCTAGTTTATTTTTGGTCTCGTTAATCTCGCTGACGATCTTTCGGTAACGTTCAACTTGATCTTGTAGCTGCATTCTTTGCTGCTGGTCAACATTGTCTATGTCCTGATTAATGTTAGATTCAAGGGTATCGAGGATGGTCTTGGTATTTCGAATCATAGAGGCAACTCGTGCTGTCGCTTTGTTCTTCTGGTCCTGAAGGTACTGGAGACTGCGTTCCTTTGTGGATACAACCGACTGAGCGTAACTAGCACATTTATCTGCTCTCTGGAACAAAGAGGCGGTGGACAGTCCGAAATCAGTCCCGATGTCAACCTGGTCAACGCTTTTGACGATCTCGCACTTCCTGTGGCCGAGCGCGATGCACATGACGCAGCAGGTACTCTGGTGGTCGACGCAAAAGAAATCCAGCTCTTTATGTGGATGGATATTGCAATGGTTGCCAGTGGCCGTTCCAAAGGAGGCAAGGGGCTTTAGAGCCATGGAAGATGACGTTTCACCCAACTCTATGACGACATGGTTTCTTAGAGCTTTCATATTTCTGTGGTATTTGGCGCATGTTTCACACAATCCCTCCAAACAGTTTTTGCAAAAGTAAATGGCATCCACCACCTCCAAGCTGTCGTTATTGCAGGGCTCGCACTTGAGTTTGGTGGCGCTTAGAGAGGGAACCTCTACAGAGGTCAGCTTGTCATCCTCGAACTCTAGGTTCTCCATCAGAGACACGTTCCTGTAGGTCACCGGAAGAAGCTGATATTCATAAGACATCACAACGAAAGAAATCACAACGGAGGGAAATCGAGGCTCGATATAAAAGGAAGGACATCGTATTCTGTGTGGGCCAAAATTTCTACAACGTTGCTAAAACTATTACACCTGAAATACAAGGACTTTAATTAGTATAAAACATATTCATAAGACATCACAACGAAAGAAATCACAACGGAGGGAAATCGAGGCTCTATATAAAAGGAAGGACATCGTATTCTGTGTGGGCCAAAATTTCTACAACGTTGCTAAAACTATTACACCTGAAATACAAGGACTTTAATTAGTATAAAACATAATGAAAACATTTAAAACAACTGTTGCGCTTTCGTGGTTCTTTTCATTTTCACTTTTAATTCTTTTTTCATGCTCTAGTAGTTGTATAGTGTAAATTTCAACAAATTATCTATACAGTTCTTTTAGATTTTTAAATAGAAAATCATCTATGGGGAACAATAATGATCAGAGGATTTATAATTTTAACAAAATGTTTATAGTTAAAAAATAAAAACTTATTTTAAAAAAAATTATTTATTCATTCATAAATATCTTTGTTTTTTTAAACGGTCTAATGCACCGAATGACAAAAAAAAAACTCATACATTGCGCATTGTATAAAAACTTAGTTCTTTACAGTGCTCCTCTTGATATTTTCAATTCTTTTATTTGTACATAAGGACCATAAAAAGTCTAGATTCACAGACTTGTGATTTGTCTGATACGAAAGGCATGACTTCGGTAAACCATTACATATAATTGTTTTTGGTACACATTGTCAGGAAGGCAAAGCTCCTCTTTATAGTCGTGGTTTAAAAAATCTATTGCTCCCTTGGCTATTGGATTTTTGGAAATCTATAGCAAAATTGAATTAGTATAAATTGAATTCCTTTTTTTATTTCAAGCTGGCCCAAAACAAACGTTTATATCTTAGCTCATCTAAACCAGAGACTCAAGCAAGATTCTTTGATGAAGTTAGTTGCCGGTATTTTTCCCCCCTTTCAGTTGGTTTTCTAATTTCAGAAAGCCGTGACTCGAAGCATTCTTCGCTGAACTCTTTAGTTTCCAACTTCTTCCAGAATCAGATTTTTTTATTAAAAACACTACAATGCCCTAATTTTTGCAATCAAAAGTAAGGGGGATTGGAGTTCCTTTAAAAAATTAACCTTGATCATAACTTTTGAATCCCATGACCTTGAAGTTTGACCTTTTTTTTTCAAAAAATTATCTTTTTTACTTTTGATATATGATATTTGACCCCTTGACCTTGACTTTCGTGTTTAACCTAATTTTAACTTTGGTGAGTATGTTTGCATAAGTACATGTACATTGACACAATTTGCAATAATAATGGTATCCCATCCCCTTGAAGACACCTTGAAGTTTGACCTAAAAATGTTTAACCTAGGTCATAACTTTTAAATGAGAAAAGATAGGGCTTTCATATTACCGGTACGAATGTGTATTGCCTGTCACAAGACCTTTCTAAATAAACCATGATTTTTCATCCTGTGACCTTGAAGTTTACCTATTTTTCAAAGACTTTAACCTTGGTCATATCTTTTGAATGAGAAGAAGTAGGAATTTCATATTTCACATTTACATTACTCAGCTTAGAGGTTCATGATTAAAAAAAAGTTGTTAAAACCGAGTTTCCATTTCTAAAACTTAATGCAATAAGGAGAAAAAAGAACATTATTTTTTTCTACCATCAAGAAGAGAGTCGTGTCTTTTTTAGCTCACTTGGGAACTTTGTACACACTCCCTAGTTCTTCAGTGGCGAATCCAACAGGGAAAATGTCCGCACCCAGCAGTTGGACAATGAATACACAGAAACACATGAGTCCTCTGAGTTCTGCCATGAAACAACGACAAGGCGACTCAAATCTGATCACTGTTAGAGACTTAATGTTAAACGATTTGTTAGGAAAGCATATTTATTAACAAAGTCCATGAAAAGAAGTATTTCAAAACCATGGCCACATAAAGTGATCAAGTTAATAAAAGTCAATCGGAGTATTTTAACTTAGTTAGAATATTACTTAAGTTTCTTTCCATTTTAATATGCGTGTTTAAATCTTGTTCTTTTAAAATCTGTGTTTTTCGTGATGTACGAATAAAATTATAACATGGAAATTCTTGTTACGTAATGATTTTTTTGAAATGATAATGAGAAAGATAACAGCTACAGACATGTTACGCCTTTTGTACTGTTCTTGTCACATCTGATGTAGGAAATGTGCCAGTTTTATCTCCTTGTGTGTTTAAAGGTACATTTCACCATCAAATTTGAATGTTCAACGACGCCATTGTTCGTCAAACATTTCATTTCCGGTCGTTAAAACCAGTGTTTTGTACAAATTTATCAGAGAAGAAACGATCTATGAAATAATAAGACACTGATGTCATTGCACTTTGATTAAGTTTGAAACACACACGTCATTAATGCAATTGGTACGAATGACAGATTATGCATACTAGTGAATTAAGTGAACCCCCATTGTAAATTTATCCTCATTAATGATCCAAAAAGTATCGATAATAATCTAAGAAACAAAGCCAAATTTTAATATTTAGAAAACATTACTGATTTTGAAAAAAAGTTGCATGCAGAACAATTTGAAACACTTTGTTATAGATATTATAGATAAAGATACAACCAAGTCTGATACATCTGTTTCATATTTGAATCTTTTATTAGAAAAAAGACATTAATGGTTATCTTACAATCTCACAAAGCTTTATGATAAACGTGATATCTTTAACGTTTCTATTTCCCTTACTTATGCAGCAGCATTCATTTGTCACCTCCATACGGAGTTGATTCGATACGCAAGAGCATGCTCTACATATGAACAATTCCTGAAATGAGGAAAGTTATTGACAAACAAATTGATGAAACAAGAATATCAGTAGTCTCGTTCAAAGACATCTATTCTTTCTATGTTTGATACAATGACCTTTTCAGCAAATACAATTTATCATTAAATCAAATACTCACTGGCTTTTCTCGTACTGATTATTAGGCCATTATTTACACACTAAGTTGTAGACGGATTTTCCCATTCCCATTATTTCCCGATCATGACAAGGATATTTTACACCGGTTGGCAGAGAATGCTCATTTTTCTATGGCACCTTGTCCCACCTCTGATGTTTTGGTGGTCTGTGTTTGCTCCGTTTAATGTTAAATGGACTGTTGAGCTCGAATTCTGTTCGTTATCTCTAGGTACTAGTATTTCATTTTTGTAATCCAGAGCTGTTGTTGTTAGATCAAACTGTTTACAGTAAATTATCCATTATAAGCAGAGAACCAGCTGTTTTAATACCATAATGCAAAAGATGATAGATTAAAAGTGTTTATTCTAAATTTACATAAAATATCACAGACACAAGTGAAAGACAGATAATATTTTAATGTCGTTAGATCAAACTGTTTACAGTAAATTATCCATTATAAGCAGAGAACCAGCTGTTTTAATACCATAATGCAAAAGATGATAGATTAAAAGTGTTTATTCTAAATTTACATAAAATATCACAGACACAAGTGAAAGACAGATAATATTTTAATGTCACTTCCGGTGAAATTGAACACCTTTGTTACACAGTCTTTTCTATGTTCAAAATTCCAGGGTTTTTCTTCCAGCTAAAAAAGTAAGACGAAATTTTAATCAATCATTATACATGGAAATATCAGCCACGTTATTTGTGAAATCTTGTATCTGAAAATGTTTAAAGGTTTTGAATAATATGATATTTAAGTTTAATTTTTTGCTTATTTCGAACACTATGATATGCATTTTACTATAATTGGATTACTTATCAATATCTTCCTAATACGAGAAACAAATATTTTAATTGAATACAAGCAATGCAAGTTTCCCTCGAACACAACTAACCAGCATCTGTCTTGATTTCTGGTCTCTCCATTCTATTGTTGGACATCATGGAATTTGAGTTAGCATTATTATTCATCATTGGCATCATGTTCATCATCATGGGCTTAGGCATCATGGGCATCATTGCTTGTTGGCCCATTTGGAATGGGATGATCATCATAGGTTGAATTGGCTCCTCAGCATTGTTGCCCATTGGAAGCACCATCATGCCCATGCGGCCATATGGAACACCTTCATGAAATTCAAAAAAATATTATCAATACATTTTTGACTAAACATCTTACTTTAATTCTGTATAAAAAAAAAAGACTTTACATTTTTGACCGATAACTGTATATTTCAAACATAAAGAGATGAAGAGTTTTATAAATGAAAGTGTCTTAAAAGTATTTTTTAAAGAAAATCTTTCTAAACAATAGTACCTTCCTTTGAAATTAAAATAGCAAAAACTCTAATTAAATATTTCGTGCTTTTATTCAATTCGAATAGTATTCTTGGATTTAAAAACTTTGTTTTCAACCCAAAATACTTCTCTGCTTAATTTTTATTCATCAACAAATGTATATTAAATGCCTGAAACTTACATTATAAAGTACTTACCATTGACAAAAGTTAAGGCTGACACGGACAACAAAACGATGAGAGACATGTACGTTGCCATCTGAAATACAGATTAATGTACGTATAAGATGGAATAAACATGAATAGATCAGAATTTTTTCTTAAAGTTTCAACATTTGTACAATTATTAAAATTAAAAACAATGAATTAATTTGAAGATAATTATAGAGATAAATTAATATTTGAATCGTTTCTGATACACCATTGAAGCTTCAATCAATCCAACATTAGACCAGTAAGAATTGAGAAAAATCACTTTATAATTTAAAATCAAAACAAAGTGCATTATATCCTTTGAATAAGCTCACCTTCAGCTATAAGCGATTTTGACGGGAGACTTCTCGTGAGAGGTTCTTAACCTGGGTTACTTATATAATATCAGGAGACCACTTTCTGCGAATGTAATCGTTTCCACGCGCAGGAAGGTGACATGTTTTTTGACTGAAATAACGTGATCACTCCTCCTGTATATTCTGAGTGCTTTGTATGTCTTCTTTATTATGTTGGCAGTAGCTTTTCAATAAATTATGACAGCACTCTCAACTTCACAAGCCATCCTTATCTTCTTGAAAAGTTGTAAATGTGTGTTTTTTAAAAAACTTTGTATGGTATATATATATATTTTTTAGAGTAGTCCACATTGATTTGGATAATGTTTTTTACCAGTTCAAAATTGATGACTGTTTATCAATTATCAATTATTTGCATTTGATATGTTCAAAGATTGATTGTAGTAGAATTCACCAGAGAATACATGGACTTTATCAAGGATCCTTTTGGCTTCCCTTTTTGATGGTATTCACAACAACTGTTGGTTCACAAACTAACACCCGTTTAATTGCTTCAGTAAACAAGAATTGTATGCCTCGCCTATCTTAATTTACATCTTTTTTTTAATATTAGTATCAGACACATCTTGTTTGGGCATCAAAGAGCTTGCTTGCAATATTTTTCAAAAGCAAAGATTTTTTTAAAAGTGAAAGAAAATCAATGAAAACTCAGGTAATTCTAAAACTGTTTTAAGCTATCATCTTCCTGTGAACTAAGTACAAACCAGCTTTTTGAGCTAAGCATCAATTTGATTTCTTTTTGCAAAATAAGTGTGATTTCATTGATTTGATGTTTTTGTTGAATGAGGGTCCAAATGACCCTAATAATTTACCACCAAAATTTTAGACTATAAAATAGATGAACAGACTTGCAGTAAAGGATAGTTCTTAAAGACAAATATCAAACGTAAGTTAATTTCTACTTGGCGTGATGTCTTCATATAAAGAAGTTATACATGTACTGCATGAACATCTCCAAGTCCAGAGGTTCTTGTCATGAGAATATGTTCAATTTGTTTCTAATAAAAGCCACCCATCCCCCTCCATGCATGCTCCTCTTTTTTTCCTAAATGGGATTGGGGAGGGGGGAGGGGCACAGACACAGATTCTCTAGATTTATGTATACTTAGCTTAATATATTGAACTGAACCATATCCTATATAAATCATGGTAGATTAGAAAATAGGTTGCATCCCTCCTGTTCCTTTAGTTAAATCAAAGATATATCTACTTACTTTGATAAGGATGCCCCTCCTGGCTTTCCTATGTAATCCTCATGATGAAGCACTGAACTGTTCCAGGGTAAATCTAAAAACTCCAGAATTCTGTGCATCCACAGGTCTGGATGTAAAGCCAGTTGTTCATAGTAGACCGGCATACACCGTATAGGTCCTATCCGTAAACACTGAGAATACATCACCTCCATAGCAGTGTTCCATTTCTCTAGACACATTTTGGGATTTTTCAGATCAAATCCTGAGATTGTCACTTTCCTTGTGATGACAGAATGAATGATGGCCCGGCCATCCCTGATCATGAGAATGAATTTGGAACTGGGGAATAATCTACTGAGATACAAACTGGATTTCAATGTGAAAGGGTCTTTGTTACACAGTCTAGGAGCTGCTTCACCATGTTTGGCAATGATTTCTAAAATGAAGGCAGACACAGCAGAATCTATGACAACATCATTGATGCCTGCCTCTATCAGTCTCTTCCTCTCGATTTCTGATTTTTGCCAGTGATTCCTCATCCCCAGGATTCGGGGGATCACACGGGTCTCCTCCCCACACCTCACGTCAGGGTGGGCGTCCATCATGACCCTCATCAGGGTGCTCAAAGTTAATTATGAAGAGTTCATCCATAATGAATGGTTCTGAAATAATGAAGTTTATTTGAAAAAGAAATGTAAGATGTCGTATTAAGTTTCTGCTTGGTTATAGGTAATAGGTTAGTTTTTACACGAGTATCCATTTATAACAAAAGGAATAGAAGAAACCTAAATACTACGGCTTTTATATATGAGCGTTTGAATTGAGCTTTTAATACTTTTTACAAATTAATTGTTTGGTATTTGTTTTGGGTGACATTGAATGAAAAATAGTGGTAACAACAAACTCTTTTATTTTTATTTTCTCTTACAAAGCAAATCATAAGAAGAGCTTTATTTAGATATATGTGGCACATTGTATGTTTGATAACTGCACTGTATGGCATATTTATTAAAAGTACATTAGATTTCTAATATATATACACTTCTGAATTTTCTTTTTCAAAATACAAAATCTCAAAAATCAATCAGAAAGGTTTATGATCAAAAGGATATGCAACAGGAAACTTCCTTGTGAATCATATATCCAGAAATAGATGAGAACATTTCCCTTGAATGTAACAAAGCAAAACAATGAATGAAAATAGATGCACAATACCACAAACAGGTTAGTATAATTACTAACAGTCAATCCCTAATTAATACTTTCTACAAAGAAGGGTTTCAATCCGCACCTATTACTGAATATTTTCTTGTGATTCGTTACCCTAGCACAAAAATGCGCCTAGCTTTCAATGTACCCCTCTGAAAGTGCAAAGTATGATACAGATTTTTTATTAACATTAAAAATTCTTCGTTCTTGATAAGCCCCGTGTACTATCGATACTTATTAATTAAGTGTATAAAGAATAAAATATTTTTATTCATATCTAACTGTAGAGATAACTCTGAGAGGGATTCTTGTTTTTTTTCTGATAGGATGAAATTTACAACAATTTTGCTTAAAAGTTTTCAAAATTAAGCTGTAAGGGATTTAAAAGATAGAGTTTTTCTTTCATCATTATAAATGTACATATTGAAATAGAAACCGAAAACTGAGTTTGAAATGCAGTGACTATATTTTTGGAGGAACGACTTTATGAAATAAATATTGAAAACTAAGTTAAATGAAAATTTTTCAAACCAGCAAAAAATTAAAAACATTTAATCTCATGTAACTAAAATTGATAATTATGGACCAAATATTTAAAATCAAATATAAATACAATATATGATTTTCCAAAAAAAAAGTTTATTTTTTAAAGCCTTCAATTCAAGAACTGATTTGAGTGAAAAATCGGTAAAAAAGGAGGGGTTGCTTCTCTATTTATAAACGGTCAAAACTAATATTTATTTTGGTATCATTTTACATCATAATATGACTTCTATACAATATTTAAAGGGGAAAAAATAAAATATACGAAGCATTAAAAAAAGAAAGACAACTAATGATTCATCCCATTAAGAATTTAATTATATATCTTGATTATTTTGCAGATTTTTAGTTTGATTTACATGATGACTCTTTTATATATTAAACCCATTCACAATTTAACACTTTAAAGGTTTATAATTTATTTTATGAATGTTACTAGATTTTTAAATTTTGATCTACAAATCAGTTACATCTCATGGCAGAATATAAGATAAGCATGGTCTAGGAGACATTTCTTAAAGAATTTTAACATTTCCCCCATATCTAAGAGGTTAAACAACAATCAAACATTTTGGACTGCAGAAAGAGAAAAAAATCCATTTTAGTGCTGTGGTCAAGATACATTACTTTTATTACCAATACAAGTCAAATTGCATGTGTATTTTGAAGAATGACACATGTTGGTTTCTTTTTCCATTAGAATAATTAGATATTTTTTCCACAAAGTTTTTACCTTAAATATATGTAAATAAATGTACCCGTCGCTTAATATTTTGACCTTTGCCCATTTTACAATGAAAAACTGAAAGAATCAAGTGAATCTGAAAGTTATGGTGTCCGGATAGGGCCATTTGCGTTAGCGCGACATCGCGTTCAGATAAACGATACATCGCACTAACACACAGCACGCCGTCGCGCTAAAGCAACTTTGCACAACACGCCGTCGCGCTAACATAAATTTGCACAACGCGCCGACGCACTAACACACAACACGCCGTCGCGCTAACACAACTTTGCAAAACACGGTGTCGCGCTAACACAACTTTGCACAACACGCCGTCGCGCTAACGCAACTTTGCAAGTTTCACAGTCTCATCAGAGTGAATCTGATTTTCGTGATAAATTGATAAATTCTATGATTCGCTTTAAAAAGATGCTTCTATAACCTTTTTAAATCTACATTTATCTTGAAAATATGTCTCCTGTTCTCAAAAAGTTAATATGAAATTTTCCTTCATATTCCCATGCTCCATTAGACTTTAAAACCCAAAATATCTTTACTTATGAATTACTAAATTTTGCAAATAAACTCCGAAATGGGTGCACCAGAGTTCTCACTTATTCCTTTACCAATACACCATATACAAGATGATGTCCGTAAACTATATTTACATTTCACTGTAAACAGCCATGAAATAGCATAAACGTGAGTATGGTGGCGTTTCCGGTTGGTGGATCTAAGCTACTGGCAAATTTAAATGAAACTGACAACAAACAAACAATCCTTTATTCATTTCATAAAATACCGGGTATCATCACTGAATTATTCAATCAAAACTTGATTTAAATAATATAAAAGAAATAAGTTGTGATAAGCGATTAAAAAGCGCAATGTGCAAATTATTTTCGTCATTCACCGATCTCAATATTGACGGAAGCTTCTAGAACTTCATATAGCATCGAGCCCGATGTTTAAAAGAACACAAGAAAGCTTGCCTGACTAATGCCATCAATATCTATAGAACCTATAAGCATGAAAAGTTATAAACGTTTACATTGGGGGGAGCTAGGGGGAGGGGTGTTAAATTATTTCACTAGAGTAAATTACCCGGTACGAAGATGTTGCACAAAACATCATGCATTCATTTTAAGTTGTATGATACTCATCAGAGCAATGGAAAAAGAACACATTTTATATTAAGCGTATAAATTGTTTGTATATCTCAAATAAAAAATGACATCATGTACATGTCCCGCTGTAGATTCGAACCCACGACGTAAAATATGAACACCTCACTCCGCCAGTCTAAAATTGATTTAGAGGATAAGTAAATAAGGGGAAAAACTAATGTAATTGATTGATCCTGGAAAGCATGGCTATATGTAAAGGTTACTTAGATTAGATTCAGTTGCACACAACATAGGCTTTGAGGAAGACAACTACAAGAAATTGGGAATCGTAACGGTTTTGACGGACATACAGAATACCGGGGTTATATTTTGAATTAATAGTTTCTTGGGTATGCTAGAGCATCAAAGATTGTTGGAAACGTGGGATAAGCAAAACCCTACACTTATGCTTAAATAACCCAACAAACTTGACGGCGATATATGAATGGCGACAGACGCGGATTCAGGAAGTTTTTCCCAGGGATGAGGGGTCCATATCAAAGATATTTGTACGAGCAAAAAAGTAATAAACTTTCTCAATCCTGAGAGGTCACTTTTAAAAGTCTGTACTCTGTTTTTGTAGGAGGAAACCCCCTGGAGGGGGGTTGTTGTTGTTATGATCAGATGTATATTTGGCCAGTACATCCTCTGAAGGGTTTTTGTTCATTTTGTTTTTAATACTTTAAATGATGTAACTTCTAACTCACTTCACAATATCACCGATATGTTTTTTTTCAAAGAACGACCAGGATTCCTACAAAAAAAGAACATACTTTATATATTTCATGCAGTTTTCATTCCATTCAATAGAATAGTCCAGGAAAAGCGTGCAAACTTACACGTGACATTTTGGCGCGAGATGATTGTGTCACCCCTTACCTAGAAGACAAATATAGATTTAGAAATATTCATCCTTAGTAGTGCATGACGCCATGACGTCAGGCAATAAAGGAATATAGCTGCAGGAACATAAAGAAAAGCTTTTCTATGAATGGTCATTGAAATAAAGGCATACCATTGATAACATTATAAGTTGTGAATATATTTATATAGCGAAAGAATATAACATATATGTAGTGCATGTATGTTTTTCAGTAAAAATAGTATTTACCTTACTGAGAGCATCGTGGTAATCCGACGTACAATTTGTACTTTTTATTTAATTAACTTGCTTACAATAAAAGAGAAAAAGACTTACGGATAAGGTATCGTTCAAATACAATTAACGCTGTAAAGCTTTTTGCTTTTATAAATACATTTCAGGTTTTTTTTTTTCTAAAAACCTCTAGATTTTAACCCCTCCCCACCCCATCCCCCCACCCCAGAAAAAAAACAATTAATCGTCAAATTGTGCATAGTAGCTGCTTTTATCCTTATGAAAATAAAATGAGAACATCTGAAATACAATATCCTTAACGCTAGGTTTCACATTAACGTTAATTAAAAACAATTATTTCTCAAGTTTTCACAAAATGTGGGTGGGGGTGGTGACGTACATCTACTTCATGCGAGATTTTGAACATAGTATTTCTTCCTTTTATAGGCCAGTAATCTGTCAGTAAAAACTACAATTTACAACTACAATATATTTTCTGTTGAAAATGATAATTATAAATAAATCAAGTTTCCCGCGCTTATGCGGGATTTCATCTTGTGTCCTTGTACTTTAAAGGAATATTGTTTTTACTGATTTTGATTGTACACACAAGTACTCTGAAGTTGATATCAAAAAGATGATTGAAAATATCTATGTCGTTTTTAGAGACCAGGTCTTCCTTCAATCCATTGGAATTCCTATTGGTATCAATTGCACCCCTTATTAGTAAACCTATTTTTATATTCATATGAAGCAGAATTTGTACAAAATCTTATGCGCGAAAAGAAGAAAACACTTGCTGTGGCTTTTAACCCGGCACTTCGATACATGTACAAATGACGACGAATTGCCAATTGGCAATGGTAATTTCCATTCTTATGTCGATGCGATATATCCCGGTGAGCTTGAGATTAAAGTAACCAAAGAGTCTGACACATCTATTTGATCATATTTCGATATTTTAATTAAAAAAGACGCTATATTGGTAACAACCAAGCTCTATGATAACGTAATGACTGAAAATTACTTTTCGTCAACCTCCCTTATATATGCAGCAATATACCTTCAAAACCTCTGTTTATTCGGTACGCTTGGGCATACTCTTTATACGTATGAACAATTTCTAAAACGAAGTAAATTATATACAAAACAAGTTGATGAAACAGGGATATCAGCAGTCTCGTTTAAAATCATCCTTTTGTGAGTTCTATGGTCGATACTTTGACCTTGTCAGCAAATACAATTTATCATTGAGTCAAGTGCTGACTGACGTTTTTCATACCAAGTGTTAGCCCAATTGTGTTTATACACTGAGTTGACAACGGATTTTCCGTTATATCCCATCATGACAAGGAGCATACGTCGGGTGTGACCGGTCGGCAGGGGATGCTCACTCCTCCATGGTACCTGATCCCGCCTCTGATGTTTCGGAGGTGCTTGTTTGCTCTGCTCTTATTTTGTATTGTTTAATGGACTTTTGAGCTTGAATACTCGTCGTTATCTCAATATAGTTCATGTATTCAAAGGATTATTTTAAGAGTGAAGCAGAACGTATCGCCAAATCTTGTAAGATTTAACATACTTGAAACTTTGATAGAGAAAACATAAAGCATGGAGAGAACGTCACATTAAAAACACAAAATAATGCTAAGAACTGCTTGTGTGCGCAAGAGAATAATTTTTTTTTCTGATCAGGAAAAAATGATAAACCAATCATAAGACAAAACCTTGAGCACAATATGCTTTCTTCTCTTTTTTTTCATGAATGAGACGAATACACTGATTTATCCTATGTTTACCCCTTTATCCCGTGGATATAGCTCATGCAATATCATTTTCGTATCCCATAGTTAAGTGCAGTTATGACGTCACATTGCTTTTTGCGTTAGCGTGAAGTGAAATGATGTGGAGTTCTATATAAAAACAGTGTAAAACATCGGTTGTGAAGTATTAAATATGGGACCTAAAAAGAATCTCACATGCTTTGTAGTTGGATATGATTTTATCCAACTCGTTGTATGTTTTTGTCCCATCGCCAAGGTTAGGGATAAAAACCACACAACCCGTTGGATAAAAATCATGTTCAACTACAACTCATGGGAGATCCTATATGTACGTTACAGTACTTTTCTTTGCTTCTGCAAATCTAACTGCATGTATTTAGCAATTTATTCTTATCACCTGCATACATCTCCCAATTGATTAGATACATAAGAGCATGCTCTACCTACGAACACTTTCTTAAACCATACATGCATTCTATGCAATCTCAAGACAGACTCACCGGGATTTATCGAACCGACATAAGAATGGATAAGAATACATATAAGAAATGTTGAATATACAAATAAAAAAAATAAAACTGCATTAATTATATAGAACTTCTTTTATTTTTATACAGAGTAGCAAAATCACCATCATTTGAAGGACTGCGAAAGGGGATTCCTTTAGCAAATTTCTATCCCCTATAATAGCCAGCTGAAACAAAATAGAAAGTAACATGAATTATTTTTTTAAGTGAAAATGCAGCAATACTAATAGCTGACACGCAAAATCTAGGAATAGAGAAATTAAGACACTCTGCATTACAAAGAAAAAAGTAATTTTGATAATTGTGAATATTTAAGAACTTTCCCAGAAAAAAAATAACACGTTTCTTCTATGTAAATGTGATCAAATTGTGATGGACATAAACATAAGTGAACTTACATTTCATTCCGCCCATACCGCCCATTCCTCCCATACCGCCCATGCCTCCGCCGCCCATTCCTCCGCCGCCCATCATACCGCCCATTCCTCCGCCGCCCATCATACCGCCCATGCCTCCGCCGCCCATCATACCGCCCATTTTACCGGGCATCATCATTCCCTTCATTCCTCCCATTCCGCCCATACCTCCTCCGCCCATACCTCCTCCCATTCCACCGGCCATCATTCCGCCCATTCCCCCTCCCATGCCACCGGCCATCATTCCTCCGCCCATGCCACCGGCCATCATGCCTCCGCCCATTTTTCCCATACCTCCTGTTAAGGTTAGTCATTCTTTATTAGCATAAACATTTTCATGTAAAAACAATAATTTGTTTCAGGTATTTCATATTTTGAATGTAAGTGAATGTGGTATTTCGAGTATTCTATAGTTTTTTCTTCTTTATTTAAACATTTCTGTAAATGGATTTGAAAAGTTAAAAAATGCAGCTGAAAAAAAATCGAATTAATTTTATCCTTAATAATTTCATTTGTTGATTACCTGGTCTGTAGTACGCTGCATTAGCGACAGCAATCAGAGAAAGAACGGTCACAAAAGAGTAGGACATCTGAAACACAAAGCATTTGCAATATCTTTAAAATATACACTGCATAAAAGTAAATCATTATTTTGCACTTGCATTTAATATAATTTTTATTTGCCATTTAAATTATTGCGCATTTGTTCCGTATTTTTATATAATGGGATTCTTATTTTGTTATTCTCTTTGGACTACTTATGCAGTATATTGTACGACATTAATCAATGAAAAAACTCGAAGACCACAAACAGTGATCAATACCCTTTCCCTCAAAATCTATTTACGATATAAATCTGCGAAAAGGGCATAACAAGGACTTCCAGAAAATTCCAGAGGTGAGATCAGGTGCCTAGGAGAAGCAAGCATCCCTTGTTGATCTCCGGTCTTCAACTTTATTCTGATTAATACCGAAGTAATACTAACTTTTTTAAAATGCCTAAAACAAAAAGATCAATATGAAAATACACTTACCTTGAGCAAAGGAATTGAAACGAGGATTGCGAAGGAATTGAAGAATTGATAGGCGGAGAACTGTCGAAACTTCGAACCAAGAAGTGTTTATATAGCTAGGTTTCTTGGTGTTTTTCCGGTTGGGAATTTGTCGGGTAATCATTATGTTTGATGTATTACACGTCACACCTGACACCAAGTGTGTTAGACTTTGAAATATTATTTTTACGACATGTTACTCACCTGATTTCGTGTATGGGTCATTGCGCAACACACCTAACATAATTTTATGATCATTTGAAATGCTGTTTTATTTGCTTTTCCTTCAATTTAATGCATGTTAAATTGTTTAGTTCTAATTTGATGGTTTAATCAATCTGCATTTTGTAATTAAGCGTAAGATCTAAGAATTAAAATCACGTTGCTTACATATGCATTTTACATAAATATTGAACGGTAATAACAACTCTGAATTTTCTTCGTTCAGACTTTCTATCTTAAACACGGTTTATTAAGTAAAGTTTAAACAAAACCTTTCATTATAAGAGAAAAAATAATTTTTTTCCTTTCTGTCAATGAAGAAAAAACCCAAGTTAAGATAAAGTTCTTAAGATAATGGTTTGATTTTCGACTTACAAAGTACATGTACTTTTTGAATTTTGAATTCAACCATTTGTGACTTCATTCCATTTTAGGGCGTTCTATCAACTTCAGAAATCTCTGCTTCATAAGAATGGTATGGAGATAACGAACAGTATTCAGTCTCAAAGTCCATAAAACAATACAAAATAAGAGCAGAGCAAACACGGACCCACGAAACATCAGAGGTAGGGTCAGGTGCCATGGAGGAGTGAGCATCCCCTGCCGACCGGTCACACCCGCCGTGTGCTCCTTGTCAAATGCATGATCAGGATGTAACGGAAAAAATCCGTCGTCAACTCAGTGTATAAATAATGGACTAACAATTGGTATGAAAAACCTCAGTTAGCATTTGACTTAATGATAAATTGTATTTGCTGACAAGGTCATTGTATCGACCATAGAACTTACGAAATGATGACTTTAAACGAGACTGCTGATATTCTTGTTTCATCAACTTGCTTGTCAATAATTTACCTCGTTTTAGAAATTGTTTATACGTAGAGCATGTAAAAACAAGTTGGCTAAAAAAGGAGCGCAATTAGTGCCTGACGGATTTTTAGCAGTTTATTGGAATACCCAATCTCCAAAGTCAAAATAAATATTTTGATGGAGAACTCGGTATCCTTTTAAGGTATTAAATGTATAATGACCACATTTGTCCGAGATTTTCAATCATGGTAGGATTTTGAAGATGTTATGAAATAAAAAATGCCCCAACAAAGGAATTTTCAAAATGTTGATTATTGTCCAATTAATTGCATCTTGACTTTTACATTAAAATCTTTGGGCAACGCAGGTTCTTTTAAAGCTATTGTAAAAAGAAATTTGAATTTTAAACAAATCTCTTGGTGAAAATATGCATTAACTCTTTCGTCATGCACACCAACAACCCGAATTTTTTAATGTGCATTCTTGCAGTAATTTCCTTTTTTAGTTAGTTACCAATGTCCATGAGATGAATATGAATGGAAATTTGAAAATAAAGATAACATATTCACTGTAGTTTCAAACATTTTATAGCTATCTAGATGATAAGCAATATATTTACATTTCTTTCCGTGGTCCATATTAAGGCAGCACTGTGGGTAATATTTCAGGAAACATTTATGACTTCATTTTGATTATCTGAAATAATTTTTAAAATCTTAAAACTTCTAACCACTCTTCACATTCTTGGTAACATCCGTAATCTCACTTTGTTATAGTATATACTTACTTTAAATCAAAATAAAGATTATTCTTAGGCCCTCTTAAAAAATAGTTTGTTTGGCCTCTTCTGGCTAGTTTAAACGTCCCAACTCAACATATTTTTACACTCCAAGAAACAGTTATTTATTTAAGGCATTCTGGAAATAAGATTTTGAAAATTCAGCATTGTTTCAGAAATTTCCAAATGAAAAAAGTCATCTACTAAGTGACCAAATTTTTTCATCCTGAGTCGGGAGAGGACAAACTAAACAAACATTATTTCAAAGATAGTTTTATTTGAAATGAACAATTTCTCAAACAAGTTAAGTTATTGACAAACAAGTTGATGATACAAGAATAACAGCAGTCTCGTTTAAAGTCAGCATTTCGTAATTTTTATGGTCGATACAATGGTTTTGTCAGCAAATATTCAAATATTCTAAACTCTGATGTTTTGGAGGTCCGTGTTTGCTCTGCTCCTATTTTGTATTGTTTTATGGACTTTTGATCTTGAATACTCTTCGTTTTCATGTATAAGATATTTGTATTAAAGAAAATATTAGTTAGAAGTTCTGTTAATAATCATGTACATCATATCAGTAAAATTCACATATCAATCTTCTTATGTGAAGGACAGTAATGTGCACTGTAACTGTTTTCGTTCTCAATATTACATTCCTTTTGTTTCCTTAAGCTGCACAGCAATCACAAAATCACATTAATGAATAGGACCGGTTCCAAATGTTACACATACTTTGAAAAACCTAGTACATTTATCATAGGGATGAAAAAAATTTAAAACACAATCTATTTGTTGTTCTTCCTAGTCAAAGAACATTCTGATTTCAGTGGAAAGATAAATATTGAGTTAAACTTGCAGATAAGAAACAACAAAAACCCAGCTTTTCACAGGATAGAAACGAACCGTGATTAGAAGTTTTCAATGTACACAGTTTATAAAAGAAATAGAGGAAGATTACGAACAAGGATCTCTGTTAAAAAAACCCAAAACAATACAAATATGTGAAAAGGATATGAAATAATTGTAAATTTTAGAGTTGGATCAGCTGCCTAGTAGGAGTAAGCATCCCCTGTCAACTGATCAAATTCAATTTGAGTCATATATTTGATCAGATTTACGGAATTATCCGTGGTAAAAAAATTAATAAAGTGGGCAACAAATAGTATGATATTAAATACTTGAATGACTATATGGTAAAATATGACCTAATGACAAATCATAACGAGGTCATTAAAACAACCATACCATTTTAAAAGTTGATTTTAAACGAGGTGGTTGAAATCCCAAAATTAATTTTGATCTAAGTGGAATTCAGACGAGATTTTATATATGATATCAAATGCATAAGCATTCCATGCCAGTTTAAAGAGAAAAAAAAATATTATAATCAGAGAAATTAAAACAGGTCTCCTCCGTTGTCATTTAGTCGATGAGAGCGAAAGATAATATGATGTTATTTGTTTTTCCTGCAATCTCCAAATGATATAGACATTATCTATGAAAATCTTGTTAGGATGCAAGCATGTGTAATGCATTGTTTTACACTGGAGAATTTTACTCTAGATACGGTAAGAATTTTCAAGCGAAACTGCTTTAATGAAATTGCTCAAGAGTCCATAAAACAATACAGAATAGGAGCAGAACAAACATGGACCTCTAAAACATCAAAGGTGTTATCAAGTGTCATGGAGGAGTTAACAACCCATGCTGATCGGTGATACCCGTTTGGCTCCTTGACATGATCAGGAAATAACGGAAAATCATCGACAATTCAGTATGTAAATAATGGCCTTACAATTTAGTATGAAAAAAGCCAGACAGCTTTTGATTCCATGATATATTCTATTTTTTGCGTATCTAACCAACTGAGAGATGTAAACCCGTCAAAAATATGAAAAATCGAAGACAAAATCATTTCTGAGAGAAAATTTGTATTCTATGATTGGATTTAATTTCTCTTTTCTTATAAGCTCTGTGTTTTGGTCTTCATGGATAATAGTATAATAAATAGAAATTCAAAGTATTATATTTTCTTAAGCATGAGTCTTATTCAATCAAATTAAAAGAAAGTATTCATTGCATCGCTAATTTATTTCTAGTTTTCACTAATAAAAACAAAGAGAATGTCAAACTCCTCGGGGTCTTTCGATGATGATGAATTATGAATACGGTGAGCGTCTTAATAAGCGGCTGTAATAGAATTAAAAAAATAAATTATATATCCGCTGAATCATTCAAAACTACCATTTTTTCTATAAAATTTTAGGATTAGAGTTTGATCAACAAAACTGAGAGGAAATGAAATGTATCCTTTGAGTAATAAAAGAAAAAAAACTACTTACATTTCATGCTTCCCATGCCCATCATATTGCCCATGCTGCCTGGCATCATCATACCGTTCATTCCGCCCATGTTTCCGCCCATCATATTCATCATTCCCATTGGCATCTTCATCATGCTACCTTTGCCCATGCCGCCTCCCATTCCTCCATTCATCATGCCGCCCATAGATGGCATCATCATAGAATTCATGGCTGGCATCATCATCATCATTTTGTTCATTCCTCCTCCCATGCCCCCGTTCATCATGCCACCTCCCATGCCGCCGTTCATCATACCTCCTCCCATGCCGCCGTTCATCATGCCACCTCCCATTCCGCTGTTCATCATTCCCATACCACCTCCTAGGAAATAATAATGTATTTAAATGAATTGCTGACTACTTATTACATTTGAAAAAAAAAATATGATGTAGGTAGCGGAATTTTGTTCTTTGTAACATAATCAAAACCGAAAAACGAACAAAAAAATAAATAAAATGAGAAAATTATAACTTCCTTACCTGGTCCGTATCCTGCTGCGCTGGTGACAGCAATAAGGCAAGAAACGGCAACTAGAGAGAAAACCATCTGGAAAAAATGATACACTACTTATAATTTAAACATGTATTACATGTTAATGTGAAATTGCTTATTTTGATTGGTGATACTATGACACAATTGCTTCAAAACATGGTCTTTTTAAAACAGATCTACCCAACAAAACATAACAATTGCCAAGAATACTGTATATTAGTTACTTTTCTTGTAGCATTATTTAAATTTTATCTATATGAGAGACGTTATTTTTGAAACCTTTATATAATTAATAATAATTGTCATGACTGCAGTATAAAGTTCTCAGAATTGAGACCTCTTTACTAGCCAGTATATGCTGAGCACTGCAAATCATTTAAAAGTACCTAAAAGTAGTTTTCTAAGATGAGTACTAATTTGCATAGTTTAAATGAGAAATTTTTCAAACAATATCAAATAAATAATTAATGTGAGAAAGTTCCACTCACCCTGAGCAAAGGTAATGAAGTGTTGGACAAGAAAACCCGGAGAATTGAGAGACGAAGCACTGGTTAGATTTTGAACCGAGAACGGTTTATATAGCCAGAATGTTTATCCTTTTTCCGGTGGCCAATTAGCCGGGTGATCATTATGTTTGTTGTATAACAAGTTGATCCTGACAGAATGTATGTTTTGACTTCGATGTTTTATTTTGGGACAGTTCATTGTTTTGATGTACTATATTTATCTTGTCTGACACACCTTGGCATCATTTTATGATTCCCCTCGATTTTTGGTCGATCATCTTTCTGAGTTTTAGTACAATTTTAAATACTCATTTAACAGTTTTTAAAACTTCGAATATACTTTTTAAATTAACACACATGAAATAAGCATAAGAATTATAACATAATGTCATTTGCATGTAACTTTTTGTTCACAAATTGAAAAAAATAAATTTCTTGTAGAATATGATCTTTGCAGAAAATCCATACGCATTTTCTATAAAGACAAAAATACTTATGTCATTATTTATCGTTTTGTGTACGATGAAATAGGTCAGCATAGATGTTTTAAATAAAAAGATGCTAAACGTAGGTTTAGATAGAAGGATAGACTGATGGATTTGAAAGAAAAAGCAAATTGACACAATTTTTAAGTTTTGCATTATTCTGCATTTCAGATAAAGATTTAGCTACAAAAATAAATGCTTGTGTTTCTTTTTGCTTCCCAGACCTAAAATGAAATATATGGAGGTAACGAACAGTATTCAAGCTCAAAAGTCTGTAAAACAATACAAAAAAGGAGCAGAGCAATACGGACCTCAAAACACCAGAGGCGGAATCAGGTGCCATGGAGGAGTGAGCATTCCTTGCCGACAGGTTACATCCGCCGTATGCTCCTTGTCATGATTGGGAAATAACGGAAATATCCGTCAGAAAATAGATTTATTTTCAGCTTCCATCATTTTGCCCATTGTTAGCTGAGACCATCATACCATTCAGTTCTCAAATGGTTCATTCTTAAATCAAACTCATAATTTCTATGAGTAAAAGACACTGCATACAACTTGAACAACTTCTTTGAAGCTGCAAAGATTTGGAAAGAAAATTCGAATCAATTCTAATACTAAGAAAAACAAACCGAAATGTGTGGTTTAAAATTAGATGTTTATAAATTTCACTTAAATGTTTTGTGTAACAAAAGGGATAGTCCAATTTTTTTTAATTTGCACAAACTTCATATAGAAACGGTTTATTTTTCCAATTCCCTGGTAAAGAACACTCTTTTTAACTGAATATAAACAATGTAAGGTAATTTATGAAATGGATGTCGTTTAGCAATGAAAAATTGCACGAAAAACGTATTTTTAAAAAGTTTTAGTTGAAAAACATTATTTGCTGAAAGATAAAGAGATTTTTATCTAAGGAAAGCTTGTTCGAAAAAAGCAAGTTAAACTTAAGGATTTACGATCCTCAGTCAGGAAGAATAACTCCAAAAATTAATATTTAAATTGAAATGCATCAAAATAAAGCTTGAAATTGACATTCTTTCATGCAACAATTTTCATTTTATTCATCTTTATTA
Organism: Saccostrea glomerata; assembly: GCA_003671525.1. Lineage (NCBI taxonomy): Eukaryota > Metazoa > Mollusca > Bivalvia > Ostreida > Ostreidae > Saccostrea > Saccostrea glomerata. The sequence goes on from PRKT01000055.1 coordinate 383,106, forward strand.
GATTAGAGGTTTTTGGAAGTCTTAGAAAAGGTCGTATAAAAGTTGACATTTGTACCCTATAAAAGGAAAAAATCAAAATGAAGCTTGAAAATGAAATTCTTTCATGCAATAATTTTCATTTTATTCATCTTTATAAGATTTAAGGTTTTTGGAAGTCTTAGAAAAGGTCGTATAAAAGTTGACATTTGTACCCTATAAAATTGGAAAAATTATAATACAGTTTTAGAAAAATAAAATTTCTTGAATCCAGCCTTAGATACCAATGCTTATTGGCATGATATAAAATAAGAAGTGATTTATGGTGTCTTGCAATGATAGAAAAAGCCTTGTGCACCATGTATTATATAATACAGGACGGAAAAAGAAAAATACCAAATAAGTATAAAAATAATGACAATTTCTCTGAATGCCTGAATACCTATCGTTTTTTATCCTAAAATATATTTGTTGATCAGTTTGCAATTAGAAAATGCATTGCTGATATTCTAATTCGCCTTTTCTGCAAAAATACCGGAGATTTAACAATTTTCCCTATATGATTAACTTTAATCTTTAACTTGAAGGAAAAACTGAGGATAAATTTACATCTGTGGATTCAAAGATACTTTTATGAGTATTTTTGATGACTTGACTGCTAATGTTATAAACATGAGGATCGGACTACCTTAAAAATCATTATATGGATGAAAGATATAGATGAAAGAGGTAAGATAATGAACAAGAATTGAACTCAAAAATTCTATAAAGAAAATAAATCTGTTAATAGTGCATAAACGCGGAACCTTGGAAATTCCCGGGATCAGGTGCAAACTTATAGACGGAGGAAGCGTCCGACAAATAAATATACATACCAACAATAAGATCTAGATTTACGCAATTATGAAAAAAAATATATAACCTTTCAATTTCTTCATTGCATTCACTTATAAAAGTGATTCATATTGGCTGCGTTTTTTGTTTTAATACAAAATCTTTGAGCTTATGATGTTTTATTATTACTTTTGTTTGTTTATTAAATGTCCCCCGAGATTTTCTTTTACCCATATTGAGATGGCACTTCCCATTGGTAGCTGGAGGGTTGTAATTTTAGACCTGTACTCGGCACTGACTTCGGGCCTCTGAACTGTAAGGGATATTTTTCCTGCCGGCATATACTCCAACATGAAACCTCAGTTTTTGCTGTTTCATCGAAATCGCGACAAAGGTATCAAGTCCTTACTCCACGAATCTATATCAAACACTCTAACAACGGCACCATTTGGCTGAATTATATTATGTACTTTTATTCATACATGTTAATGTGAAGTAAAAATTTATCAATACAAACATTACAAATCCCTTTTTTTAAAACTTTATTTTATTTTGTGAATCTACATAGATTTCTCATTCTCCAGAAAAAAAGCCTGATTTAAATGTATAGCAAAAGAATCGCAGAACATATCATAAATCAACTGCTTTTGGAGTATTTAGTCAGCAATAGCCACTTCTCTGTCAGATACCACGTGTCTATAGCTCCTCATTTTGGAAAAGGAAAGGTAATAAGTCCGTCCTCAGGTATTTCCCCTATGGATTTTTAAAACTATTGACACGACTTTGACTAGAATTAAAGACATTTAATCTCGGGTACTACACAAATAATAAAGTATAAGATTATTTAATTTCTTGAACAGGTATTGTAGATATTTTTACATTTAGGGGGTAGATTAAAGAAATAAAAAAAATATGCCAAATATATTATGATGTATGACTTTTTATGTATAGTTATGTTTTAGTGTGTATGGGAAATGAGGAATTTCACCTATTCCTGAATTCTAGAAAACTTATGAATTTCATATTCTCGAAAGTACTTGTATTTACATGTACTATTATCAGTTATGATAATGAAGGCACTGTTCATTTACAGAATTATTTTAGATTATTCTGATTGCATGCTGTTGATTTTAAAAGATGTTGTTTTAGTTCCATTAACAATATCGATGTACTTCTTCAAGAAAATGTCTTCCAACTATCTGTAGGAATTCCCCATGGGTACAATTGTTTGAATTTTTTCAACAACAAAAATTATTCAAAAAGTTATACTTGAGAAAAACATGTCCTTTGCTTTGAACTCGACATTGGATATCTCGACGACATAGTTTCAATCATAAAATTGCTTCTGAACTCATACCTGGACTCAACATGAAATAATAAATACTTACGACTTTTTGACCTTATACACAACCATTCCCCACGAAAAATTAAAGTCCAGTCTTTTTGATATCATCGACAGCTGCTTTTTCAATAAAAATGGAACTCGTAAATTTACTTACTTAGTCATTGGTCATTTGCAAAATTATTTTTTTAAAACACATTCTGATTGCAAACACAAATACTTTGAAGTTGACATCAAAGAGATGCTTGAGTTTCTGATTGACAATATCTATGTGGTTTTTGGAATCCAGTCATTCCAACAATCTATTGGAATTCCCATGGGTACCACATAAAAATGGAACTCGTAAATTTCTTTACTTAGTCATTGGTCATTTGCAAAATTTTCTTTTTAAACACATTCTGATTGCAAACACAAATACTTTGAAGTTGACATCAAAGAGATGCTTGAGTTTCTGATTGACAATATCTATGTGGTTTTTGGAATCCAGTCATTCCAACAATCTATTGGAATTCCCATGGGTACCAATTGCGCATCGTTATTAGCAGACCTATTTTTATATTAACATAGAGCAGAATTTTTGCAAAATCTAATGCGTGAAAAGAAGAGAACACTTGATATGGCCTTCAACTCGACATTTAGATATATCGAAGACGTGTTGTCAATTAACAAGTTTATTTTTAAATGTGCAATTGTTTATCAAGAGATCTGGTCGTTTTTAAAGTATTTTGATTCGTTTGTACATACTACATAAATTTAGATTCTGTACATGCATTACCTATGTTAAATAATCTTATTGACCTTTGGTTTCAGTGTAAATTAATTTTTGAACAATACTTTGTGTAATTAATTGTTATTAAGGAGAGGACGTTCTAGGTATTAAGTACTTGTGTCCAATCCTTTTGTTGAAACATCTTAACAATAAAATATGTTCAAACCAATTAACAATGGTAATTTCCATTCATCCTGGTGAGCTTGAGACACCACAGAGTCTGACACATCTGTTTCATTCTTGGACATTTTACTTGAAAAAGACGTTAATGATAATCTTACAACCAAGCTTTATGATAAACGTGATGGCTTTAACTTTTCTATCGTCAATTTCCCTTAATTATGCATCAATTTACCTTCATCACCTGCATACGGAGTATATATATCTCAGTTGATTCGATACGCGTGAGCATGCTCGACGTATGAACAATTTCTAAAACGTGATAAATTATTGACAAGCAAGTTAATAAAACAAGAATATAAACAGTCTCGTTTAAGGTTATCATTTCGTAAGTTCTATGGTCGATACAATGACCTTATGTCAGCAAATACAATTTATCATTGAGTCACATGCTGATTGACGTTTTTCATACAAATTGTAAGTCCATTATTTATACACTGAGTTGACGACGGACTTTTCCGTTATTCCCCGATCATGACAAGGAGCATACGGTGGGTGTGACCGGTCAGCAGGGGATGCTCACCCCTCCATGGCACCTGATCCCACCTCTGATATTTCGGAGGTCCGTGTTTGCTCTGCTCTTATTTTGTATTGTTTTATGGACTTTGATATTGAATACTGTTCGTTATCTCCATATCTTCCTTTCATACTACAGAGTCTTACACATCTGTTTCGTATTTGGATATTTTACTAGAATAAGTAAAATTGTAATCTTGCTTTTAATGCATTATACCCTTTTCACCAGCATATGGGGTGGGATTGTATCTCCCAATTGATTCGAAACACAAGAGCATGCTCTACCCTCGACGAATTTCTAAAACGATACAAGCTAGCTATTTACAAACAAGGTGATGAGTTAAGGATTCAAATTGTAATCTTGCTTTTCACCTGCATATGGGTGGGATTATATCTCCCAATTGATCCGAAACACAAGAGCATGCTCTACCCTCGACGAATTTCTATATAACGATACAAGCTATTTACAAACAAGGTGATGAGTTAAGGATTACAACAGTTTCGTTTTAAAGTCATGATTTCGCAAGTTCTATTGTCAGTAAAATGACCATGTCAACAAAATACATTTCTAAATTGGAATGAATGCTGATGGATGTTTTCCATGCTCAGTAATTGTTAAACTACAATGTATTATGTTCATACTGAACTTTCTAGTGATTTTTCCTAATTATGGCAAGGAGCACAAGCCGCATGTGAACGGACGGAAGGGATTGTTTGCCATTCCATACTAACTGACCCAACCTCAGATGTTTTACGTGTTTGATCTGCTTCTGATTTGTATTGTTTGATGAACTTTTGAACTTGAATACTGTTTGTTATCTCCATATTTCATTTCGTAAATAATGCCTACATGTATGTTACGTGAGCCGATGCAAGAGTAAAACAGAGTGAGTAATGGTAACTCAGGATTTCTCAATGATTTATAAATTAAAGAAATCTACAAACATGCGTTATGCATTATTTGTTACTGCGATTTCAAGGTCAATTTAACATAAGTTTCCAAGCAAAAAATTATTTAAACAAATATTATTATAATTTTACCAAAATGAGATTGTCAAAAAATATTCAAATATATGAACCAATTCACTTTCAGAAGAGAATGTGTATCCTAAAGTTAAATCCACACTTTGCAATAATTATCTCCCTTAGCAGGGTCCACCAAAAAGTCAAAAGGGAAAGAAATGACATTCTCTTCTTTATGCTACTAAACATTTGTGCGTGCTCCGATAAATTCACAGTGTTAATTTTTTTCCTTTCGATATATGGGTAGCCCCATCTTGGGGCAATCATTATACCATATTTACATAATTTTTCCAGTCAGATGACAAAGTTAAAAACCAGAAAACTATAAAGGCTACCGTGAGGATTCTATGGGTTTTCCCCAAAAGATGGCGGCCAAGGGACATAACATTTGAAAAGTGTTGATTCAACTATTCTCTTATTGAATTTAATTTTTTTCCCCTTTAACCTGATTTATAAGATGTCATGAAAATTATAATGTGTAGAAAATCAGAGCATTACTAATATCTTCCGAAGCATAAGATCTATCAAATTGAAAAACAATATATTGATAGCAATACTATTTCATTTTAAAATTCACTAGGTTCAAACATGGGAAAAAGCAAAACTCCTCGGGGTCTTTTGTCTTCGATGAATAATGAATAGGTTGGTCTCTTTTTTAATAAGCGGCTGTAACAGAAGAAAAAAGCGAACGTATTATTATATGATTGTCAAAACATTGAAAGCTACGATTTTTCAATAAAATTCAAGGATAAGAGTTTGATTGACTAACATAAGTGAACAAAAACTTACATTTCATGCTGCCCATAGATGGCATCATCATACCATTCATTCCGCCCATGTTTCCGCCCATCATATTCATCATTCCCATTGGCATCATCATCATGCTACCTTTGCCCATGCCGCCTCCCATTCCTCCGTTCATCATATTGCCCATAGATGGCATCATCATAGAGTTCATTCCTCCATTGGCTGGCATCATCATCATCATTTTGTTCATTCCTCCTCCCATGCCGCCGTTCATCATGCTTCCTCCCATGCCACCGTTCATCATGCCACCTCCCATGCCGCCGTTCATCATGCCACCTCCCATGCCGCCGTTCATTCCCATACCTCCTTTAAAAATTGTATTTAAATAAGTGTTATTTATCGATGGTTGTAGCTTGAAATTTTCTGTAATATTTCGCACAGAAAATCAAAATACGAGAGAAATTAAAAAAATTCTTTTTAGGAGACTATAACTTTAGTACCTGGTCCGTAGCCTCCTGCGCTGGCGATAGCAATAAGGCAAGAAACGGCAACTAGAGAGAAAACCATCTGAAAAAAAAATGATACACTACTAATAATTTAAACATGTTTTACATGTTATTACACACTTAGTAATAAATACAGGTTTTTTGCATATGCGATATGGCTGACGTCACAATAGCCTATATCAGCCCTGCAAATCCATATCAACCCTGAAGGCTGATACGGCTTTTGTGACGTCAATATCACACCCTTAGTAAATTAAACAACAAAAACAGTACTTGTGATCATACATGATTTTTGGTGGGTTCATATTCTCTTAATTTTAACTTTTTGAAAATAAGGTTAATCTTAATTTACAAATACATGTAATAGATTATTTTCAAATTACGGATCAAGTGCATTGAAATAGAAGTAGAAACAAACCCAAATCGTATGCAACAATAGACCATATACATGTATGTAAAGAAGTCCATGCATGATTATTTACTTATTTTTTTCTCAACTTAATGCATGCTGTATTTTATTACTAAGTGTGTTATAAACATATTTATACATACCCTTTTCCACATCACATCCTGTATCAGCCCTCGGCCAATATCAGCCCTCTGGCTGATATTGGTGTCTCAGGCTGATACAGGATGTGATATGGAAAAGGGTATGTATTATTCTCTATTCAATGTGAAATTGCATATTTGGTTGGTGATACTATGACACAATTGCTTCTAAACATGGTCTTTTTAAAACAGATCTACCCAACAAAACAACAATTGCCAAGAATACTGTATATTAGTTACTTTTCTTGTAGCATTATTTGAATTTTATCAATATGAGAGACGTTATTTTTGAAACCTTCATATAATAAGTACACTATAATAATTGTCATGACTGCAGTATAAAGCTCTCAGAATTGAGACCTTTTTACTAGCCAGTATATGCTGAGCATTGCAAATCATTTAAAAGTACCTAAAAGTAGTTTTCTAAGATGAGTACTAATTTGCATAGTTTAAATGGGAAATTTTTTAAACCATCTATGGGATCCATGGGCGGCATTGGAGCTATGGGAGGTATTGGATCCATGGGATCCATGGGCGGCATTGGATCTATGGGAGGTATTGGATCTATGGGAGGCAAAGGATCAATTGGCGGCATTGGATCTATGAGAGGTATTGGATCTATGGGAACCATGGGCGGCATTGGATCTATGGGAGGCATGGGATCTATGGGCGGCATTGGATCTATGGGAGGCATGGGAGGTGAGTAATCAACACATGTACAGATATTATTTGGGAAATATATGCGTTTTTTCTCCCATTTTCTGTTGAGAAAATTGGTTTTCTTTAAACCTTAGTCTAAAGATGAAGAAATACAACTAAAGTAAAAGAAAGAATAATTCAAAGTGAAATTGCTATTTAGAATTAAATATTCTCATTCGTCGTGAATATTGTCATTTCAGGTATTGGAATGAAATGTAAGTGTCATTGCTTATTTCTGTGCATAATAATATAATATTATGTAATATAATAACATAATACAATATAATATAATAACCTTTTCTTTCTTTTAGCTCGTTATTAATACTCTTCAACGCTCAGGGCCACCGTAAACCGTTTTCATGTGTATTTCGTTTATATTTAATAAATATATATGCAATATCAAATTGGATTTTCTTTAAAATATGATTAAAGAGTGGCATTAAGTGTCAATTAATTGTGGACCACTAGAAAAATTACAATGAATTAGATTGCAAATTCTGCAATATCAAACAACATAGAAATGGTATTCTAATTTAGCTTTGAATTGAATTATTCATAAGCTCTTACATGAATATGTATGGATTAAGGTGAGATGGGAACCTATGTAACATCTTATTATGTCTTTATATTGTCTGTATGGCAGTTTTAGTATGAATTACATAGTAAAGCATGAGTAATTTTGTGAAACTTGTACAGTAAAGGTAGATTTGACTTACAGATGTATAAAGTTTTGAACTATTACTTATTAGCATAATATGCTAACAACGACATTAACATTTTAAACAAAAGTTCAATGAAGAAAACATAAGCATTATCAAGAATATATTTGACAACTCATACATTTATAGTTCCAAGATTCAAACAAAACTTTATAACAAATCGGCAAAAAAAATTTGACTGTGCCAATTTTCTTAAACAAATAATTTGAATTAAGAAACAAGCAATGAATTGGGTGAAAACGATTCTCTTTCTTTACTCCTCACTTAGATATTAAAAGTAGTGAAAGAGAAACTTAAAGAGTACTGTGCAACAATAAATTCAAGAAGTGGTGTAAATCAGATGTGGATACTAAAAAATTCCAAGGAACTTTTGGACAATTTGAAATCACAAGATTCCATACCTGGACTCAATATGAAAGAATGAATACTTACGACTTTTCGACCTTATACGATAAATTAAAGTCCAGGCTTTTTGATATCATCGACAGCTTCTTTTTCAATAAAAATGGAACTCGTAAATTTACTTACTAGTCATTGGTCATTTGCAAAATTATTTTTTTTAAAACACATTCTGATTGCACACACAAATACTTTGAAGTTGACATCAAAGAGATGCATGAGTTTCTAATTGACAATATCTATGTGGTTTTTGGAGTCCAGTCATTCCAACAATCAATTGGAATTCCCATGGGTACCAATTGCGCACCGTTATTAGCAGACCTATTTTTATATTCATATAAAGCAGAATTTTTGCAAAATCTTGTGCGTGAAAAGAAGAGAACACTTGATATGGCCTTCAACTCGACATTTAGATATATCGACGACGTGTTGTCAATTAACAATGGTAATTTCCATTTATCCTGGTGAGCTTGAGATACCACAGAGTCTGACACATCTGTTTCATACTTGGACAGTTTACTTGAAAAAGACGTTAATGATAATCTTACAACCAAGCTATAAGATAAACGTGATGGCTTTAACTTTACTATCGTCAATTTCCCTTAATTATGCATCAATTTACCTTCATCACCTGCATACGGAGTATATATATCTCAGTTGATACGATACTCAAGAGCATGCTCTACGTATGAACAATTTCTGAAACGTGATAAATTATTGACAAGCAAGTTGATAAAACAAGAATATAAACAGTCTCGTTTAAGGTCATCATTTCGTAAGTTCTATGGTCGATACAATGACCTTATGTCAGCAAATACAATTTATCATTGAGTCACATGCTGATTGACGTTTTTCATACTAATTGTTAGTCCATTATTTATACACTGAGTTGTCGACGGACTTTTCCGTTATTCCCCGATCATGACAAGGAGCATACGGTGGGTGTGACCGGTCAACAGGGGATGCTCACTCCTCCATGGCACCTGATCCCACCTCTGATATTTCGGAGGTCCGTGTTTGCTCTGCTCCTTTTTTGTATTGTTTTATGGACTTTGATATTGAATACTGTTCGTTATCTCCATATCTTCCTTTCATACTACAGAGTCTTACACATCTGTTTCGTATTTGGATATTTTACTAGAAAAAGTAACATAATGTTAATTTTAAAATAAGGCTGTTCTTAATATTTTTTCACTCACTTGTGTTTACCACGATGAATAATAGAAAGGTACATGTATGTGATATTAAATTCAAATTTTTAGATCACGCATTTACGTGAGATATGAATTTTATATTTCAGTTAAAGATTATAAAACAAGTACGTGCAATTTTAGTAAATTGGCATCGTCTCAAGCCAAGATCCACAGTCTGCAAATAAATCTCTAAACAGGGTCGTATATATTGGCTGTAGTTTGCGACAATGGTATAACGAGAACTGTTTCATTATAAGATTCTTAATCCAGAAATGTAAAATCAACAAGATATACAATTTATAACTTCATACGTGATGCATAAAGCTTAAGGAAATCTATGTGACTCAGGGAGAATAGAGTTTTGAAAGCTTTTCACAAAAAATTAATATTCTTAGCAAACAATAACTATTCTACAAATTCTAAAAACTTTAAGATGATTAAATTTCTTGAGAGGTCTTCTGTATATTATTTTTAAAGGTACGTAAAAGACTATTTTTTTTTCAAAAGAAGGAATACTATTTTGAAAATTTCAAACACAAATACGGCCAAATAGTTAAATAGGAAGAGATTGATGGGTATGCTGCTTTTACATGAAAGCTTTTTATTTTTGACTAATGCAGCTGAAAATACAATTCTATTATACCTAACGACACAAAATTGAGATGGATTATTGCTGAAGAAACCATAATATTTACATATATATGTTAAAGGAATACAGAAACTTTAAATACTTGAAGATGCATATTTTAAATGTTTAGCATTATTGATAAGTTTTAAACTATATCAAAAATGATATCACTTTAGTTATATATTTTCATGAAATGTTATGCTACATCCTTCTTGACCTAATGCGTTAATGGCAGAGTTAAGATCTTCACAAACGATTAAATCTGAATCATCTTCTTTCTCTCTTTCATCATCTGATTCTTCGCTTTTGTACAGCACCAAATTTCTTTGCTGCGGAGGTGGATCCCATTTTCCACGAAGTACTCCAATGATATTTATCGTTTTTAGGTCAGTGTCATATCCATTTATAATAACATACGCAGCACTATCTCCAGGCTGTGAAAAGCTATCATTTGTCCCTTTTATAAAAAGAACTTCAAAAGAGCCGTTATTACTTTGATCATTGAAATGTTGGACACTTTCGACAATTCCATCCGTCCAATAAGTCCGTGCACCTTTTTTATGAACAATTTCACCCACCAATTCATTTAAATCATATTCATAAAGTTTTGCTGATACCTTATCATCGTTTGGGTTTCTAAAAACTTGATCAAAATTGTCATAAAGCTTTCTTTCGGTAATGACGAGAGAAAGATCTCTCGGAGAAAAATTTCTTTCACATTCTCCAACCAGCTGAGGTCTAGCATTTAAATGAAATTTTGCATACATTTTCTCTTTTGGACTGTATAAGTGATTACAACTAAATACTACAAGATCATCTCTTCCCCCAACTTTCTTCATTTTGGCAAAACCTCCAACAGTTCCTTCATGGTGTTCTCTTTGCACGGCTGAAGCACTTGCAATATCTCCCTGACCACGGTATGAGAAGCACACATCACCTTGCTTAACAAATGAATGAGGTTGTACATCCCATTCTCCAGATGTGGAGATTAATTCTGTTTTCCAAGTAAATTCGCCACTCTTTCGAAATGTTTGCAATTCCTGCCAGATATTCTCTATAACCTCTTGGCAAGTTTTTTCATGAACATATATCTGAAACTTGTCCATCGAAAAGCTGTATCTAACAATGGATTGCTTGTGCCTGAAAGTATATGGGAATTTGCTTAAGTGGACTCGCTGAAAAATCTCATACTAGCAAATAAAATTAAATTCGTTTAGTAAAATGACCATTCATTCTTCAGATATAAAACGTATAACGTACTTACTGATCCAAGACCATCTTCATCATCTTAGGGATCACTCGACTCGGTTTCATTTCCGATTTCCTTTTACCTGTCGCATACTTTCGTCGGTTTAATCTCTTACAAACTTGCTTTTCACCAGCATATGGGTGGGATTATATCTCCCAATTGATTCGAAACACAAGAGCATGCTCTACCCTCGACGAATTTCTATAACGATACAAGCTATTTACAAACAAGGTGATGAGTTGAGGATTACAACAGTTTCGTTTTAAAGTCATGATTTCGCAAGTTCTATTGTCAGTAAAATGACCATGTCAACAAAATACATTTCTAAATTGGAATGAATGCTGATGGATGTTTTCCATGCACAGTAATTGTTAAAATACAATGTATTATGTTCATACTGAACTTTCTATTGATTTTTCCTAATTATGGCAAGGAGCACAAGCCGCATGTGAACGGTCGGAAGGGATTGTTTGCCATTCCATACTAACTGACCCAACCTCAGATGTTTAACGTGTTTGATCTGCTCCTGATTTGCATTGTTTGATGGACTTTTGAACTTGAATACTGTTTGTTATCTCCATATTTCATTTCGTAAATAATGCCTATGTTACGTGAGCCGATGCAAGAGTAAAACAGAGTGAGTAATGGTAACTCAGGATTTCTCAATGATTTATGAATTAAAGAAATCTACAAATATGCGTTATGCATTATTTTTAACTGCGATTTCAAGGTCAATTTAACATAAGTTTCTCAAGCAAAAATTATTTAAACAAATATTATTATCATTTGAGCAAAATATGCAAAAATATGAACCAATTCACTTTCAGATTAAAATGTATATCCTAAAGTTTAATCCACACTTTGCAATAGTTATCTCCCTTTGCAGGGTCCACCAAAAAGTCATAAGGGAAAGAAATGACATTCTCTTCTTAATGCTACTAAACATTTGTGCGTGTTCCGATAAATTCATAGGGTTAATTTTCTTTCTTTCGATAAATGGGTAGCCCCATCTTTGGGCAATCGTTATAATTTTTTCAATCATATGACAAAGTTAAAACCAGAAAACTATTAGGGCTACCGTGAGGATTCTATGGGTTTTCCCCAAAAGATGTCGGCCAAGGGACATAACTTTTGAAAAGTGTTGATTCAACTATTCTCTCATCAAAGTTAATTTTTTCCCCCATTAACCTGATATATAAGAGGTCATGAAAATTATAATGTGTAGAAAAGCAGAGCATTACTAATATCTTCCGAAGCATTAGACTTTTCAAATAAATAAACAATATATCGATAGCATTACTATTTTATTTTAAAATTCACTAGGTTCAAACATGGGAAAAAGCAAAACTCCTCGGGGTCTTTTGTCTTCGATGAATTATGAGTAGGTTGGTCTCTTTTTTAATAAGCGGCTGTAACAGGAGAAAAAAGCGAACGTATTATTATATGATTGCCAAAACATTGAAAACTATAATTTTTTCAATAAAATTCAAGGATAAGAGTTTCATTGACTAACATAAGTGAACAAAAACTTACATTTCATGCTGCCCATGGATGGCATCATCATACCGTTCATTCCGCCCATATTTCCGCCCATCATATTCATCATTCCCATTGGCATCATCATCATGCTACCTTTGCCCATGCCGCCTCCCATTCCTCCGTTCATCATATTGCCCATAGATGGCATCATCATAGAGTTCATTCCTCCATTGGCTGGCATCATCATCATTATTTTGTTCATTGCTCCTCCCATGCCACTGTTCATCATACCTCCTCCCATGCCACCGTTCATCATACCTCCTCCCATGCCACCGTTCATCATACCTCCTCCCATGCCGCCGTTCATCATGCCACCTCCCATGCCGCTGTTCATTCCCATACCTCCTTTAAAAAATGCATTTAAATAAGTGTTATCTATCGATTGTGGTAGCTTGATATTTTATGATATATTTCGCACACAAAATCAAAATACGAAGAGAAATTAAAAAAACTTATTTGTAAGGAGACTATAACTTTAGTACCTGGTCCGTAGGCTCCTGCGCTGGCGACAGCAATAAGGCAAGAAACGGCAACTAGAGAGAAAACCATCTGGAAAAAAATTAAGACGTCTGATATTTCAATTATGTATTATATGGTATAACCCTACTGTAATTTTCAGAATCTTTCAGACAAGAGGTCTTTAAAACAGCCAGTTTATGACAAGGATCACGAATTTCAAATACCGTGAATCAAAGGTTCACTTAATTTCTAAGATAAGTGCCATTTAAAATAGATATATATATTTAATTAATAAAATCATTTACGACTAAATAAAAACTTTAAACTTCCACTTACTTTGAGCAAAGGTAATGAAGTATCGGACAAAAAACCCGGAGAAATGAGAGACGAATCACTGTAAAGATTTCGAACCGAGAACGGTTTAAATAGGCAGAGTGTTTATCCTTTTCCGGTGGCCAATCAGTCGGGTGATCATTATGTTTGTTGTATAACAAGCCAAACCTGACAAAATGTATGCTTTGACTTCGATGTTTTGTTTTAGGACGGTTAATTGTTTTGATGTTCTGTTTAAAATCGTGTCTGACACATCTTGACATGGTTTTATGGTTCTTCATGATTTTCGATAAATTCTTTCTGAATTTTAGTGCAACTGTTAATTGCTTATTCAACATTTTCTCTTTTAAAAAATCAAGTATAAGATATCATATACACGGGTAAAGCATGAAAGGAATTACTTAAAATTAACAGTATGATTGCCATTTTTGTGGGTCTTTTTTGGGTTTTTTTTTCCTTTTCCTTCTTTGCTAAGAAAATTTCCCAAATCAGAATAATTGTTTTTAATTTTTTCTATGATGTATACAAGACAGTAAGAACAAAATTAAAAAAGCTACCAGTTCTTTTATAAACACCGACCAAGGAACAAGAATTCAATAGACATTTTCGCCAAAAAAAATATTTTGTCATCATTTATGAATTCTCTTTAAACGTTTTGTTTATGATGTACTAGCCAAGGAAGTTTCATATAAAAGACAGCGGCTGAGGCAGAATGAGATGAATTAAAAAACATCTTGGAACAATTTAGAAGTAATGTATAAGTTCTTCATTTCTGATTAAAGATTTTGTCTTAAAAGAGAGTATTTACAATTTATGCTCCCCAGACCTCTCATACATGTATATACATGTAACTCCCATGATAAATATCAGTTATTTCTTCTGTTTCTACCTTTAATGAAACTCGTCATTTCAATGGGGATCGTAATGTTCCAATGTCATGTTGCCTTCCATTTCTTCTTTCATTATAGCGTTCACAATGGCATCATCAGAAAACCAATTCCAGCTACATCTGCTTATTTTATCAAATTAATCTGTATTAACCCTTGTCCATTTTTTCTATTATTCGACTACCCTACGTTACTACTGCAGGAATAAATTATTCCTATACTTCCTGAAAGATTAAGGTGGTTATGAGAGTTTTAAAAACGATCTTGATGTTTTGGAAATACCACTTATATTTTTAATGTATACAGAAAGAGAACAGCTACACTACAAATGTATCCCAATAATAAAAAAAATTGCAATCTACGATAATTTAATAATAATCTTATCTAATAATCGTAAATGATGAATTAAAAAAAATCCTTAAATAGTACTCATATCACATGTTTAAAATATTTCGAAAGTTTTGGATTTTATAATTAAATTAGTGCAATGATATTTTGCTTGATTAAAAACATTGTCAGTACATTGAACATAGATGCAAAAACTAGTTCGAATAAAAAACAATTTGTCTTATTTTACTGTACTAAAATGTAGCTTATTTATATATTAAATATAGTATTACCAGTATATATTTAAAGAAATTTTATTATTACACTAAAAATATCATGGTGGTTGATAATATTAAGAATTGTATCAAGGAACGTGTTTCAAAATGAAGTCTTTTCTAAAAAGATATTTACAGAAAAATGAAAGTTGCAATCATTTTTTATTGCTGAACAACATTAAATCTGTTGTTTATTATTTCTTCTTTCAATATCTGGTTAATCATAGAGTTTACCTAGAAATTACTAGTATTGCGAATTTTTATTAATACTTTTATCTTGAATATAAGATTAAAAACATAATAATTTTAAAGTTAATGTAATAAAGGCCGGATTATTAATACCATGTGGTACTTCTGAAACACTGCATCCATGCACTTTATTATCTTCTTTGCATTTTGTGGAACCAAATATTTTTAAATGGTTAATCCAGTCAAGGAAAAGAGATAGTTGGCCAAGTAAATTTATATTAACCCATCAGAAAAGGCATTGATATCTGCCTTGTATGAACAGCTCTAAATGTACAAAAATGGGTTTACTTTTCTAACCTTACCATCACATCTCCTCTGTTGAATACCATTTCATTTTTTTTTAATTTTATCACACGTGAAACAGAAGTAAACAATTGAATATTGAGCGTTTCAGAAGTATAACTTCTTTGGAATTTTATAATAATATAGACAGATTTACAATGGGCTTTTAAAAAAGCCGCTCATTTTGAACGCTACATTGTAGCAATCTACATATAATATACCAAGTTAACTGTAAGTAATTAATAAAAAATAGCAGAAAACATAAAACAATGGAAAATATTTATACAAATTTATTTCAAACTGAGACCATTTTATTTAAAAAAATATTTTTAAAAAGTTTATCATTAACAAAATTTTTAATAATATTGTTGAATCCTATATTTTATTTTCTATAACATTTTTTTCCCTCATCAACCCTAAGGGGTGTAAAGTGTGGGCATGTGTAATAAACTGTATAAATTGAATCTGAGTATCACTAAAAAACTATTTTATTAATTGCTTATTAAGAAAACTGCATATTCCGATACTTAGAACAAAATAGAACTGAAAATTTGACGCACCCCTAACAAAGGAAATGAACAATTAAAGAACAAAGAATCCGAATAAAAGAAACGGAATACACGACAAAAATTCTATATTGATAGATAATTTTTTTTCCTTTGGTTTATCCATCAGATGGTCTTTATGGTCAATGTACTTCATGTTTAACATGATATTAATGTATGCTTTAATTTACACATTTTATTTTTAGATTAAAAAATGTTTTGATGCATAGCGTGGGCCTTGTTTAGACACACCTTAACATTGTTTTGTAACTCTGCGACATAATCGTATTCGTCTCGCCCTTTGAATTTCACTACATATCACACTACTTACTTGTACTTTTATAATCTTAAAATACATTTTTAACAAATCAGGAAAAAAAGAAGAGCCCTTGAATACTACCAAATCAGCATTTTATTGGTGTCAAATTTGAGATGTCGACCTTGAAGAACTTCTTCGAGAAATATTTGCTTACTGTGGCAAATGTAAGCCTAAGTATAAAGGTAAACTATGGTTCACTATAGTAAATAATATTAAATTATATAATAAGTCGTATCTTTGGTATTAATTTCGGATCGTAATATTTCATTTTATTAATTCCTATAAGCGAAAGAAATGTAACATATGGAGATAACGAACAGTATTCAATGTCAAAAGTCCATAAAACAATACAAAACAGGAGCAAAGCAAACAAGGGCCCCCAATACAACAGATGTGGGATGAAGTATCAAGGAGGAGTGAGCAATCCCTGCCGACCGGTCATACCCGCCGTGTGCTCCTTGTCATGATCGGGAAATAACGGAAAAAATCCATTGTCAATTCAGTGTATAAATAATGGACTTACAATTTGTATGAAAAACGTCAGTCAGCATTTGACTCAATGATAAATTGTTTTTTGCTGACAAGGTCATTGTATCGACCATACAACTTACGAAATGATTGCTCTAAACGAGATTAAATATATTTTTGTTTCATCAACTGGTTTTTCAATAATTTACCTTGTTTTAGAAATTTTTCATACATAGAGCATGCTCTTGCGTATTGAATCGAATGAGATACATAAACTTCGTATGCAGGTGATGAAGGTATATTGCTGCATAAGTAAGGGGAGTTGACGATAGAAAGTTAAAGTCATCACGTGTATCATAGAGCTTGGTTGTTAGATTACCATCAACGTCTTTTTCAAGTAAAATATCCAAATATGAAACAGATTTGTCGGACTCTGTGGTATCTTTTATCTCAAGCTCACCAGTATATAGTGTATCGACATGAAAATGAAAACTACACATGTTAATTGACAATACGTCGTCGATATACTGTATACGTACTTTTTTCCACGGGGTCATAATTCCGTGGAATCTCAATTTCTGTTTAATCCGCGAGTAGAAAAGTACGCGGATTTTCTAGACTATCACTAAATGCCTTACATTTATATTTAGTACGCTTTGACAAATTTCCGCGGAAAATTTGTGACCGCGTACATAGCGTAAATTAATAACACGCGGAAAAAAGTACTTCTACTGTATCTAAATTCGAGTTGAGGGCTAAAGCAAGTGTTTTCTCCTTTTCTGGCAAAGGATTTTGCACTAATTCTGCTTCATATGAATACAAAAATAGGTCCTCTAATAACGCGGCGCAATTGGTACCCATGGGAATTCCAATAGATTGTTGGAAGATTGGAAAACCTGAAATCCAGAAACAACATGGATAATGTCAATCTGAACCCCTTTACTCCATGAGCTACTTTCGCTATCAAAAAAAAAAATCAATTGTAATCTTATTCCAGATTGAATTAAAGACAGCAGTCATTTTTAAGTAAGTATAATTTTCTTCTATGCCCTGCAAGAAATAGTGAAAATTATTGTTTAAAAACTGTCTTAAACTTTATCAGTAAGCAAACACAACAGAACTGTATCTTCGATGGTATACTATTTTTGTATACTCCACATCGTACGTACGTCTAATGATTGTTTAGACTGTTTGATAATTACTTTTATTTATATAGAGGAAAATAGAACAAATATGATTTCATACACGTTTATTTTAATATATTGGCGATTGTTGGTCGTGGCATGTTTTAAAGCAGCAAGGGGGTGCCAAGCAGGGCGATCCCAAATAATTACAACAATCAACAACAGCAATCAACAACAGCAATCAACATGATAGCAAAATATTACATGTACATGTACTTATAATAAGCATAATAATGGCCGTTCCGGGTATACCGCAAACGGTAATTAACCTTACAATTAAATTTTATGTACATGTATTTTAAATAAACTTTACAAGTTTACATGTATGTTGTAGTTATCGTTCCGGGTTATCAAACCGCGAACGTTACAAAGGATATTTTAGCAAGCAAAGCACTGTGCATGAAATTTGTTGAAAGCAGTACACATTTTGCACAGCAACTGAGTTTGTTTCAAGCAAGCAAAGCAGACCAATTCATGAATTTGTTGAAAGCAGCACACATTTTCACAGTAAATGAGTTTGTTTTAAGCAGCAGCAGCACAATGAATTATAGCATCAGTTGAATGGCTCGGCGCAAACGCCACATGGCCGAAACCTTTGGAATCCACAGGTTTCGGTCACCCCACAAAATGGGGAAGCCGCATTCAACTGACCCACGACCAATCGCCCTAAATTTCAGCTATTTACTTGGGAAACTGAAATAGACCCCCTGAAAATAACTCTAGACCCCCATACTTCCCAAGCTGATTAAGTCTGTATAATAAATAGACTGAAAATATGCTACATGTATTTGCATCAGGTTTATATCAAACTAAAACGTGAAGAATTACGTGTAATAAAATTTTAAGAAGCATTTTTATGGAGACAAAATATTGCCCCATCATAAAAATGGCTGATCCTGATCTACCCTTCACAATTCAACCCCAGCATGTATGAATTTATTCTGGCTGGTTTACACAATAGTTCTAGAAAACCTATTTAACTTACAGTGTAAGGTTATCTATGGAAATTAATCCTGTTAATTGTAATATAAGGTTAGCTTTATATCTGAAAATTGACTCTGAGTCTCCAGGCTTTTAGTTCTCACATGTATTACATGTAACACAAGGTGTTAAAGCACTGACGTTTTACTCCAAACTATGGAACTTGAAATTATATTTGATAATAATACTTCATATGCCATCTTTCTAATGTTCATAATTAAAACAGATAATGAACTTTCTTTTTGGACATCGGTTCTTAACTTTATTCTAATTAATGCTTTTCACCAAACTTATTTGTATGAGCTGTGAGCCTATACCTCATAAACTGGATGTTAACAGATACTTTATTAAATGTACTAAGAATATGGAACTTTTTAAAGTTCATTCCAATGAAAATTACAGATCTATGCCCATTAACTAGGATAGAAACAGGACGAGTATTACTAATAAATGGCTCACACACAGAGCGTAAACCCTTTCCCCCATCAAAAACTAAAAGTGCCTTGCAAGAATACTAGAAATTATTGTGTTGACCTTGCCTGACAGTGCATTATTCCAAAATTACAAACAGTACTGTATATTACTTTCCTAAAAGTATTTATTTAATTTGCTTAATTCACCAAAATTGAAAATGTGATCAGAAGGAAACTCTTTCTTGTTAGTAAAGGTTTAATTCATACACTGAATAAGTATTGTCACCTAAATAATACTGTGAATCAATTTTACTTTTGTCATACATTAGAGCCTATATGGCTGAGAAATAAAATTTTACTGTGGTTTCTGGATGAATGATGTGTTTACCTGGCATGAACCTAATATAATTAGTGGTAAATTTTGACAAATACCATAATTTCTAATCCATTAATAACAATTGAATAGCTTTGTATTTCCTACAATGTTCCCTGACTGCAGCTGTTTATGAAATTCCAATGGTTTGGACATAAAATGTTTTTTAGCCCTGGATCTTATAACTAGTGGTTTCCAGTGTTTTGTTGAATAAAGGATAAACCATAAAATTAAATTTACTCTATGATTTATGCATCTTGAATGAAATCAATAGGCTTATATCATGCTTATCAAGTTTAGATATCTGATCATAATACTAAATTTATTAAGACCAAAGAAAATTGCCATTGTGAAATACATCACATCAATTGGCCAAATATTTGTAATGTATGTGTATATTCAAACAGGTGGACCTAATGTAGTAATGAATCAATTCCAAAAATTTAAGTCCTTTACATATTTGCCCTCTTGTTTATTAATAATTGACTACTGAACAAAGAAATTTTATGCTTTAGTGATTTAAATAGGTATACTACGTGTTATATTTGTGTGCACTTGACTTGATAACCTTGCAAATAATAAATCTTACTGAATAGATACTCCAAAATCTGTTATACCCCTAAGTCATGATCAATAGCCTCATATACAACTCATTCTAGTACCTAGTGTATAATACAGTCTTCTACTGTAATCCCTATCCAATTTATAATTTCTTAAAGAATTTATTATTTCCAACTTAAGAGTTGGACACAAAATTGTCTAACAATAAAATTCTCTTTTATTCCTTAAAATTGAGTGAATGGCCTGTCTCTCCCTATCTATGTGTTATGAATTTGAATGACAAAAGTTAATTTCCGTAATATATTTTCAACCCTGATGTTTTCATATTCTCATCTGATTTAAATATTCCATAAATTTTATTCTCTAACCAAAAGAATAAAATTATCGAGAATAGCTTTAATGAATATGAATTATTTTTAGTAAAACTACTCAGATTTTTTTTACTCAAAATCCAGGTTATGAGTAAAGCTTAATTAAGGCAGACAAACTTTTAAGTAAAACACAAGTATAAAACTGGAATATTTTTACCAGTATATTTTGTTAATTGTGAAGTATATCCCTTTTCTTCAAAACCTTATTTAATTAACCTTGTCAGTAGTTGAGAAGGAATAATTGATATTACATGATCATTCAGTTACTATTTTTCTGGGTCACAGCACACCTTTAAACTTTAAATACTTACCATAGCTAAAAGAAGAGACTTTATTATTTAAGCAACTGGTTATATAGCATACAGAAGATTATCTTCTTTCACATGCATTGAGCAATGATTTGTCATTTCTTAAATTTAACAGTCTAACCCTATTTTACCTAAACCCCAGATAAATAAAATTATCAATTCTTTTATTCCTAATAGGTAAGCCTTAGTAGTGAAGAATGCATGAGCAAGAGGTACTTCAATCAAAATCCCCATCCCTAAGATGGTAAAGCAAATACTCTAGTGTCAGAGTGTATTGTCGAATTTATTGTACGACCCATTACACAAATAAAATTAATTAGCATCGCTCTAAGGAGTAAGTGAGCTTCCATTGATTGCCATTGAATTTGATGAAATTTATGCAATTACCAAATTACACACTTGATAATTAATCTCTGAATTTAATTACAAGATTACATCAGATTTGAAGTTTGAATAAAGTATTAGTTTTTCTTGTTGACTGATTGTGTTGTTTAATATAGGGGGCATTATTTTAGCCGAATATAAACTAAGTTCCTATTGCATGTTAATAACTTATCGC
>PRKT01000055.1:407527-444216 GCA_003671525.1 Saccostrea glomerata
ATTTAGACCACACTCGGAGCAAAATAAAAATTCTGAATATGTGTTAACATCGGTTTATTTGGAACACATTGGTAACAGATAAAGAAATCCGGTCGGAAAAAATAATTATTGAGGCAAATCAATGGTAATTAAGCAGAAAACACCTTAATATTTCAATTATATTTATTTTTTCACTGCCCTTTTTAACCCCACCCCCCAACCTTATGACAAAAACTATTTCTATCGCCCTGTTATAAAAAGCAAACTTTTTTGAACCATTTTTCATCCTCATGTGAATCAATAAGCATCCATTAAAAAATTAAAACGAAAAAACCGCACAAGTTTAACGCGCAAGATCATTACATACAGTTCAACTTTTGCCATATTTTTGGAAATCCGTGTCCACCGCGAAGCCCCCTGTCACAGAGTTTTGCCCGTAATTTTCCTATCTTGGGACGGATTTTTATGAGACTTGGTAAATACATTAAATAATCATCATAGATCGGGAAAATAGCAATATACCGGCAAGGCAAAAATTAAAGTTTAATTGCAGGATCCAGGGCATAGAGGAGGAATTTGAGATATCCCGAACCCGATCTAATTTATAGCTAACCCAACTCAAATAGCAGCAACACAGTTTTCCTCATAAAATAAAGGCATCTATTCTTTAATTAATAGATGCTATTGTTTTAATTTTCTCCTCTTGTTATATCATTTTCATTTTAAAGAAATATGTAATATGATATGCCCATGGAAATGATGATGAAACTTGTATTATAATCTATGAAAAATATGGAATAACGAACAGTCTTCAAGCATAAAGTCCATAAGTATGAGGAATTGTTCTTACATAGAATATGCTCTTGAGTACTGATCATATGAGGGATATAAACCTAATATATCTCAATATATTTAATTCAACTGATTATTCAAATCGTCATTTATTGTGTAGCATTTCGTATAAATTCGTCAAGTATTAAGATTTCTTAACATCAAATGCCTCTCTCAATTATAGCCTTTTTATTTCTGAAACTTTAAGGAAAGATGCAATCATGACTTTCTTAATTGTAGTATTTTTTTTTTTACATATATGTTTAACTTTACATGTACATCCCTGCCCATAAATTCTGTATGTCTTTGATTTGAAGATATTGAGCTTTAATACTTGTCTTTGAAAGAAAGTCTAGTCACAACTGCAAGATAGACAAGTTTTCATATCATTTTATCAAAAGATTTATGCTATGTACATGATTTAATTATATCGTTGTCTTCGTACTTAGACATAAATAAAAGGTCTTACGACACGTTACCCAAAAATGTTTTAAAAAATAAACTAACCAAAACCTTTATATTAGTAATTTTAAAAGATCATCAAAAGGATATCATAGAAAACGCAATCCTGTGGTAACTGGAGAAATGCATGTTAATGTACCTCATTGTATTTATGAGAAAACTTGTTAAAGTGGCAATATTTTTTATAAAATTTTCTTTTTTATTTTTTTTTTTTATTGATGAACATATCATACGTCTAGCCTTCAATAAAAATCATGAAACATCCATATATGTTATCAGGTTCACATATTATCAGCTGGTTTGGTTTGCCAAAAATAAGCAGTTTTGATTATAAAGAGTACCAGATCTATAAAAGAATGCAAACAAGGTGCAGAGCAAATACGGACCTCCAAAACATAAGCATTGGGATCAGGTACCATTGATAGGTGAGCATCCGTCGTCAATTCAGTATATAAATAATGGACTTACAATTAGTATGAAAAACGTCAGTCAGCATTCGACTCAATGATAAATTGTTTTTTGCTGACAAGGTCATTGTATCGACCATAGAATTTACAAAATGGTGAGTTTAAACGAGACTGCTGATATTCTTGTTTCATCAACTTGTTTGTCAATAATTTACCTCGTTTTAGAAATTGTTCATACCTAAAGTATGCTCTTGCGTATCAAATCAACTGAGACACATAAACTTCGTATGCAGGTGATAGTGGTATATTGCTGCATAAGTAAGGGAAGTTGACGATAGAATAATTAAAGTCATTACGTCAGATATGAGATTTCTCTATCTCAATGTCAAGTGAAATTTGACAGAAAACAAAGTTTGGGAGCATTTTATGGGCAACGCAATCATGTGTAAATTTTGCACTTATTTACATCAAGGGATGATCAATTCACTATTTTGTTCTTGACAAACAAACTGAACCGATTCAAAAGTAATAACGTAGTTTTGGCTGCAGAAACAAAAACAATTTTCTCTACAATTAGATATTAAGCGACAATAATTTATTTGTGATACAGATGTAACAAGGCAAACACAGGTAAAACTCCTCGGGGTCTTTTACATATGATGAAATAAATCTACATAATATCTCTTATCCTTAATAGCGACCTGAAAATAAATGAAAGTACATTGAAAATATGGTATTTAATGTTTAAATAAGGCTTATTTTGTTTTCAGTATTTTTTGTTACAGTTAAAAATAGTTATAAATGTAAATATTTGTGAATATATTCGGCATTTTAAAAAGTGTATTCATTTGGTCCCATACCTCCCATATTTCCGGAAGCCATCATGTTATTTGGCATCATCATGTTGTTCATTCCCCCCATGTTTCCACCCATTGCAGCTTTCATCATCATTTCCATGGGCATCATCATATTATTTTTGCCCATGTTGCCCATGTTGCCTCCCATTCCTCCGTTCATCATATTGCCCATAGCTGGCATCATCATAGAATTCATTCCTCCGTTGGCTGGCATCATCATCATCATTTTGTTCATTGATGCTCCTCCATAACCGCCGTTAGCTCCGTTCATCATGCCATTAGCTCCGTTCATCATGCCATTAGCTCCATTCATCATTCCATTAGCTCCATTCATCATTCCATTGGCACCGTTCATCATTCCATTGGCACCGTTCATCATGCTACTAGCTCCGTTCATCATTCCATTGGCACCGTTCATCATTCCATTGGCACCGTTCATTCCCATACCTCCTAGAAAAAGGAAGCATTCGTTATTGGTGATTTCAAGATATATCATTTTCCTGTAAGGTTGGTATTTTTGTGTCAGTAAAGAGATTTGGTTGCATCAATAATACCAACCGTTGCAATGTTTATCCTAATCAGCCTGAATTTTCTATACATTTTACAAACACCCTTAACATTATTTAAAACGAAAAAAGGTAATATATGCAATTTTTGAAATTTTGTAATTTGTACTAGATTTATTCTTTCCTGTGGCTAATTGATTTTTTTCCCTTTTTCCTAGCCTTAATGTACATAAATCTAGTTAAAATGCTTTGAAAAAATTATTGCTTGATCCTCCTTTACCTGGCCCGTAGGCTCCTGCATGAGCCAAGGCTACAACGCAAGACACGGCAACAAGAGAGAAAAACATCTGAAACCGAAAAAAAGAAACATAAACTTCATATTCCAGTAATACATATTCTTAAGGATATTTGTATCTCAGTCAGGAACGATAACTTTAACGACTATTATTCAATTTGAAAAGTCTCAAAATAAAGCTAAAATCAACATTCTTTCGTGTAACATATTTTATTTCCTGTAACTCAATATGATTCAAGATTTTCTATTAGTCTAAAAGACTGTTTTGCAAAAAGCTGATAATTTTTGTATAAATGTAAAAGAAAGAATATATTTTTGAGGATATAAAATTTCCTTTTATCTAGCTTTAAACAGAAATGTTTAATAGTATGATATGAAAAAAAAGTATTTCGTGATGATTTACCATGATAGCCAAAGATTTTACTCTATGTATAATATAACAATTCAATTTAATAATAGAACCAAAATATCAATAAGTATTAATAAATATACAGTTTTCTCGAAATGCCTAGGTATCAATTTTTTAAAATCCTAACATATATTTCTTGGTCAATAATCAATTAGAAAAAAATGATTGCTGGTGGCTGAACTCGCATTTTTGAAATTATATTTGAGATTTGGGAATTTTCTCTTGACAAGATGATTAGCTATAATGATGAACCTTTGAGAAAAACATTGAATAAAAACCCTTTACTTTGTGAATTCCGATACATTTTTGCGAGCATTTTCGAACTACCCTTAGGTCTATTTATGATGGATAATTTTTTTTATCACTTCTTCCTTTCAAAAAGCATTCATTTGTCATAGATTCATAAAAGTTGTTATTTTCATTAATCAACAATTGGGTTTTAAAATTGTACTCACCCTGAACAAAGGAGAAGTGGGAATCGGGCACAGAGAAATCCGAAGAAATGAGAGGCAATGCACTGTAGGATTTCGAACCGATAACGATTTAAATAGTTGTCTGCTGAGCCCTTTTCCGGTGGCCAAAACGTCGGGTCATCATTATGTCGGATGTTTTACACATCAAACCTGACAAAATGTATGTTTTGACTTCGACATGCCATATTTTTAGCAGGTCAGATCATTTGATTCCTAACGTGGGCGCACTTAAAACTTATCTTGACACAGTTAGGACTTTAAGAATCGAGATCACCTGCACTTTTTTTCCAGTTTTTTAAAAAGTTCTTGAATTGCAAGCTTATGTTAATTTCAATAAAATTATGTATTTGATCACAGTTTACATCAATGAATATTTATACAGGCGCAATGGAATATGGAGCTTCATTTTTGCATTTAAAAGTTTACTATCTAGATTCAACAATCTAAACATTGTTGTTCAGCTGGACATTGCAAAAGTAATTGATATTTTGTTTCTTCCTTAGCTTCACACAATGTACATAAATGCCTATAGTTGTCTATTTTAAAAATGAGTCTATCGGTTGTCAATATGTATAATGATTGATTCTTCATTGAAGCCATTGTAATTAACTGTTTGGGGTTGGTAAAAAAAAAAGCAGAAAATAAATTTCTTGCCATTTTGTACCTGTCAATTTGAAGAATTTGCCAATTTCCCAATATCGATAGGTTTCATTAGTGATTTATTTAGCATGACAAGCTTTGGTCCTTTATGTCGAAAACAAAGACCTTGCTATTCATGGAATTTATTATAAATATTCATTTCTACAAAAGTTGTACCTCTTTAAATCTGCAATCATTACTTCCAGTATGCATGTATACGTTAAATGTTGATTTAAATATTATAATTGTGTTGAGTGTTGTTAAATGATAAGAAGTTACTATTCTAATATAAAAGATCATATCATTCTTTTTTCCATTGGACTTGTAGTATATTTTTTCTATTTCAATTTCAAAATTGTTGTTATACCATAATGGATGGCATGCATATTCCTGCCACTTACTTTCCTTTTTTCTCTTCAGTTATCTGGAAGGCTTTTAGAACATATCAACTTCCCTCCAAAAATTGTACTGCACATACTCTTGTGAATTTGATACATACTCTGATCATGTATTAAAAATGTTATCCATGTCAACACTTGTTTGCAATAAAATATTTTAGTTTGAGTCATTGTTGTAAATTATTCTGCTTACCCATGTAGATTTTGAAGTTGTTGTTTATGAAACATTGACAACGATTTTTAATCCTCCCTGTGCATGCTTCTTAGAACAACTTTTTTAAAAATGTTGTTTACATTTGATCTGATTTTACCTCAATTTGTTTAATTTTTTTTACATGACCTAAGGGTGGGTTTGGTACAGTAAAAAATAATAAAAGGTAAAATTAGTTATTGAGCTGTGAGATAAGTAGAAATTTAATCAATCTGATTCTTAAATGGGAGTTTTAAGTTTCTTTTTCAAAGAAATATGAAAGCTCTCATCCCACGAAGTATATAGTTCTAAAGTAAACGTTCATAGTAAGTTAACGTCATTTTCAAAGAAATATTAATGCTCTCATCCCACGAAATAGTTCTAAAGTAAACGTTCATAGTACGTTAAAGTCATTTATATAATTAACCATAACAACAAGATAAAAATAATAAACGCTTGTTGACTAAATTGAACTTTTGTTATCATTACATTTTGATGATTTGTGATTGTGAATCAATTAAGGCGGATGATTTTCTATTAATGTGAATGTTTACTCCTTGTAAACAGGGTTACATTCGAAGGGAGAATGTAAACTTTACATATTACAGGTTGTAAAGAATGGTATTCTTCTATTTTGTATTATTTCTACAAAAAATTATTCCCAAGAGAAGTTTATTATACTGAAGGTATACCTTGGTCTCCAACATCCTTACGCAAATTTTACAACGTATTTGATTAAACTTCGAAGAAGAAAAGAATACTAAATTTTGCAAAAATATTAATATGCACTTTATATTTGTATACCAAAGTCATGTGGCCATAATATGTGCACAAACATTGGTTTTATGCAACAGACAATATTTTAGAAGTGAGTAATAATTTTTTTAAAAAGCGATACTCTTGTGTCTCCATAGTGTCCTCACCTAAAACCTTGTATTACCTCATCAAGTTTATGTTTGTTGTGTAATTTTATTTACCAGTTGTAATGACACAGTGTTCTACAGGCATGGCGACCGGTTCTAGTCTTTTCATCTTGGACCCATTTGAATCATATCTTCGTGATTTCATTACCACATAACATATGTAGGCTTCCCCCTATTTATCACCATCTTGTGTAAGTTTTTAAGAGTCCGTGTTGCATTGAATGTTGGAAGTTGTAAATTAGTGTCCAAGCCTTAGTGTCGCTACAAGATCTTGCGGAAATAACTGGTAAGAGCTATAAAAACAAAATTCAGCTAGAGACCGACGTCTTCTTGAAAAATCTATAGCATTAGACCACTACCAAAAATATAAAGGTAAGATATTAAAGTTAGTGTTTAGGATATCTTTAGAAACAAACAATGCAAAAAATACATTTATTTAAATTACATGTACATTTATTTTATTTTTTTTAAAAAGGTGCGGAAATGAAAAATATAAAATGAAAAGAAATTGCTTCTGTCGTGACGAAATTTGACGTTTAATTCTAACATACAAGGTTTTCAATTAAAAGATAATATCTCATACAGAATGATATGGATAATTTGAAGAGAAATAATTTAAGTTCTTCAAATGTTCTATGAAAACCTAAGTACGTCATTATTTTTAATCAATGAAATCAAAATATCTAAGAAATCAAATTATTTAAAGTTTGAATTTTCTCTGTCCAGATTTAGATGATAAACCATTTATTTTTGGGCGAAAATGTTTGCAGATATCTGGGTATCAAAATTACTGAGTAGATTGCAAATATTAATGTTTTATTCCAAAAAATATGCCATCCGAGAAAATTTTTTTTACAAATACTTCAAAGCTTATATTCTATAATTTTCGTCATCAAAATTGTTACCAGTGTTGTACAATAGGAGTTCCCCAAATAACCAGCTTTCTAGGATCTGCACTCTAAAGTACGACTTCCCCAGAAGGGAAACATCATACTTGAATAAACCCCCTCTTTCCTTTCCCCTATTACATCAATGCTAAAATCATATCCATAATATTTTGTCTCAAAGTTTATTTGTAAGTCAACTATTTTTTATGGAAATATGTATGTTTTCATAACATTAACATAGTCTCAACCTTTTTACTCACTGGGAATTCATAAATTGTTTGCTGAAAAAATCCTAAGACTCCATGTGTCAACACATTCTTAGCACAGCAGATCTTGTTCATAAAATTAAAACTTATATCAGACCACACCAGAAATTTAATATGTTCAAAATTTGCCCACTTTGAAATCACCTGTGGGGAAATCAAGAAACAACTAACAATGCGTCCCTTCATATATAAATACAGACATGATATTTCATAGAAGGGTTGTTTGGTCGGAAGGAAATGTATGACTACTAGTATCACACGATTCTGTATGACTACTAATATCACACGATTAGAAGAACTATCCTTACACCAATCCACCCAGAAACCTGACTCTGGTGTGTGATTTTCGTAGGGAAAATCTCAACTCTAGAGTTACTTTCTGTGAAAAAATCCTACTCTAGAGCCTAGAGACTGTTTTCTGGGGATATGGTATCCCACTCTTGAGTCAGTTTTCCGAGGGAAGATTTTAGAGGGGGAAAAACTAACAGTAATCTTTTCCTTTTTTTTAAAGTAAAGATTGAGCCTAAAAAATATTTTAGTGATACACTTTGGAAATCTATGTTAATTCAATGAAACATTACAATTCCTTTAAATCCTTAACCTTATAGTTCATTTATTCCTTATAATTTGTTTTAGCTTATTCTCTATTCTTATATTTTAACAACATGCCTTTTTTCTCTCCAGATGACGTCATATCCCGTGTGTTTTATAGTAATTCTAGCAATAACAGGTGCCCAGGTGTCGGCATATGGTCAGTACTCTATTAAAACAATGCAAAAGTTAAATGAAATTAGGACTTCTTTGCAAAAGACATATATTCAATTTACATAACATGATATAAGATTATTGTTTATATCAATATAATTAATCATTTCCAGAATAATTAAATTGAATAATTAAAACGAATTTTAATTATTTACAATAAAAATAAATAATCGGTTTGGGAAATGAAATTAATGCTGCTAAAGAAGAGATCTATTTATTATACAGGACGAGGCAGAAACCAGATGCCTGGCGCAATGCCTGGTAGTGGTATGTCAGGGAATGGCGCCACTGGTAATGGAATGCCAGGTGGAAACATGATGCAAAAAGGAAATATGCAACCTGGCATGATGGGTGTTGCTGGATTAATGATGCCAGGAAATATCGGTGCTTCTGGTGCAATGATGCAAGGGATGATGCCAGTCCCTAAACCATCCCAGCCTGATACAATGTCAATGATGACACCAGGAGCTATGCCAGGAAATATGCCGGGAGCCATGCCGGGAAATATGCCTGGAAATATGCCAGGAAACATGCCAGGAAATATGCCAGGAGCTATGTCAGGATCCAGCATGCCAAATGCAATGATGCAAGCACCTGGAATGATGCCTGGTGCACCAGTACCTGAACCAGTACCTGGAATGTCAGGAGCTATGCCAGGAGCTATGCCTGGAAACATGCCAGGAAATATGCCAGGAGCTATGCCAGGATCAATCATGCCAAATGCAATGATGCAAGCACCTGGAATGATGTCTGGTTCTCCAGTACCTGAACCAGCACCTGGAATGCCAGGAAATATGCCAGGAGGTATGCCTGGAAATATGCCAGGAGCTATGCCAGGAAATATGCCAGGAGCTATGCCAGGATCAATCATGTCAAATGCAATGATGCAAGCACCTGGAATGATGCCTGGTGCTCCAGTACCTGAACCAGCACCTGGAATGCCAGGAGCTATGCCAGGAAACATGCCAGGAGCTATGCCAGGAAACATGCTAGGAGCTATGCCAGGAAATATGCCAGGAAACATGCAAGGATCCATTATGCCAAATGCAATGATGCAAACATCTGGAATGATGCCTGTTGCTATGATGACATCTGCCCCAGCATCAAGTCCTGGTTCTATGGGACAACTAGCACAGACTGGGTCTACACCAGGTGTCATGATTCCAGCTCCGGAACCTGCTCCTATGATGTCTGGAGCCATGGGATCTGCACAAAATGGAATGCCTGGAAGTATGATGAATGGCATGAATGGAGGCATGATGCAAGGTGGAGGAATGATGATGCAAGGAGGAGGAATGGTGATGCCAGGAATGATGATGCCAGGTGGAGGAATGGGACAAAAGGGAGCAGGAATGATGCAAGGAGGAGAAATGATGATGCCAGGAGGAGGAATGATGATGCCTGGTGGAGGAATGGGGCAGGGAGAAGGAATGGGACAAAGTGGAGCAGGAATGATGCAAGGAGGGGGAATGTCTTCTGGAGGAAATATGGGCACAGGTATGGGTATGGGAGGTGAAGCATCTATGCCATCTCCACCTCAACCACCGGAGCCTGCTCAGCCTGCAGAAATTGAAGGCGGTGAAATAGAAGGTGCTGCAGCTGGTGGGGCTGCTGGAGCAGGTGGAGCTGGACCAAAGATGATGGTTATGGTAGGAGGAGGAGGTGCAGGTGGTTCAGTGATGTCCTCTGGAGGAAAAGGTAGTGGTGACATGATGGTCATGACCCCAGGCATGGGAAATGGCATGAATGGAGGAGGTATGGGACAAAACATGGGAGGAATGGGTGGCATGGGCAGTTTAATGGGAGGAATGTCACCTATTAATATGGGTATGATCATGGCGGCTGCCTCCATGATGAAAAGAATGAATGCAGGAAGTCAAGGCTCAATGATGCCTGCATCCCAGATGATGATGACACCCATGATAATGCGCCCTCAAAATATGATGATGCCATCTATAAATATGTTACCAAATATGATGTCAACTCCTAAGACTATGATGATGCCATCTGGCATGGGACAAGGAATGGGTGGAATGATGGGATCCGAAATGGAAGGCATGATGGGATCTGGAATGGGAGGCATGATGGGACCAGGTATGGGAGCCATGATGAAAGCCGAAATGGAAGGAATGATGAAATCTGGAATGAATGGAATGATGGGATCTGGAATGGGAGGCATGATGGGATCTGGAATGAATGGAATGATGGGATCCGGAATGGGAGGCATGATGGGATCTGGAATGAATGGAATGATGGGATCCGGAATGGGAGGAATGATGGGCGGTGGAAAGATGGCAGGTAAAACTATTGCTAATGAGCATTTATAATGCTTTTGGTGTTTTTTCTCAATCTCACTGTAATAAATGCTAAAATAATAATTTTGCACTTTTGCGCAATTTTTTATTTTGTTTTCTTTTCTGTTTCAAGGTCCGTCAATGAAATGTAAGTATGGTTTCATTTTGCCTTATTCATATCATTATCTCATTTTAATACTCTTATGAAACCTAAAGGTGATTAGACACAGATTTAATGTTATTATTTTCTCAATTTTTCTGTATAATTTCATGACTTTAATATTTCTGTAGCATTTCATTTAAAGATATAATGAAAATGATATTTTGTTCTGTAAGTAATTAATACTTCAAATTTCTAGACGCGTTTGATTGACACAACTTTTTTATCCTTTATACTTAAGAAAATAAGCAATTTTGTTGCGTATTTATAAAAATATTAAATGTATAATCAAGAAAGTTTAGAGTAGAAACGTGCGAAAGCAAATCCAATTCCTAATAATGTCAGCCCGTGCTCCATGTTGTGTACGGATTTGAACAAATCGAACACACCCCTGAAACGTACACAGTTTTTGTAAACAGGACACGAGTTCTGTCATTGATAATGTTTACGTTTTACCGGATGTGTTCAGTTGTTAAACTTTGCACAGACCGCTTAGAACTGACTAACAAAACTTCTGTGTTGGTTTTGTTTTCGAACATTTCTACTCTGAATTTTCTGGATTATAGTTTGAATATTTTTCATTAATACACAACAAAATTGCTACTTTTTTTAAGCATGGAGGACAAAGTTTAAAATTGTGAAGGTGTAAGGATGTGTCAATCAAAAGCGTCTAGAAAATCGACGTTTCAATTACTTCCAGAAAAACTTATATTTTCATTTATATATTCGTATGAAATGCTGTAGCAACATACAAGTTATGAAATTATACAGAAAATTTGGGAAAATATTAACATCAGATTTGTGTCTTTGCACCTTTAATATGATTTAACTTATTTTTCTCTTTTTATTTGCAGATTGGTAATAAAACACATACAAATCCAAGCCAAGAAGACAATGAAAATTCTATATTATTATCTTTCACCTAAATAAAATAAATGCTACACAATCCCTTTATACTTTACATATTTATCTGCTGGTTTAACATAGAGAACTGACTTATACCGAAGGGGAAGAAATAATTGCAAATGGCAGTGTTGAAGAGAAATCAATGTCAGTCATGTTCCCTACGCCAGACATTATTTCTTCATCCATGCATTATTTTGTCATTCAGTATGAATGATAAATATAAACGCAATTATTCAGTTGAAGACGTTCAAATTGAGTTGAATTAAGGATTTTCATACAAGTGTATTTTAATCTACATTTGATATTTTTTACTCTTTCTAAAAATTTTAACGCTTCGAACATAACATAGTCCAGACTTCAACTTTTATTTCTAAAACACGTGATTTAAATATTTTCCTAGAGTTTTTGCTGAGTCTTTTTTACAATAATGGATGCTTCGCATTACTGTGTTGTACAAGTTAAGGTCGACATGATGTGTTTAAAAATTCAGTTTTTGAGATTACTTTGATAAATATCGTGTTGAAAGCTAATTAAAGTCTATGATGTGCTAAAGAAGATACACTGCACTTATATTAGAAAGAGAAAATAATCTTAATTAGACGCACGATATCTAAGAGAAAATGGCATCGTATTTTAAGAAAAGAGTGGTAAATGAGCTTTTGGTTTCCTTTAAAATCAGACAATCATCAAACAAACACTGCTGAAATTTAAAACGATGTAAAACTCGTATGGTTGCTTCTGTGATTCTACCCAATCAATTGATGCTTTAATATTTAGCTAAGTAAAAACACAATAACTACCATTTTGTTACTTTTGGGGTCTTTTCGCGATGAACTTATGTGCACTATACAGCTTTACATAAACATTTCATTAATAATTCACTGATTTGTCAAGTTCCCTTTAACGCCGTTGGTCTTCTGTATGTACTGGTGTAGTTGGGAACCAAAATGGTTGTTAAAGAGGTCTCAAAAACTAGCTTCTGCACTGAAGCTCCTTTATAATGCATTTACTTTAAAATAAAACATTTATTTCTCATGATTAAATTAAAATATTTATAATATATATCAACTATATTATACATAGAGTAAATAATATATATCTTTTTTATGATATGTATTATACATTGATATCAAAATATTTCAGCATAAAACATTTGGAAGTAAATTGTTTAACTGATTGTCGAAAAAACAATTTCAATATTTCCATCTGTTTCCTGACTTCTCTTCAACAGACTATTCTATACAAAAAATCCATCAGAATTTTATTTTACTCTTCACTTGGAAATTCTTAAGTCGTTTGTATAAAATTCACTTCTAATTTGTATATTTATTCGTTACAATACAAACTTTTTCTACGCACTTTCATTTCAAATTTTATCGTAAAATATTTAATTCGCAGGTTTTTATTTTATATAAACGCATTAAAAATGACGTTTTATAAAACACGTTCTCTTCTCTAACACTCTGTCATTAAACAAAATAAATGAATTTTTAAAAAATAAACAAGAAAAAGAAAAATATCCGAATATCAGATAAGAAGAATTTTAAGCTTTTTTAGTGTGTTTAAACTCGAAATTCATCCAGTAAGAACGTTAAATTACACATTTACAGTATGAGTCATTTCAGAGCAGGACGTTACATAAGCACGTTTTAATGTCTGTAACACCTTCAATCTAAGAATAGATTTTAAGGTTTGCTATCTATGCTGTAGCTTTCAATTAGTAAATTTAATTTTCTTACGAGAAGTACATATGAAAAATGAAAACAAATATACAAGTACATGGTAGAAATCGAATTCCTCTGCTTTCATTATAACATAGAGCCCATCTGATGTGTTTGTCAAGAATCAATTCAAATACTAGTACTTTACCAAGATCTTTAAATTTTTATCATGGAGATTATGTTGCAAAAACAGAAATAAGACCTGAAAAATATCAAGGATGTTTTCAGCATGTTAATACATGTATTGTATGGATATTGTTTTTCCAGCATTTAATACCCTGAAAAAGAGGAAAAAATCGGGTGAAAACAACATCAATATGACAATGATGGTAAGTATGTTTGAATTTCTTATTAACTTTACCTTCAGATGACTGAATCATTCTTTAAAAGCTTTCAATTATGATTAGAATTGTATGTTGCATAATTTAATAAATTTGATTTTGTGTTAATTAGGTTTTTTAAACAACTTTTAAAAAGTTAATGAATTTTATTTAAATATTATGTCTTATCTTTTCAAATTAGAAATTATATATATACAATAATCATAATAAATAGAAGCTCCTATACTTACTGCGACGTTGTGGACTGAATTCCATCATATTATTGTTCGAAGGTCCTTGTGCTCCTCTAGACATATAGTTAGACATTTGACCATTTTGCTTTATTAATTCAGCAACAAATGGCATATTTGTCATCATTTCGGCAACAGGTGGCATATTGTGCATGTTTGTCATTATTTCAGCTGCAGGTGGCATATTGTGCATGTTTTTCATCATTTTGGCAACACGTGGCATATTGGGCATGTTTTTCATCATTTCAGCAACAGGTGGCATATTGGGCATGTTTGTCATCATTTCAGCAACAGGTGGCATATTGGGCATGTTTGTCATCATTTCGGCAACAGTTGGCATATTGGGCATGTTTGTCATCATTTCAGGAGCAGTTGGCACATTGGGCATGTTTGTCATCATTTCAGGAGCAGTTGGCATGGAAGGTGCATTTTTCATCATGCCATTAGAAGCCATTGTGGGCATATTTGTCATCTTATTCGTCATGGTGGGCATGTAGTAGTCGGTTTCATACGGAGATTGCACATTAGATTTTCTGGCTTGATTCATTTTCATTTTTGCCATTATTTCAGGTGCTGATGAGATCGCATTCATTAGATCGGTCATAGCTGTTCTATCCCCCATCATACTTGCCATATTAGGCATATCTTTTATCATGTTCATCATCATATTTGACCTGTCAGTCATAAACGGCTCTTGTTCCTGTCGATTAGTCCCAGATGCCATTGAGTTCATCATTTGGACAATGTCGTTCACCATTGCATTTGTTGGATTATTTTGAAGTGAATTAAATCTAGATCTTTTCGGATTAAATATGGTTGGATCCCTGACGAACTGGTTCTGGTTCTGTCTGGATTGCTCCGGAGGGGTGATTGGAGGTCCGGATTGCATCACCGTTTCCCCATTCATGGCCTTTACAACAGTTGTGGGAGTTCCTTGGCCATTTGGATCTTACAATGTATTCATCATATATTAATTTAGTTGTATGATAATGAAGCAGTTGATCTTACAAATGTATGTATCATATATTAACTTAGTTTAATCATAATGGAAGCTGTTGTGAAAAGTATTTATTTTTGTACATATCTTTTTTTTTCATATGAAGATCAGTAAATGTGGTCTATTTATAATTGATTACAATTAAGTACACTCCGTATAAACGATATATCAGGTTTCTTGTTTATGCTTATTTGTTCTAACTTTTAAACATAAAGAAAATAAAGATGAAGAAAAACACATTTTCAAAACTGTTTCTATTTCTTGAGTTATGTTCAGTTAATTCAGAGTTAAGTTAACGTCTTTTAAACTTGAATTAAAAACATACTTGTATATTAAAGTGTAATCTGACTTAGGACTTACGTATCATTTGGCCATTTGCGCCAGCAAAACAAAGAAAGGCGAATATACCAACGGCAAGCATGGTCAACTGAAAAAATATACATTATAAGGAAGAAAATAATAATGAATAGATTGATAGGCAATATCCATTTTACTTATTTTATCATTATTTTCTTCCTTATTTGATTCACTTTTTTAGAATGTTGAATCATTAAAAATGATTTAAATTAAACAGATTCACAGAAATACTTTTTTGCATACCTGAATGAATGTATTACGAAAAATCCTTTTAAATCAATGGCAAATCAAAACCGAACATGTCTATACTTCATTAAAGAGGCATTTAAGATTATAATTTTTGTCATTCTTTTCAGACTCTCAATACTTACTCTCTTTCTGTTTTGTGACCCAGGGAAGGATAAAGAAAAGACCTGCACGGTGCAGTGTCCCTAACCTGCCGCTCAATTATATATCATTGCACTTCCGCCATCCATTTCCGTTTTTGTGTGAATAATATCATGTTTAAAGCCTGCCCAGACAATGTTAACAGCTGAAGTAACAATGTCTAAGTAGTCTTTTTTGATCTGCTGATCCCATCGTTATGACGAATCTACATGAATTCAGTTCATCTGACTTGTTTGATTGGCAGAATGGTGCATTTATTTTGCACCAAGGTGAAAGATTTGGTGTAAATTTCGGTCTGATCATCGATGTTTCTCGGAACAGATGTGTGTTGAATGTCTTGAAATATCATCGTTAAATTCCTCTTCTTATTCTTTTAACCGTGAAGATTACTTTGTATATGTCGGTACTGCTGACGATCTGGTACAAAAGAAAATATATCTTCCCCCTTATAACTTTTGTGGCTTTATGCAATTCAACTTCAATATATTTAGATATAATTTTCAGCTTTAAAGAACATTTATGTTTTAATATGCATTTCAGAAAAAGTTATTATTAAATTATTAAGACTTAACGAAACATGTGACATTAAAGGGACTTGAAAACAATTTCAGCTAAAAAAGACTTCAAATTTACTTTTCCATTTTTTTTTTTCATGTTTACGAATACTTACCTAAGATATTTTGAATGATTATCCAAAAATTGAACTTCAGTTGTCGAGATACAAGACGGATTTAGAGCTCCAAACCTTTGTTTTATAAACAATGTCTAATACCTATAAACAATGCAATGTTTTTAATTGTTTACATAGGTTAGATATACATGTATTAATAATTGTTCGTTCAAACCACATTTTTTTTCAATGAAGAAGTTTATTCATAATATGATTAGACAGTTTCTAATGATTTGCTCCTTTTGTTATAAATATGATATTTTGATATTTAAACAAAAACAAGGCACTAGCCTTGTTTATATTATAAAGAATTTTAACATTTGTAATCTATGTAAATCAACAAAATTAATGATGTTCAAAATTTTGCTGATCATTTGAATTGCCTTAATTAGGAATTGTAAACCTTAAAATAGGTTTTTAAAAAATCAGCTGAAACTGTGCCCATGTCCCTCTAACAGTATAAACCCTTCAAAGCATGTGGATTACGAAGAAATAAAACCGAGGGTTCTTTATTTTACATTGTAATGCATATATGCCTCTGATAAAAATTGTTATTTCATATATATGTTCTTAAAAAAGGATTACATGTATAATCAAACAAAGTTGATTTTTTTTAACATTTACAGAAAGTAAATGTAGTATTCTTTCGGATTTATCATTAAGTTAGCTGTAGAAATTTTCTATATAAAAGAAATTTTCTGTATGAACGAAATTTTCTTGAATGTTATATAAAATGAATATGATTTTTTTTATATGGAAAGTTTAAATCATTATCAAAATTTGAAAGTAAGTTTCAACTGCGATTAATAAACGTAAAATCTAACCATTGTAAATATAGTGTGCATTAATAAATAACTATCTTATAAAGAAATAAAAGTGAATAAATATATTGTAATGCATATATTATATGCCTCTGATTTAAAAAAAGTCCCTCCATCTTTTAATCTAAAAATGTTTACAAATTAAAAAAAGGTTTAGTTCAAAATTGGCTGATGAAGATAGGTATGTAGTATTGAATATGATAATCAGCCAGTAAAAGTTTGAGTCTTTATTTTACTTGATAATAAATATAAAATTAATATTCATGATTTTTTTAATCTAACGATTATACATGTAAATAAATCATGCATAATTCATTAATTAACTAGTTCACTTCATCCTTATATGTGGGATTTCATATGCTTGATACACAGTGCAGAAATTGCAAGAAAATCACTACATATTATCGTTTACATTGTGCTAATAACAACAATATGATCGGAGTCTTTTTATGTAACAAAGATTTACGTTTGGTTTTACTATAGGAGATCTGATTGGACTTAATGCAATATTATTTGTGTAATTTGTATAATTTGTGAAATAATTTAAATAAAAAATTAATGATCTACGTGTGCTTCCAGAGTCTTGTTTGTTGCCGCTTCGCTTGTTTATTATAATGTAATGGAAATACCCAGAGCTAAATTTAAATATTTATATTATCAGTTATTCACGTGACGTGCCAACACAAATGTCAATAAACAAGAACATGGAGGAATCAAAAGAAAAGGTAATTTAGGTTTGATTAATCTATTTTCCTATGAATTTAGATTGTATTTTCAATGCTCAAATTAATAATTTATCCTTGTATTTTTCCTCATTTCTGCTCATAGCTGTGTGAATAATGTAATAAGTGTATTTTAGCAACCCGGACGAAGATTAACCTACTGCCTAGGCCGCCATTTTATGGTCTTAAAAATTATATTCTCTTTGGTGTGGTGGAATTTAGTTTCCTCCAATTTTCCATTGAGTCTTTTTCATAATATAGTTATAACCACAAGATTGTTTGTAAAATTCATTTATGATACACTGAAAGGTTCAGAAGAACACAATCGTAATCACTTTAATTGTCATTTCCGGGAGGACATGCATATGGATAATCATGATGAAACTTTCAAGAATAATGATCATCAATCTGGTTGTACAGTCAGCAGTGTAAAATATTCACCGTAGGTCATTTGGTCACCGTTGCCGTAGAAACAGAAAAAATAATTTATACGCGAATGTTCTTGTAAATCTATGATAAAGACATCTTGATGAATCTTTCTATAAAAAAAACTCTGTCAGCTTTAATATAAACAGGCAGAATTTTAAGCTTTCGATTCTTTTAGAATTAATTAAATACAAGTTATTAATAAGTTCATAATTTGTATAAATTAACAGCTTATACATTGTAATAACTACATGTTTATTACAATGTTATAGTAAACAAATGCATTAGAGTATACAAATGCATTTCTTGTTACTCTCTGAGTATTTTAAATGCACATTTCAGATATCCTGGATATCCATAGTTCAGCACTTTGATCCTCGTCTAGTCCAAACTTATTCTATCCATGAAGAAGTTTCTATTATTAAGAATATAGAAAGTATATTATACCGACATAGATGTATCTCCATAGAAGGATGCCGAGGCAGCGGAAAGACGCATTGTGCAGTCGTGGTCATGCATTACTTGGCAAATGCAGAAAACTTAGCTTTCATTACCCATCCTTCACAATGGGAAAATAACCATGACAAAACTCATATTATCCTTGATAATGTTGATCTCCTCGATCCAAGCTGGGTCAAAGTTATACAAAATGCATGTGAAAAACAACAAAAGAGATTTGTTATTGTTACTTTGAAATCTACCTTTAGTCAAGGTATAAAAAATGAGCATCTGCAGAATTATCAAATACATTGGAATACAGAAGATCAGAAAACCCTAAGGACGCAATACGAAATAGGTCAAAATCCTTATTATGACGAAAGTATTGGATTTCCCTTGTCTTGCTCAATGCATAAAAGATGGCATGTGGAATACTCAAAGAAGTTTCAGAACCCAGATCACTACTTTGATGAAGTGCTCCAAAAGATAGTCAAAACTGACTTTGAAGAATTTTGTAGGATTTGCAGTGTTGCTATGGTCTTAGGGGAATGTGATACTCTTTGTTTGGAAAGTCAAGATAAAAAACGAATAATGAATAATATTCTTTGTTTAAGAAATATGCGAAGAAATCCCGGATACTTTTCATATAGTGATTCAGTTTTCCAGCCAGAGGAGGATATTTTAAAACATTTAAAATGGATGTCGTTGTCTGTGGAGAATCATCTGCGATTGCCAGCTCTGAAATGGTTGCTGTCCTATGACCCTGGCTTGCTATTGGATAATATCAGTGTGTCAGTGTTGGTTACGTTTGCAAAACTTGGACAAGGCAATGAAACAGGAAGGCGACTGGTAATAGGTGAACAATATCACCTAGCGATTATACAGAGGATTGCTTGTGGATTATCCGGAATTGAAAAAGATATACTCGAAAAATCCCCTTTAATGAAAGATTCTGACTTTTTATCAAAACTTTTTATGCAGCTCTATACTTTATCTTCTTCAATTTATCCATGTGAAAAATCCACTGAAAAATTTGAGAGGGAAACTATGGCATTTCGTTATCTTTCAAAATTAGATAATTTTAAAGGGTTTTTCAAGAGTTTTCTCTCATGGAAAAACAAGAAAGAAATGTTGGAATTAAGATCAGCTCTGCAGTTCTATCTTCATAGGAATATGAGTGATGATTTTCCCAAAACATTCTCATTCCGAATTAAAGAATATGAAGATTGGTCAAATATTGAAGCAAAATTGTTTGCCGTTGAAAATTGGGACTTTGGTGATACAAGTAAGCACTAGAGTTGATTTTCCCCTTAAAAGTTACTCTAAGATGATAAAACTTGCATACGGTTTCGTCATTCGTTTATCTATATACAATGTAAATTATTTGTTTTCTTTTTAGTCTTCCTCTGCTATGATTCAGGAGACTTTCCACGATATGAATACCATGTGTCATTGATACGAAAATTACTTGAAAGAGTGGCAGATATTGATAAATCTTCGAAGGAAAGAAATGTTGATACCAGTGATGACACGTATTGGTCATATCCATTAATTATGACACGCGGAATAATTTCAAAGGACAATATCGACTTGCTTTCAAATGAACAATTTTACCAAGAAGAGGGTAACTAATAAAACTACATGTATTATACATGTTCTTCAATATTAAAATTATTAAAAAGATAAATAACGCATTTAATTAAGAGAAATATTTTATATTTTTAACAGTCGTCAAAGAATCCACATTTGTGGAATATCTTGAGGACCATTCTCCGTTATGCATCGTTTGTTTTATGACTTCGATAGGAATGCCAACACCATCTGAGAATGTCGAAAAGGTAACATAAATCTGTAAAAAAAAAAAAAAAAAAATTAACTCCGGAAATGGAGGTCTAAATTTTGAAATAAATTCTAATGTGTGTGATTTCTCTTTCAGTTGCGAAGAACTTTGTCTGATTTAGCGAAACGTCATGGGGGTATTTCGCTAGTGGTCTTATTGGTAACTGATCCTAACTGCAAGATGCTGAATGAAGAATTGTCTTTTAGAAATGTACAGATAGTGCAGGTGTCCAATAGAAGAGAGGATGTGCGGGAGGCTGTCACTTCCCTCCTTGAAGAAAAGTTACTGTGCTTTATTGAAAAGATGGCAAAAACTCGCAAGAGCTTAACGATTAACAGATCTCTATTGACTCAAAAGAATGCGATTTGTAAGAGATTAAACCGACGAAAGTATGCGACAGGTAAAAGGAAATCGGAAATGAAACCGAGTCGAGTGATCCCTAAGATGATGAAGATGGTCTTGGATCAGTAAGTACGTTATACGTTTTATATCTGAAGAATGAATGGTCATTTTACTAAACGAATTTAATTTTATTTGCTAGTATGAGATTTTTCAGCGAGTCCACTTAAGCAAATTCCCATATACTTTCAGGCACAAGCAATCCATTGTTAGATACAGCTTTTCGATGGACAAGTTTCAGATATATGTTCATGAAAAAACTTGCCAAGAGGTTATAGAGAATATCTGGCAGGAATTGCAAACATTTCGAAAGAGTGGCGAATTTACTTGGAAAACAGAATTAATCTCCACATCTGGAGAATGGGATGTACAACCTCATTCATTTGTTAAGCAAGGTGATGTGTGCTTCTCATACCGTGGTCAGGGAGATATTGCAAGTGCTTCAGCCGTGCAAAGAGAACACCATGAAGGAACTGTTGGAGGTTTTGCCAAAATGAAGAAAGTTGGGGGAAGAGATGATCTTGTAGTATTTAGTTGTAATCACTTATACAGTCCAAAAGAGAAAATGTATGCAAAATTTCATTTAAATGCTAGACCTCAGCTGGTTGGAGAATGTGAAAGAAATTTTTCTCCGAGAGATCTTTCTCTCGTCATTACCGAAAGAAAGCTTTATGACAATTTTGATCAAGTTTTTAGAAACCCAAACGATGATAAGGTATCAGCAAAACTTTATGAATATGATTTAAATGAATTGGTGGGTGAAATTGTTCATAAAAAAGGTGCACGGACTTATTGGACGGATGGAATTGTCGAAAGTGTCCAACATTTCAATGATCAAAGTAATAACGGCTCTTTTGAAGTTCTTTTTATAAAAGGGACAAATGATAGCTTTTCACAGCCTGGAGATAGTGCTGCGTATGTTATTATAAATGGATATGACACTGACCTAAAAACGATAAATATCATTGGAGTACTTCGTGGAAAATGGGATCCACCTCCGCAGCAAAGAAATTTGGTGCTGTACAAAAGCGAAGAATCAGATGATGAAAGAGAGAAAGAAGATGATTCAGATTTAATCGTTTGTGAAGATCTTAACTCTGCCATTAACGCATTAGGTCAAGAAGGATATAGCATAACATTTCATGAAAATATATAACTAAAGTGATATCATTTTTGATATAGTTTAAAACTTGTCAATAATGCTAAACATTTAAAATATGCATCTTCAAGTATTTAAAGTCTCTGTATTCCTTTAACATATATAT
Organism: Saccostrea glomerata; assembly: GCA_003671525.1. NCBI lineage: Eukaryota > Metazoa > Mollusca > Bivalvia > Ostreida > Ostreidae > Saccostrea > Saccostrea glomerata. The sequence goes on from PRKT01000055.1 coordinate 429,789, forward strand.
GTAAATATTATGGTTTCTTCAGCAATAATCCATCTCAATTTTGTGTCGTTAGGTATGATAGAATTGTATTTTCAGCTGCACTAGTCAAAAATAAAAAGCTTTCATGTAAAAGCAGGATACCCATCAATCTCTTCCTATTTAACTATTTGGCCGTATATGTGTTTGAAATTTTCAAAATAGTATTCCTTCTTTTGAAAAAAAAATAGTCTTTTACGTACTTTTAAAAATAATATACAGAAGACCTCTCAAGAAATTTAATCATCTTAAAGTTTTTAGAATTTGTAGAATAGTTATTGTTTGCTAAGAATATTAATTTTTTGTGAAAAGCTTTCAAAACTCTATTCTCCCTGAGTCACATAGATTTCCTTAAGCTTTATGCATCACGTATGAAGTTATAAATTGTATATCTTGTTGATTTTACATTTCTGGATTAAGAATCTTATAATGAAACAGTTCTCGTTATACCATTGTCGCAAACTACAGCCAATATATACGACCCTGTTTAGAGATTTATTTGCAGACTGTGGATCTTGGCTTGAGACGATGCCAATTTACTAAAATTGCACGTACTTGTTTTATAATCTTTAACTGAAATATAAAATTCATATCTCACGTAAATGCGTGATCTAAAAATTTGAATTTAATATCACATACATGTACCTTTCTATTATTCATCGTGGTAAACACAAGTGAGTGAAAAAATATTAAGAACAGCCTTATTTTAAAATTAACATTATATACGAGGGGTGATCAAAAAGTTCGCGAACTATCTCTATATCTATAAAACCACAATTCAGATTAGAAAACAATTTGGTACACACATAGTCATACACAAGGTCTATAAATAGGACATGCTGAACAAAGTTTTGCTCCTTGTTTGTGACGTCACAGTGTGAAAATGACGTCACTTTGTAGGTCACTTGTTATGAAAAATGGCTGTCTCAGTCGTACTCGTTTAAAAAACGACTGTAAAATTTATTGTATGTCTTAAAAATCCCTTGAAAATAACGTATAAAAATTTGTACTCACCTTATTAAGACAAATGCCTTCCTATAAATTCAATCAATGATTGGATTGGTCGTTTAAGTGAAGGAAGGCAGGTTGTTAAAAATTATACTTGCTATGTTGCCCAGTGAAAGCAAGTTTAAAATGAGGTGTGTTTTTAATTAAGCAATTTGCTATCAAAGACGTTCAATTTACAATTAGAAAAATAAGTGAATATTTTAACAATAATATAATCATTAATTACCTAAGATATCGTTTACTTTAGATTTAAAACATATTAGATATGATTAGAAGAAGGCACCCATTGTCTATCCATCTTGAATAAACGTCTCTTCCGAGACAGAAGATTTGGGTTCTGGTGGTCGCCATGCTTATTTTTGGAAAGGATTTTGTTATCCACCCATTCTGTTGCCGAGATTTGACCATTTCTGACAAATAAGCTGTTTTTGTTATAAAAATTTACTTACATGGAGAGAAATATAAAACTCAGAAAAATCTTTGAGCTTTTGTGACAGAACGCTACGGAGGGGGTCACGTGATCGCCTATATTACGTGATTCGCGGATGCGCAGAACGTTGACAGATGTGCATTAAAATCGGAGAGGATTAATTTGAAATATAATCAACACTGAAACCAAATATTATTTCTTTTATGGAAGTTATTCAATTAGGTCGCGAACTTTTTGATCACCCCTCGTAGTTACAACAGTACTGTATAGAAAGAAAATACAAACAAACTCATAGTAAAAGTTAATAAAAATTCAAAGGTTAATTTTCAAGGAATAAATGAAGTAATACAATAAAATATATTGATAATAAATTGATCATCACTATTTTCAAGTTAGTATCAGTACACTATCTGCCCTTCTGATTCAGTCACAACGAATTTAAGTTTTTGACAGAACACGTTCTGTAAGGGCTCTTCGAATGATACTGCGCTCTCGTCTCATTCCACCGAAAATGGAACTATTTTCATTTACTCTTCTGGACAAATATGGAAGAACTTCATCAACAGTACCATACGGTATTGATTTATGGATCATATAGCCAGTCTGACCTGATGAGAAAAAAACATCTTCGTATTTAAGTTTCAAACATAACTTTTAACTCTTTTAGGATTTTATTATTAATATATATGTGTTTTCAATAACATACAGCGATTATTCTTGAATTATTATTTTTCATCAAATTGCAATAAAATTATAGATGTTTACCCAAAGACAAGGATATGAAGTCGGACATTCCATATGTCTGACCATAGAAAACCTTCTGTTCCTCACTTCTTCGTGATATCCCCAAATCTGTCATTCTGAAACACGATTTTATTTATTCAGGATTTTTGCAAAAACATTGAAGACGCAATGAAAAACATTTTAAGATGTAATTTTGGGAAATTTTCAAAATAAAAGACCTGTACAATATTTAAAGCGCTGTCAACGAAAGCGCAACAGTTCAGCTTATTGAGTAATCTGCACTTTTACCTAGATATCGCTCTCTTGATAGTGGCTTCGTTGTGTGAAGCAATTATCGTGCTGAATTTCCCAGGATGTTTTGCGATGTTGCCTAACATAATGTCCATAGAACGATAATAATTTTCTGACGTTTTGTCGAAAGTTTCGCAAACAGGATCAGGGTAGCCTTTTTCCTTTGCCATCGACCGTTCTTTGTGTAGATAGGCACCTCGCACAAGTTTAGCACCAAAGGATACACCATGTGCCTGCACTAATGCGATGTCTTTTGCAAGAATACTTGGAGTTTCCTGTAGTGAATAAATTGAAACAATTTTTTTAATGTAGCTTATTATATGACCTTAAATGTCAAAGAAGTTTGGAACCAAGGATATGTCATGCGCTTGAACCAATGCAATGTCTTTCGACAGAATATCTGGAGTTTTCCATGCAGTAAACTTTGACAATTTCTTCAGAGCAATATAAATCTTACGACAAAAATTTCAAAGAAAACTGACCTTGAGGTAATTTTGGTAGGTATAAAACACAAGTGGAGCGGAACCGTTGCTGTTCAACATCATGGCCAGAGTCAATAAATTTAGACACGGGTTCAGGTAAGTGTACTCCGCATCCACCATAACTATAACCTTTTTCTCCTTGGCAATCTTTAATTTAAAAAAAAAAAAGATTTTACGGATATTGCCCTTCCTTTGAATTTACTTTACTTTCACTACATTACCTCACAAATCTGTTTCATTCTGTACAACGCTTTGTTCAACTGTTGGAGTTCTACAGATTTCAAGTTACCCAGCTCTGTTATCTGCAATGGGAATTTAAAAAAAAAAAAAAATTCTGAATTTAATCTTTTTTTTAAATACATGTGAAAAACTCCCAAACATAAATGATTTCTTTGGAATTGCTATTGGAAAAAAGCTTTTATGAATACACGTATTTATCTCCTACCTCATTGGATGTGTGCATCGAGTTCGCAATTGCCTCCACTACAGTTTGTTGAGCATTAGGGCGTGGAATTTCTCTTGAAATCGCTTTCTGCCATTTTGGTGAAGAAAAGAAAAAGCAAAATGTATTTTATAGTTTATAGAATTTAAGAAAGAAAACTATGATTAACTTCATTATAAGAAAAAAACCATATATATATATATATATATATAAAATCCTGGTTACGTCTTTCTACCCTTTATTTGTTATTCAATCCGTGTGATTTTTGGATTGCAACATATAAATAAGTTACATTAAATGTAATATATTTTTTGCATCGAGTTATTAATTTATTCAATGATAAATTCTAAAAATGAGATGAGAAAGTTTGAAAATTAAAATTCCAATACAAACACAAAGATCGAGAGGGAACAATCCGGAAGTTTTGATGTGCATCATAGGATTCTGACTGCCCAGTTTTGACGTCATTTCCAAACAATCCAACATTATCTTCAGATTTTTGTCAAATATCTGATCAGCATCTCTGTAAAATACGCTATTTATAACATGTAAGATTTATTAATTTAAACCATTAAATATCCGGTAACATGCTCACTCCTCCATGGCACCTGATCCCACCTCTGATGGTTTGTATGTCCGTATTTGCTCTGCTCCTATTTATGGACTTTTGTTCGTTATCTCCATATGTTTCACTTTGAAATTAGATTTTTAACAATATAATAAAATGCATTTTTATGTAATTTACTTTATGATCTCAAAAAATAAATTTTAACTAAGTTTCAACAATAAAACGATAATTGAAAATAAAAAGAAAAAATCTTTCTCGTACGGTCCGTCGTCTTTCACGTCTTCCTCTAGCGCCACCATGACGAATGGTCCAATTCCTGCAGCTTGCAGACGATCTACGGTTGTTTGAAGGGATGCCAAGTCATGGCCTCCAACAAATTGTCTGTAGAAGGTAGGGCGCATGATCAAATTGAATAAAGGTCGGCCCATCAGTCGACGACTCCATGAGAGAATCTTAATTGAATGAAGTATAAAATTACTAAAATTGATTTGAAATTAAACAACATACATGTACAATCATTTTGAAAGGGATTCCTGTATTTACTTTTACTATTAACATAATCATCAAAAATCTCCTTTAATGTAGTGTTGCACATGTATCATGTGCAGCATATCTATGTTATTCACTTCTTATGATATACCGGTAACTATTTTTTGTTATTATAAGAGCGTTTGGTTTATGATAGTTAATGAGTTTCTGATTATTAAGATGTTACAAAACAAAACGAAAGTTGCAAGTTCCAGTTCGATTGTACCCGATATTATAAAAGGGGTGGTGAATATACGATGAACGATTACCACTTCTAAATCAGTTCTTTTGAAAGTTCAGAAAGATTTCTGTTGACTATTTTCTTTGATACTCCTGAAGATGAAAATATACATGAAAAGTACATTTTTATATTGTTTATTAACTCTTTGTGTATTTTTTTTATTCACAGCCACTTTGTAATATGGAAAAATACATATATACATGTCTCTAAAACAATGCTAAACAATGAATACAAGTTATGGCATATTGATAAAAATTTTTAAAAATTCAAAAATTCATGATTTTTTACAGCAAGATGAATTCAGACGCAATTTTTCACAATCGATGCTTAGTATGCTCAATTTCTTTTGAACCACTTAAAAACCTTTTAATTCCTATACCGTTTCGATAAAAAATCCAAAGAACACTGCTGCATGGCGAAAATTTCCAATTGTAGTATACAATTAGGCTTTCTTTTAAAACATACACCCTCTTACCTTGTAATTGTTTTGAACGAATTTCTCAACTGAACAAACATTGAAAATAAGAAGCGCTCTCAAAAGTTCCCAGCTTGTCTGTGATTGACAAGCTTTGACGGCATCTTCAAACTCCAGCAGTTGCTGCTGCTGCGCAGTATTTTCTGGAACTGTCACGTGGTCCTTTCGAGACTCAACAATAGTATGTTGAGATTGACAAAAAGGAAAACACCACTTTGGATTCCCTTCTTTGAGATTTTTAAGCACCGAAATTCTACTTAACATTGCTGAAGTTGAAAGTTTAAGTAAAAATGTATTATGTTTATCATGCTAGTGTCAGTCTAGAGCAGATCATATTCCTGTTTCTGATATCCAGAACAAGAGCTGTATATAAATATTTTGTTTGGGACGCTTGGGTAATTTGTAATAGATCCAAATGTCATCCCATGGCCAACAATTTCAAGTATCAGCAGTTAACTGAAGATTTTTATTTTACAGACCTACTTACATACTAGTAAATACAATGTTCATTCCTGCCACTCAAAATGCCCTTTTTCTCAATTTGTGCAAGAAAAATTATCTTTCTCAATATTTTGCCTGGTTTACTGCGTTTGAAGGTTACACGAAGGTAGATGATAATTTTAATGTGTGAGACACAACTATTGACACGCTCCCCTCTCTTACGTTTTGGGAAAAGTAAAAAAAAAAAAGTAAAAAAAAGTTAGGCCTATTCTGTTGTAACCTGAAAATTGCTTCGGATATAGAAACTGTTTTGATATCAAATGACAGAGAAAATATTGCAATATCTCTCATAGGTAATATAATCAAAAAACTAATAGTATACAGCAAGCAGAAAAATCATTTGCAAAGTATATTAACTGTTCAAAATGGTGTCTCGGTAATACATGCAATGCTTCTTCGACATTGCAAGCATGAAAATCACTTGAAATTTGATTTTCAAATTTTTTACAGGTCTACAAACACTAAAAGCAAAAGCATGGATAAAGATGCTTCAGGGTCACAACACTTAAAGTATATCTACTCCATCTTTTTTTTTTTTTATCAAAAGGGGTTTTTGGCAATACACAATGGACTTACAGTTCAAATAAACTCAAGAGTATAAGAACACAACAGGTGTCAATGAAAGAAAAGGAATACACAAGGTATATGTATAATCTGAGGTCAAAATAGGGTATAGACGTTTGGATATTTTTGATACAAATTTTTTTTTTTTTCAAATCTTGGTCTTTTTTAAAAAGGGAAAATAACAAAAAAACTATTTATTACAAAAGGGAGTAAATTTTGAAGTTACATGTAAAGGGCTCTAAAAGGGGCGATTAACAAAATAAGTTTCCAGAGTTAAATGCAATACGAATACATCTATTCTCCTATGAATGGTAGATGCATGAAAGTACTAGTATAAGAAATTGACAGTAAATGAAGTGACAAGATAGTAATTGAAATTCTTATCAAAACTATTGTATTTTTAAATAATAAATATAATGTTGGGGCTGCAGTGGACACACGCATGGGGCTGATAGCCTGTCTGTCTTTAACTTTGTGGATGGTCAACATGTGAAGCTTTCTCCTCCATGGCACCTGATCCCACCTCTGGTGTTTTTGGAGGTCCATGTTTCCAATATTTATTGTTACAATGGACTTTGGAACTCGATCACTGTGTTTGATATCTCCAGATTTCATTTTTCCGAAACTCATTTCTTCCTCTCCCCAACCCTCTCCCTTTTAGTACATTCAACATCTTTTCAGCAAAACATATTTATACCCATCTTTTCATTATTATATCGTATATGAATCGGCTTTATTAGCTAGAAAAAGGCATTCATAATTTTTTATTGCAAAAACGCACGATCTTATCCCTTAATTATTGGAAACATCTTTAAAAGGGGCCCGGTCTACAAGAAGATTGAAGCTACTTACTAGTATACCGTAAATATATGTAGCATGTACTAGAAACCCAGTTGTTTAACACAGAAAAAAGTATATTATATGTGTATAATGAAACCTTTTCAGTTTAATTGTTCTATTGTATACAATATTTTGCATATTTACCACTGAATTACATGTATAAATACTTTCTCTGTACAAAATCACACACCTTTACAGTGCAAAAATATTTTCTGGTATGCCTTTCTGCTGAAAATTATCTGATGCATTTTATCTCCTAATATTTCCATTTCTAAATTTTTTCTCTATGATAACCTTTTGAAAGTAAGCGGAGTTGATTTCCTGATAATTCGGCCGGAATGTAAATTAGGCAGGTCGATAGGTCAGGAGCTAAGGAGGCCTAGTACGCATGCAAATCTCGTGCGCATCTGCCTCTGAGTCTGACGCTAAGGAGGCCAAATATGCTTGAAAATTTCGTGCGGCTGCCGTTGTGTTTGACGTCAGTCGGCGAGGTCTGTTGAAATTGGGATGGGAATCCTCGTGTAATTTAAATCTATATGTCTGCGTTTTTAAAGTCTAAATCTACAAATTTATTTCACAATGAAATGGAAATATAAGGAATCACTGTCTAGTTAGTATAGTATGCCAGGGACATCAACAATAGTGGGAAACATGGGATAATTTATGCATAACGGGCTTCGCGCGTTATGCAAATTATTCCATGTTTCCCACTATTGTTGATGCCCTGGCATACTATACTAACTAGACAGTGATTCCTTAATTATCTAAATTGCAACTTGTGAACCAGGTAAAATCAATTATGTAATATGCAATAGTAAACATATGTAACAACGGCTGCAAAAAGAAAATATAAACCATTTATAATTATGTGTACTACTTCCACCTAAAAAAATATTCTTATTTACTAAGAATTACTCCAGTACCCATTTGTTTCATTAATACTGTATGATTCAGTTGCGTTTGACTTGACTGGAGGTTTGGATGCAGTCTGTCCAAATGAGTGAAAAATTCTCAAAAGCTGGTTTAAAAAAAACAAACAATCAAACAACTCTGTTTACAAATTGATTTGGGTGGGGGTAGAAGAAGTGTACACATGCAATTTGTTGCAGCCTGAACACAGAAAATTCCATGCATGCAATAAAAATTGCATGAGATGGAGTCTGTTGTTTCTCGACGATTCGACAGTATTTCTGCCATTTATCGGCGGTAAAAAGAGCTTTTAATTTTGATGGAAGTTCAGAAGCTCTGTGAATCTCATGGTTTTGACTCTTTCAAGGAAAGGGTTTTCTTGCTTGATAAACTGCTGATCAAGTCTTTAATAAGAAATCATGCGTTTTACTCACTTTAGAACGATTATGATGCTATGAAAAACGAAAAAATTATGTTGCTATAAAAAATGAAAAAATGATAATTCTGGATATTTATTTAAGATAATGCGATAAAAATGTTTAAAATTGATTTCAATGGCGTGTATAATCAAAGATTCGTATAATTTAAAACATTTAAATACATTATTAAAAATATCCATAATACGATTTGAAAGTTTATAAATATATACATATTTGGGAGCTTTCGATGCTTGTTCATGTTTTAAAATAAAATTCTAGATAATACTAGTATTCCACCTAAAAAAACTTCTGTTAATGATCCCTGTATCGTTACTAGCGTAAATGTAAACGGTCAGCCAGGGCTCGGCGGATGATTTTGCGCTCTCGTCTGATACCACCAAATATGGAACTATTTTCACCGACTCGTCTGGACAGGTAGGGGAGAGCTTCATCGATGGTACCGTAAGGAATGGATTTGTGAATCATGTAGCCAGCCTGACCTGAAGCAATGCAATACATTTATAATCAAAGTTTGAAAATATTTTTGTTTTTGTTAAATTCAAGGGAAAATTGACAATGGCGTATTAAACGTTGCAATACCATACAAACCATGTGATATATTTGGTGAAACTTGTGTTTTATATGTGAAATTTTTGATTAATCATAACTTAATATAAAATAAAAGTTTTTGGAATCAATCACAACATTTTGACGAGTTTATCAAATATAACACCAGATTTGTATTACAAAGCAACTCTAACAAGATTTGTATGATATTGCAAGGGTTTACATAGGTCATAATTACAATCCATTTCAATTTACTTGAACAAAATTATTTTCCTCTTAATCTGTTTGTGAACAATGTATTATTTTAAGACATCATATTTTTTATGTTAACCCCTTTAATTAAAACGCACTGCACAATCAAGTTCTAAACAAAATCAATTAATATCCATCTTCCTCTACTTTTTAAATGCCTCATAAGACCCGTGCTCGAAAATCTTTTTCTCAAAAAATTATTTGGCCTTAAATCTTTTATCGGTATTTAAAAATCTTTGATATATAGCTGCTGCATATTCAATCTCCGTGGAGAATTTGAGATTGAAAGGACCAAATGGACCTTTTTTGCTCTATCCATTATCGACATCCAATTGCGACCTTGTTGTAAGGGGATTGATATCGCTTCCTTAATTTCAGTGAAATTTATGAATGCATTACCTAGAGATTGTGAAATAAAGTCAGACATTCCATAAAGTTGACCAAAGAAAACCTTTTGCTCTGTGCCTCTTCGAGGAATTCCCAGTTCATTCAATCTGAAATACCATTAATAAAACATGAAAATGTTTTATGCATAAATTTGCATGATATTTGACATTTTGACATACAGATCTTGTTAACTTTATCTCCCCAGTAAGAACATCTTGGGTAACACATATACCTTGTACTATTTTCTCAACATGTTAAAAACTTGAAAATATCTTTATTTAACCATATTCAAAGAACATGAAAATCTGGTGAACTTCTATCACGTTGTGAATTTTTAATTTAACTATGTGGGGGTAAATGCAAAATTTACATTTTAATGTGGTGGTTCACAAGCTACCAACTCACTTGGATATTCCTCTTTTAATTGTATCCTCGTTGTGCGATGCAATTATGGTGCTAAATTTTCCCGGATACTTCGCTATGTTATTCAACATGATGCCCATAGAACGATTGTAATTTTCCGTTGTCTTTTCGTAAGTTTCGCAAACAGGATCAGGGTAGCCTTTCTCCTTTGCCAGTGACCTTTCTTTGTACAAGTAGGCACCACGCACAAGTTTGGAACCAAAGGATACGCCATGTGCTTGAACAAATGTGATATCTTTCGACAGAATATCTGGAGTTTCCTACAAAGTAAACTTTGTGACATTTTCTTTAAAGAAAGCAAAATCCTAAGATAAAAATTCACAAGTCAACTAACCTTGAGGTAATTTTGATAGGTATAAAACACAAGTGGAGCGGACCCATTGCTGTTCAGCATCATGGCAAGAGCTAATAAATTAAGACACGGGTTCAAATACGTGTACTCCGCATCCACCATTATGATCACGTTTTTCTCCATAGCAACCTATCATCAAATTTTTATTATAGACATTGCATTCAATATTTTTTTCTGTTTTACTATATCATCAAAATCAGTCACGTTAAAACCACAAAGCCATCATGATGTTACCTTGCAAATCTGTTTCACCCTATGTAACGCTTTGTTCAGTTGTGTGATTTCTAAAGACGACAAGTTTCCCAGCTCTGTTATCTGCATGAAAAGATTTTATCGTTATTTGGTAGTCTTGAATGGTTAACTATTTTACACAAAGAGGTATAAGGATATTCCAGAGAATTTACTCGAGAATCATTAAAATTGTATAAGAGTAATATATATTCCCACCTCTGTGGATGTGTGCATGGCATTAGCTACTTTTTCTACGAGTTCTGGTTTCTTATTGGGGTATGGTACTTCAGTCGAAATCATTCTCTGTTTTGCAATGTTTTCAAAATGTACAAGTTAAAAATAAAATCATAAATTACAGTCTGCAAAACGTAATTCCATTTACACAAGTTTGTTTTAAATGTGTAATAACTATTTTCCGCTTCATAAATACGAAGAGTAAAATTTGAAACTGCCTGTGACCCGTGTCAGCGTGCTTGGGCTTATCATATTTCGTCATTATAGATCATTTTTATTTATTAAAGAAAAATGAGGTTATTGAACTTTTTGAGGATAAATGTAAAATTATCATACGAACACAGAGATGGAGAGGGAACAATCCAGACGGTTTGATTTGCATCATTGGATTCTGGCTCCCAAGTTTTGACGTCATTTCTATACAGTCGACCATCATCTTCAAATTTCTGTCAAAAAGCTGATCAGCATCTCTGTAATATAGAAGTACAATGAATACACTTAGTCTCAAAATTGTCAGAGAAGTCAGTAATTTTGCCATGGATTGAAATTATATTAAAATATACATAACAATATATTAAAGATCTTCATTCACAAAATATGTCATAATGCAAATAATTATTAATTTTCAATGAATCTCTCTCTCTCTCTCTCCTTACGGTCCGTCGTCTTTGACGTCTTCTTCCAGCGTCACCATGACGAGCGGCCCCATTCCTGCCGCTTGCAGACGATCAACAGTTGCCTGGAAAGATGTGACGTCATCGCCTCCTACAAATTGTTTATAGATTGTTGGCCGCATCATCGTGTTGAATAGAGGTCGACCCATAAGACGACGGCTCCATGACAAAATCTGTAGTAAAATGCTGTGATTTTGCAACAATGATGCCCCGAATGGCAACTTATAGAGATGTTATTTTTTACAAGAGAGAGTCAAACTCCAAGGTCAAGAAAGAAAAAAACAAAGGGTCGTGATGGTTAATACCCAAGGAAAGAATACACATAAGGGGTACCTGTAAAGTGCGAAACGAAATAGAAACGAAACGAAACGAAACGAACTGAAACGAAACGAAATCTGCCGAAACGAAACGAAATCTACCGAAACGAAACGAAACCTACCGAAACGAAACGAAATCAAGACGAAACGAAACGAAATCAAAACGAAACCTGCCGAAACGAAACGAAACAAAACTATCAAAATGTTGTTTTTTTTCAAATTAAGGTACATGTATATAATTATATATGTGTTACTGCATGTGGACTTTTTTTTTTACTTCAAATAAAATTTATATAGTTCAAGCACTTGTTAATATAAAATTTAATTTAATTACCGATTTTGCTCCCTTCTCAGTCTAATGATGTATTTACATTTTTGCCAACTGCAAATATGCACGAGCGTACTAAACATGTATAATTTCAATAATTTTTATATCTTACTCTTATGTTCAGCCCTTATTTATCTGGATACAACATATCTATCAAATTTGATGTGTTACATGTAAAGGCTCGTTTATGTACAGGTCGAAATAAAATCACTGTACTGTTGTATTGCGAATGTCTTAAAACATAGGATAAATCAGAGACTTAGAGTATTTGGTATACCATTCCGAGGTGTCTGGTTTTAATCGTTCAATTATACAACATACGGTCCTATTTTTATCGAGGTAATTTTCTAGGATGAAATGAGTGGTTTGCAATAAAGAGGCTCGACCAGAGAAAGTAAAAGTAAATTATTCAGTAAGATATTAACAAAATATGACATAGGCGTCGGAAGCGGGATAGGGGGTGGTTGGGTTAGCCCCCCCCCCCCATTTTTGCAAAGATATATATTATATAGGCATTGAACATTTGGGTTTACCTTTTTTGTTGGTTAACCTCCCACCCCACCCCCTTTCAACTTTCAATTTCCTTCCGACGCCTATGTATAAGCTTGAAGCGAAAAAATTGCCTGTGGTGCTTGAACTATATAAATTTCATATGAAGTAAAAATAGACCATATAAACATTCTGAAAGTTTTGTTTCGTTTCGTTTCGGCAGGTTTCGTTTTGATTTCGTTTCGTTTCGTCTTGATTTCGTTTCGTTTCGGTAGGTTTCGTTTCGTTTCGGTAGATTTCGTTTCGTTTCGGCAGATTTCGTTTCGTTTCAGTTCGTTTCGTTTCGTTTCGTTTCGTTTCTATTTCGTTTCGCACTTTACAGGTACCTACACATAAGATATTTGAAAACGCTTGAACAAAAGTTGGCACAAAGGTTAGCATATTTTACAAAAGTAGGTCAGACTACAAGGTCCACGTCATAGGGTCAAAATTCTTAGTATCAGATGAAGGTCTAGTCACAAGGAATACATTTGTGATGTATGAAAACCCTTATACTCGACGTTCAAAAGTCATGGCCAAGTTAAAAGGTACAAGTTTGATAAAGTAAAAGTGGGTCAAATTTACCAAACTTTTACCCCTGGCCATAACTTTTGATCAGTTGATGCTAAGGCTTTCATACTTCACATGTGTAATTTTTGTAACAAACCTTCTCCATGGATACAAGTATATTTGACCTTGGGCCTTGTGTTGACCCACCTCTAAAAAACTTTAACCGTAGAGCGGATAACTTTCAAAGAGTTCATATTTCAAAGACCTTCATATCTAAGAGGCATATTTATTTTGACAAGACCTATTTTGGATACCAACAAATTGACCTTTTAACCTTGGAGTTTGGCCTTCTTTTGAAAAACTGTAACCATGGCCATAACTTGGTCATAAGTTTCACAAACTTGTTTTTTTTTCTCGTTATACTTACATTATGAAAGAAAATTAATAATTTATTCTTAAATTCAACGTGCGTGTTATCTCTTTAAACTTACCTTGTAATTATTTTCGACGAATTTCTCAAACGAACAGACTTTGAAAATAAGAAGAGCCCTCAATAATTCCCAACTCGTCTGCGATTGGCAAGCTTTCACGGCATCATCGAAGTCCAAGGTTCCGGGCGAGACCTTCTGATCTGACAGAAGTCCCCGATCTTTCTCCGAGCCGACAACGGTACCGGTATGCTGTGCTCGATAAAATGGAAAATTCCATTTTAAATTCGTCTTTCTCCAAGTTTTCAATAACGAAATTCCTCTTTTCATCGATGAAGTTTAAAATTATAACTACTGCGTCTTGTCTCACTTGTAATGTAAGGCTACACCAGCTTATTTTGTTGTTCATGAAACCAAATATGAGAGATTCAACAAAAATATTTATATTGAGATGCTTGGGTAGGTTTGTATGTTACCTAAGGCTATGAAATCCGGGTATTTACAATACAATATGTTACATTATTTCTGTCCCTGAAATCAAATTAATAAATGAAAGAAGCATAGATTTCATATAATTATAAATTTTTTTGCTTTTGGACCTTTTTTTATGCTCTGGGGTTTACTGTCTTTGAAAGAAATTTTACTTTTTACAGAAAATTTGTAAAATCATCTTTCAGCAGACTCAACTGATCTTATATGTGCTTTTCTAGATCCAGATTTCCAGAGTACCCCCCCCCCCC
>PRKT01000055.1:444646-457414 GCA_003671525.1 Saccostrea glomerata
CCAGAGTACCCCCCCCCCCTCCCCCCCCTCGGCACGTAGTAATCAGCTAAGGAGCTGGAGGGGGCCATGAAAATATTCATTGAAAGAGGTCCCCCCTTCCATACACAAACCACATTTCTTGTTCCTGGTCAATTTGTTTTCAATGATTTTTTGTCAAACTACACATGCTACATACACACCCACCCGACCCCCTCCGATTTCTTTTTATCTTTCGTGTAAACACAATTCATGTATGAACTCTAATATCTTTTGAAATATTGATGCTATTATACTTTTTGTATGTTCGTGAATACGTTTTATGTATGTGAAGTCTTTTTCTCCATTAGTTTACTTCTTCGTGCTAACTTGATCGGGTTCAATATTCCAATAAAACAAACTCCAAAACAACAACAATGGCAGATCTCACTCTCAGCTGAAAAAAAAAAGACATATTTTTACTCCGTTTGCACTTGTGCACTAAAAAGAAACAAAGAAATCATGTAACATATCATTTTCAATAAGAATTTATAAGTGAATCATCATGGATCCATACCGTATGACGGACAATAACAATTCGGTGGGTACAATTGGAATCGGTATCTAGCATTGGCTGTAGTGAGCTGTCTGGTATTCTGTATATCTAATTTAAGAATTTAGCAAGGTTGTTCAGGGGGTAGCAAGGTTTATTATCTCTGTGTTGCCTGATTTAATAACGTTAAGAAACTTTTGAACAACGGGCAGCAAAGTCGGATGTTTGTTTTATACATTGATTCATTTTCATTAATTATAACACCTGGATATTATAGTCTTTAAAGTAAAACATCTGTGTTAATATTGAGGAAATCCATAAGTACCTGAGTATTGTGTTGCTGTAATCAAAAGTGGTGTGCGATATCCAAATTGAGTCTCCGATATTTAGAAAAAAGATGCTTTCTGAACGTTCTGTATTATAATAAGTATATGTGCATGATAAGACCTGCATCTATCCTCATCTTTCAATAAGCAGAGGAGAATTGATGTGAATGATTTTTTACTATACGAATCATTTTAGGATCCCCTTTTAAGATTTATTTGAATTTTAAACATTTCTTCATGAAATACCGTATAGCGGGGTTATTTTAATAGGGTGCTAATTTTGGCATTTTGATGGCAGCCTGCTAAAATTTTAATCGCAAAAATACTCTTCGTAGTGTTCATCTGCAAAGAGATGAAACCCTGTGTCCGCTAAAAAAAATTATGCCAAAATTGTTGGCTTACCTTTCCGCCAAATTTTACAACCACCAAAAAAAAACCTGCTATACGGTAGGATGATCATTGATGCAACAATTAAAAAAATGATCAAAACTTCCCAAAATATTTCTTTCCAATATATGTTGGATGTAGCGGCTTATTTCAGGAAAACTGATTTCATTTGTATTTTTTCTTACAGTTTCCATCTGTCATAAACTTAAATGTTGGAGGAAAAATATTTGCCACTCGCCTGTCAACATTGCTGAAGTACCCAGATTCAATGCTAGCTGTGATGTTCAGTGGTCGGCATGTCATTGACAAGGACAGTGATGGAAACTACTTCATTGACAGAGATGGAACTCATTTTAACCACATTTTAAACTTCCTGAGAAATGACCAGGACCTACCTCCTGTTGCGCTCGCAGAAGCAGTCTTACAAGAGGCCATGTATTACGGAATCACCCCACTCATTGAAACCCTGAAAAATTCGCCTCCATTATTTGCAGAATATGTTGTCCGACAAAACATCCGGGATAAAATTCAAGATTACGGTGCTGTGAAAGCCAAATTAATAGACCTTGCTAGAGAGCAGGTGGTGGAGAGTGGTGCCATAATTTCTATGGTCAGGGTTGCTACCACCAAAAATCAGCCAATCCCCAGAGACCTGCAGTTCTCCAAACAAGTATACAAACAATACTACAGAAAGTTCCGAACATACAAGTCTTTTGAGTCCTGCTTTGGAAAATACCATCTTCATATCCCATGTGAAAATATCAAAGGGTTACCTAGTGTTGTGATGGATATTCTGGCAAGCTGTTTGAGCTATGACTTGAATAAGGAAGGTTATCGATGCGCTCACTCTGCGGAGGGAATTCACGATGAAGAACATAAGCTTAAGACTATAACATGGTCAGATGATGAATTTCATGTCTGTACTAGTTGTCATGTTTTTCGGTTTGATTGGCTGGACACATCACTTCAGTTTTAGAATTTAAGTGTTAAAATGGTTGTTTTTAGAACATCAAAGTAACTTCTTCTGATTTCCTTGTCTAAATATTTTAAGAATATATGCATGAACATGTAAATCATTGCATTATACAGAACATTTACCCCTTTACCGAAACAGTGAAAAATATTTTTGGCAGACCATAGGGATTACTCAGTCCTTGAAATAATCAAAATTACTTTCTTTGTTGTTTTAAGGAAATATCACCTGGTATTTCAGCATTGTACAAAACATGAGTAAATACAATTTATTATACTGCTTTAGATGTACTTAAAACAGATTTTTTACTCTTGCCATGATTGCATACCTGTAAATGAATTTTACGGGTACGTCTTTTAACCACAAGGAACCCCAAGGACACCACAAGGAACCACAAGGACACCATATATAACATTAATTACTATGAATATGGTTTATATGCACTTGTAAATTACAAAAAAATGTTTATTAACTCTCTGATTATTTTGCATTGATGATAACTTTCACATTGAAGCCAACAAAATTAAAATGCTCTAAAACAAACAACTTACATAATATTAATATCAATTTTATTTCATTATAGATTATACAATAACTAAGGGGTCTTGATCAAATGTTGAAACCTGAAATTCAATTTTAGATTGAAAGATTTCAGTTAATTTTTCCTTTAGTACTTTGAGAAAACCCCTCTCCGTGTTGCTATGATCACACAATATGACAGATGTCCCAGAATGCACTGCGTGAAGAACGTCATGGTGGCCCATTTCTCCTGTGACATATAATGACACATCTAGATTCTTTAAAACACCGCTGCCTGATCCAGCACATACTGCCACAGAAGAGATGTTTTCACATCCCACCCCTAAAGAAAATAAGTTTGGAATGACAAGAGTATGAAATTACACGTAGAAGTATCTAGTACCGGTATATATAAGTGCATTATAATTGACCACAGGTTGATAATGAACTTTTCATTTCTGAGTTGATAAAAAAATCCTTTTATATAGCAATAACATAAGAAATGTTTCTTTTAAATGAATTTATTGGTACCTGTGGCTAGTCTGACATGTGTTAGTCCCAGATGTCTCTTCACTCTTTCTACTGCTTCAGACACAGAAATCGGGGAAGTTAATTTCCCTATTCTGCCCATTCCATAACCGGGTTTAGGTGCCTACATCAAAATAAAGATTGTATATTTTTTGCATTATCATTCATTCTCTTTATTAAAATACCGGGTATTGTTTTTTGTCATACTGGTAATTGTTTCTTTACAAAAAAAATTGCATGACAAAACTTTACTTCTTTAATTTTTTAAAAATCTGTCTTAGAATGTGCTTACTTTCTGCAGATCCAATAATTCAGTACTTTGAATTTTATCACTGAAACCTTGAGTACTTTGTAGAATTGTTGGTATGGTTCCATTGGAGCAGAGAATATTGATCTGTGATAGGTCCTGGTTTCTATAAGTAATTTGTAACTAATTATAAATCAGTTAAATTATTTACAAATTGAATAAAATTTGTACCTATAAAAAGACAGTTTGTGTCATTCAACTTTCATTCATATCTTGGAAAACTCTTTCTCCTTTGGTAGTTGATGTAAATATAAGTATACTTATATGAAGTTAAACAACTAATTATAAATCAGTTAAATTATTTACAAATTGAATAAAATTTGTACCTATAAAAAGACAGTTTGTGTCATTCAACTTTCATTCATATCTTGGAAAACTCTTTCTCCTTTGGTAGTTGATGTAAATATAAGTATACTTATATGAAGTTAAATTGAATATTTGTTCATTAAATTTTAGACATAGTTCAGAAATTTGATCTGTTTAATAATAAATTTGACAACTACGTATGGCTAAAAACTACATACAATTCCTGCATGGTAACTACAGTATTCTGAATGCCATTGACAGCTTTATATAAGTTATCCTGGACAGATCTGGAAACTGTTATCTGCATTCTTTTGTTCTGGGGTCCTGTTGATGCCAATGAAGGGGTGACTGGGCTTGTGCTCTTTGTATCTTCCATATAAAAAGAATTTCCATAAGAAATGATGATTGAAGTTTTATTTTGTGAATCTATCATAATATTTCAAACTCTAAAATTGCATTTAAATCATTGGTTGTTTCCCTTTGTGATAAATTAAAAACAAAAATTACCCTGACTTTATAGACGATTTTTTTTTATTTATCATATCAATGACATGCTTATTGTTTTATGAATATCTGAGCATGAAAGAAAATACATTTTTCATTTAATACTTTTCTTAATGCTTAAATAAATTTTCCTTTGCCCTTTTAAAAGCAGAGCTCACAATGGTAAGTGAGGATAAGGAAACAAGCAAATATTTGAATTCATGGCCTAATTACACAATGTTTATACATGAACCTACCAAATGCTTTTATCAACCAGTCATTAACACCACCAGCTAAAGCATCATAACTTGTATGTGGGGAATATATGGCTATCCGATTCTCTATACAACCAGTAATGATCCTATCTTTCCAGTTCCTTTGCTCTAACTTCTTCATAGGAACAAAGATGGGTGGATGGTAGGAGATAATCAGGTTAGCTTTCCAGGCCTTTGCCTCCTGATACACCATCTCTGTCAAGTCATTTGTTAACATCACTTTTTTGACCTAAACGAAAATAATTTTTTCTTTTACTTTTATTTATTTTCTGGATAAAGGGGGAAAAGTTATTTCGTGAAAATTGTGTAATATTTGAGCATGATTTTCCCAGAATCTTTGTCACATTTATATCATAAAAAACAATCAGATAACTTTTTGAAGTGGAATCTCATGTCCATAGTAAGAAAGATCATCGTTGGAGATCCAGGTGATTTTGTCTTTTACTTTATATTACCTATGGAAGATAAGTAAAAGATGAAATCACCCATTGGCATCTGATTTATATGCTTGTCATGTTGAGGATAGTGTAGACTGATACTGAGGGGTCATAATTCAGCGGAATCTCAATTTCCTTTCAATCCGCGGGTTGAAAATTATGCGGATTTCACAGACTGTCTCTATATGCCTTGCATTTATATTAAGTAAATTTGAAAATTTGTGACCATGTATATAGCGCAAATTAATACCATGCGAAAAAAGTACTTCTACAGTATGCTTTATTAATAAAACTCTAAAACATTAAAACTACAAAATAAGATTTTCCTCACATCATGTGGAGGGGTAGGTTCTACAAGCAGGCCAACATTGTCCCAGGACTCGGCTAAACCAGGGTCCGCAAACTGTTGTAGTTTTCTAACAACTGATTTTAAATCCATCTCAGAACAAGCTGTGGCACAATATGTCTTCTGATGGAGAAGGGAAAATGAAGTACCTACAAATAAAACAGTTCTTTAAAATGTGTTAGATATTGTAATGGGAGAGGAGTAAAATGAACATCCCAAACCAGGATACCAACCTGGGACAACTCGCACACAAACCTGCCTGACTGTCATCACCCCCTTCTTAAATTACTTCACTCACTTGCAAAAACAGCAAACCCAGGTTCTTTCTGTGCAGCTTTTTCACCTGTCACTTTCAGGGCATATAACTTTACAAATGTAAACAAGGAGAAAAAAATGGCATACATACTAGACCAAGACTTGAAACCTAGGCCCACAGAATCTAAGTCAGTTGCTCTGCAAGCTGAATGATCTGGTCACTGGTGAGTAAACCAGTCTGTCTATAGTATATAAGACAACTAAAACAATTCATGATAAAATTTGACTGTATTTGTAGGAGAGAGAGGAACATAATTAGCAAAATAATTGTAATGTTTCAGTTTTCCATTATTCAAGGGTAATATCATCTTTAAGCATCACATGCCAATCCCTGACTTGGAACCCACATGGCAAAAGAAAGAGATGACGTCCAAGAAACATCAGGCATGACTCTGAGTCAGAACTAAAGGCACAGGATATGTCCTGGCAGGATGCAGCAAAAGCAACCCAGAATCGAGTTCATTTGAGACCTATGGTCTATGGCCTGTGTTCCTCATGGAACGACAGGCCTAAGTAAGTATGTATATGGAGTATAAAGATTTACAGGCTTTTTTAGTTATTTAAGATGTTTTATTTTTACGCCAGAATAATAGAGGTGGTATTCAAAAAGAATTAATGAAATATGTGCACACATTTATATTTATTTAAATACTGATATTAAGAAACGGGAAGTATAATAATATTTTTTTTCAAAGTAAGAATTACTTGACCTGAGTCTTCTTTCAGAATTGAAAGACATGAAGCGCATGCTGACAGTTCTCATTTTTTTTTTTTTAACATTCTTTCTTTAATTGAGATCTAGAAATAATGAATTACAGATATCTGACCTATGCTTCGAGCTCATTAAGACATAAGTGTGTACTGATACTCTCATTAGGTATGTGTTTTACTTTATCCCTATCAAATCAATGAAATAAAGAAGAACAATTAATTATGTACATGTAATTCACTTAAAAAGTCTGAAATAGAAAATGGACAAAGTCAACAATGCCTACTTTTAGTTACATGTATTACTACATTATATTGTACATCGTATATGTGTAGTATGTCAATTCATTTAAAATAAATAAAATATGAAATAGTGATCGATAGAAATGATCTTGGCTTCTAGCCAAACGAAACCTCAAATTTTAAAAAAAGAAGTCTTTATTAACATGATTAAGCTAAACACACTTAAGAAAGACAAGAGTAGATGATGGAAAGATGGAAACACAGCTAAAGAACTGTAGCTCTATGTTTGTGAAAATCATGACAAACCAGAGAGCAACAGATCAAAGCATTATGAATACTGTATTGATTTATGGTGTCCGAAACATTTTTATTTTGCATATACATCTCTCTCCTACCCGACCATTCCTGCTTGATAACATATAGTCTAGTTACCTTAAAAACTTCCTATGCCATGATGCCATGTTCAGCAAATGAAAGTTGCATCATAGTTCATTATCTGACTAATCTATGCTTTACTTTGCATTGGTCAATATTTCAATGGGCTACCAAATATTTTCTTCTCATTCAACCATGGCAAGAATGGAAAAGGATTGCACACTTTGGCTATGGTTAAAATTTTTTACGATGCTAGTTTGTCTGTCCAAATTTTCTCAACCAGAGAACTTTAGGTCTAAAGGTAATGGGAAATGATGACATATTTTAGGACACTCAAATCTTGATGTTGGACCTTAGTAAATCAGCACCAATGTATTTTTTTTTAAATCAATTAATATATCTAAATCAGTAAATGTCTAGTATTTGGACAAAGGTGTGAAGTGGTTGTTTTTCCACAAAGAAGAAAAGTTAAAATAATTTGAATTTAAAAGCAAAAGTACATTTAAATGGGAATAAACGTCAACTAACAGTATGAAAAAGTATGTCATATAGCAGAGGTTGATTGAAAAAGAATTTAATCTAAATTTGTTTCAAAAAACCGCCACCCAGTCTGTACGAAGCAAAACAATTTTAACAAAAGAAAATTTCGCCTAAGTCTGAAGTTGACATCAAAATAACTTTATGATGATCTTTAAGCTGTCTTTCACTTTGCATAAGACCTAGGGTTATGAATAAATAATAGAAAAGTTGTTTTAATTTGAAAGAAAGTGACTACATGTACATGAATTTTATAATGCGTTTACATACCTCGAATTCCACAACTTAATAGAAATCTTCCTGGCAAAATAATAAAAGTAGAATAAATCGTTTTTATCATGGATAATTACTCATTTAACAAACAAACACATGCAACTTTACTGTAAAGTGAAAGTAGGAGATAAAGTGTACTCTGAGCTCGATTAAAATTACTGATGATGCGAGTTAAGCAAAAACCAAAAATAAACCACTTGTAACTAGGCTAATCTACACCATTAAATATCCTTTACACTTGATTTCGATGGACACTTATCATATTTCGTATGCTAAATATATCAAAATACATTTATTGCAAATATCGGGCTTGGGATTTGAATATTTTTAAATTGTTTCGTAACCAGCTTGACGGACGTCAACTGTCAATGTGAGTGAATGTCATTTCTACGTTAGTGTGGTTATGGTACAGCAAACGGGTAAAATAGTTACAATTAAAGCCTGTCAGCTTTCACTGTCCGTGATCAGAAGTTATGCAACAACTACAGAAAGATTTGTTCCTAAATACAAAAATGTCAGAAGCAATGACGTACAAATCCTTTCCGAATTCATTGACAAGGGACGGAATATTTTAGTGATGACAGGCGCTGGTATTTCAACAGAAAGTGGTATTCCGGATTACAGATCTCAGGGAGTTGGTCTGTACGCCACAAGCAAAAGCAGACCTGTCATTTATCAGGATTTTGTGAAAAGTGAAAAAGTTCGACAGAGATACTGGGCACGAAATTTCATAGGCTGGCCTATGTTTTCATCGGTTCAACCAAATGTTTCACACAAATTTCTAAAGAAATTAGAGGACTTGGGGAAAGTTTGCTGGTTGGTGACTCAGAATGTGGATGCCCTGCATTACAAGGCAGGGAGCACCAAACTGACAGAACTGCATGGCAGCACTCACAGAGTCGCGTGCATGAGATGTGATTATAAAGTACCAAGAAGTGAATTACAAGTTATGATAGAAACACTTAATCCAACTTGGAGAGCTTTTTCAAATGAACTAGCACCAGATGGTGATATACAGTTATCTCAGGAGGAAATAGAAGGATTCCAGGTTAACTATTAATCTTACTTAATAAAAAATAAAAATGAAAATCATCAAAGGTTTTTGGATTTTATATTACTTTATGAATACCTACTAGGTAATTCAGCTCACCTAAGTGATTATGCTACCCTCTCAGACCTAAGGGTAATTAGCCAATTTGGCTGAGGTGTGCCGAGTGACAGAGGTGGTAAACCAAGTTTCATCAAAATTGGGAGATTATTTCAAATTGATCTATTATAATATTTACATAAATTCATAAAAAGGTAAAATTGCTTAACTTGCAATACAAAATTTATTAACATAACATAAGAAAATGTAAAATTTACAGAACCCTCTTCTCTTTTCAGACTCCACTCTGTCCTAAATGCTCAGGGCCCTTGAAACCAGAGATCATCTTCTTTGGAGATAATGTTCCGAAGAGTACTGTAAATTTTGTTTTTGAAAAAGTGCAGGAATGTGATCGAGTACTAGTCATTGGATCATCATTAGAGGTAGGGGGAATGAGCAAGTCGGAGTAGGGCAAACCCTTGCCCCACTTAAATTCTATGTTCAGATGTTTTGAGCGATTAAGTTGATCTTTGGGAATCGGGGTTAACTTTCGTCAGTTTGAAAAATATATGCCAAGTGAGATGTATAAAAACTTGAAAGATAGGATGAAATTTTATTATTCACTAAATAAAGATAATTCAAAAGTCAAATTATAATACCTTAGAGTGTTCATTAGATTGTGTTTACAAAATATGATAAGCTCTTCTGGTTAAATGCAAAAAGAGCTACTGTGATAGTAAGCTATTTTTTGTTTGTTTGTCTGTCTGTAAATAATTTTTCAAAATGCTACTCCTCCTACATTTTAGTAAAAAATTCAATAAAACATGACATATACGTAGGATTGCAACAATATACAAGTTTTCTTTTTATTGACAGTATTAACAAAAATTCTGTTAATCTTATTTGTTTGTTTTTTTCCCCCTAGGTATACTCTGGTTACAGATTTGCACTGCGTGCATCGGATATGAAAAAACCCATTTCACTTTTAAACATTGGACCTAACAGAGCAGATAAATTGGCTGACCTGAAAATAGATGCCAAGTGTAGTGATGTGTTAAAACAAGTAATCTTATCATGATTAAGTACTAGTTAGCTGCAAAAATGTGGCCCTCTCCTATTTTTCTAGAAAATATAAGATTAAAAAAATCGGACAGGGCTACATTATTGCAGGTAAGTACTAGTATGTGTAGAGTTTTGGAATAAAATCACGATTTTCTGAGACTGAAATTTTATATTTATGTACCAGTGTAAGAAAGATTGATTTTGAATAAAAGTTGTGGAAGAAAATCTTTTCATTTTTTCATGTTTGGTGAATCAATAAAGAAATTGAAATTGAATTGAATATTCAGGAAACTAGAAGTCAATTGAAATGATCGAAGATACTAAGAAAAGAAAAAAATTATTGTTCATGTACAAATTTATTGAAGGACATGTGCAGCATAGTTTGTGACTCATTTTTCTTATTAATATTTCATTTTTAATTTAAAAGTTCCAATTATTGAAGGACCTTTTTGCAATCTGTATACACCTTCTCTGAATTTAATTTTTTGAAAATATCAGCTAAAACTATATTTATGTTAATATTTCTCCAAGAATTACTAACATTTTTATCATTTTATGTCTCACTCTGATGAAAACTTCTGGAAATGTATGCTGATATATTTTGTAAGAACAGCTCATGTAAATGTTATGTCAAGCTCAACACAGCAATTATATTTAACTCTTATCATCTGAAGGGAACAATATTCTTTTATAAAATTTAAAAGTTGGTGGGAAATATAATTATAATTGCGTGGGTGTCCGAATTTTTTTGAACGTTGTTTAATTATCTGTTAACTAAAACTAAACGTACTCTAGTATGCCCTACAAAACAACAGACCAGTGATTGTATAGAAAGCTTTAATAATTGGCACACAGATGTATCTCAATTGCAAATCGGAGAGAGCATTTTTTAAAAATTAATTTCTGCTCTTAGATCTGTATTTTCTTTTACTCTTTTAAAATGTTCATATTTTCATGTGCGTCGCTGAAAAAGAAACAGAATACATTGATTTCAGTAGTCATTCCTAAACATTTTGTTCAAAGTTTTTGCCGCAAATCTACTTTTCTCTCGCCAATCTTCTGAATTAATGGAGCCTGGTGCTCTAAGTTCGTCGATGTCCTCGTAATAACATGGAGTTGAAGGTGGCAGCCATTTACAAGGACCCTTTCTAGTGAAAGCTTTTTGTTGAGTCCCCACGACCACAGCACTAAGGAAGGCACAAAACACCAATGCTGAAATGAGCAGATTCAGTATACAGAATATTTACTCCAACAATAAAATACATGTAATTTCAGTAATGGTTTATCTATTGGTTTTTTTTTTTTCGGAGTAATAAAAAAAATGAATAAAAGTTTTTCTGATCACGTGTCATTTATTTGGGCTTAAGGGACTGGGGTCAGTCAAACATGTTTATTGGGGGGAGGAGGGTCCAACCTCCAAAAATTCGTTGACGAGCAAAAACAAAAGGTAATCGATCACATTGGCGGATCCAGAGGGGGGGGGGGGGGGGCCAACTCATTGGCGGATCCAGAGGGGGGGTTCCGGGGGTTGGAACCCCCCCTTTATTTTTTGCCAAGTGGAGAGAGAGAGAGAAGATAAATGTTTTTCGAGAATAAATATTTGTACCTCTAACTTATTTATTGAATAGGTAGATTCTCACACATTTAGTTTCCTCCGTTCACTTCATTTTTTTTATGAGAGAATGGTATAAAACATTCTACTTATTTATATATATGTATATCTTATAATGATATGTAACATGCGAGGTTAAATTTCATTTGATATTTAGATTCCCACGAGCTGTGGCTGTGTTGGCTATATATGTACCTTTTTTATCATATATCTTTTGAAGGCATTAACTTGTAACTCTTTGTTTTAAACCACACCCGCACCCCATCCCCCAAAATTTTTTTCAAATTCTAAAAGACAATTTTTTGTACTCTTTGGAAATGCTGCAAATCCATTCAATTTTAAGGCTTCAGTAGTTTTTTAAAATGTGTTTATTTTTATTCAGACTGGGGGTAAAGTACCTTTTCAAAGAAAAAAGGGAGGTACCACAACCTCAGATCTTTTCATACGTGTGTGTAAATCTTAGCTTGAGAGGGTGAGGGTGTGTCTGTGTGTGGAGGGGGGGGGGTGTTAAAGGTGCACAACCCTGGAACCCCCCCTTTCAAAAATTGCTGGATCCGCCCCTGGATCAGAAGTTTTTATAAGGGGACACAAACATCAGTCGATATGTTTTATATAGTAATCCGGGTTATTCAACACATTTAACCCCCCCCCCCCGATATCGCCAAAATACAATCAATTAATTTGAAAGTGCTCAGTAACAAATCTTAGAATTGATTTATATACTTCCCAGTTCTAGCTTGCCCCCAACTGCAGAACTGTAGCTCTCCGAAAAAATATTTTGACGGACCAGAGACTCCAGTCTGTCAAAATATATTTTCGGAGAGCTACAGTTCTGCAGCTAGCTTGCCCCCATTTATCACCATTCCAATGCGTTCTTAAGAAAACAATAGCAGATGTATTAATTTGCCCATCTTATTCCCGTTCAAAATCATAGGTTTTGGGACCAGGGGGGGGGGGGGCTAGGGGGCTTAGCTTATCTTTTTTGCAAAGATAGACATAATATAGCCATTGAACATTTGGGCGTAGGCTTAGGCCCCCTACCCCAATTTTAAATTGCACGTTGCAGTTTAGGTAAAAAAAAAGGGTATAGTTTGTAAACAAACATTTTGGTACTGAAGGAAGTTTGATCCTAGCGACCCCCCCCCCCCCCCCCCCCCCCCC
>PRKT01000055.1:459291-532041 GCA_003671525.1 Saccostrea glomerata
CCCCCCCCCCCCCCCCCGATATTCAACCCCCCGACTTGTTGGACACTTTTTTTCTCACAAGTTATATTTATTACATTTATCCATCATGTATACCATAGGGGAAAAAATCGTCAAAAACCAAAAATAATCGTTCAATAAAAAATACACCATTTAAACATTTCAAATAAAATTGATGCAAAGCATCAAATCGGCCGCAAAGTTTATAATTTCAAAAATTACTAGTACTTTCTTAATTTCAAAAGCATCAATGAGTCATCAATGAATCAATAAAAAAGTAAATGATGAATGATATGAGTGTATGAATGAAGATGTAGACCTCTCAAGATGAACCACATGCTGAAACCCTGGATCTTTGTCTGACAAGTAATAATACCCATGGTTTCGACAGAATAGGCTACTCAAGGAGCGTAGTATGATGGAAAAAATGTAAGAAAAATCTTTGTTTTCACATCTGTAGCACATTTAAAACAAGTTTTACTACTGTGTTGTTGAAAACTTTTTATTCACCTTGCAACTTTTACCACTTCATTATTATCCGGAAAATCATGACGATTTCCTTTCATATCTTGAACACTCCCTGGTTGGGGAGTACCTATTGTACGAATTCTTTCTATATAACCATATATTATTTATTACCCAATTAGAAATGACAATGAAATTGAAACAACAACAATAAACGCTCAGTTTAAAGCAAGTTTTTTAAAATTAAGATTAGTTTACAGAACTAATGAAAAATACTTCCCTATTAAAGAGATCTGCCGCTGCTGCTGAAAAAGTCAAAATGTGCCTGCAAAATTTGACTAAATATCATTGGCGGATCTAGAAGGCGGTTCCTGGGGTTGGAACCCCCCCCCCCCCCTTGATTTTTGAACAGAGAGAGAGAGAGATGTAACATTACATGTTGTTCAATCTCTGTCGGTCCTTTCTGATCGCTATAAATAGAGTTCCCTCGTTTAATATGCTTTCCTCCGAGTACCGTCACAATCCCAGCCCTGGGTGGACTATACCAATACGTCCTATGCAAAGTTTCACTTTGAAACCAGTGGAAGATCCCAGCGAATTATAGCTACATGTATATCTACTGCTTGTTTGTTTGTGTTTTATATGTTTGTTTGTTTTTGGCTTGTCAAAGTCCCCCCCTAGAACTGTTGAAAACTCAGTGTTGCCAGGTTTGAAGTGCCTATATGCCCCCCTCCTTTTTTCAAAAATTGCTGGATCTGCCACTGCACAACGTCTTCATATTATAGCCAATATTTAAAATTTTATAATTAACAAAAATAAAATAGTATAAGAGGTGAATTATGGAGATTGTGTAATACTTTCGTAACTTTTTATCCTTTATCTCCTGCATAACCCGAGATCTCTTTCACAACTGAATGATCGCATGCATAATCAATGTTATTTTCTTCGAATATTTGTCAAATTATACACATATCGAAGTCCCAAGTTTGGTGGATAGGATGCACTTGTAGCATACTCATGGTGGACATTGAATTTTCAAGGTTAGTTGAGATTAAAACGAATTTTAGTCGGCGAATACTATTTTCAATCAGCGTTTTCGCTCTACCAGCCCTTGCTTCAATGCAAATATCGTCGCTAATCGACAATCACTGCATTTTATGAGAGTGTAACATTAAAGGAAAATAAATTTCTCATGGAATCACATTCTTATATTTTAATAAAAATATCAATTATTGCCTGAATCGGGTCCATTTACTACCTGTGCACTGGAATTATTCGCATCTAATGCACAACCGGAAATCGATCTCTTTTGATTGTTATACACAACTGCTGGTTGTGCAATTGATCGATTAGCAGGCGTGAGCATGGGGATTTTTACGATATTTTGAAACTCTGCACTATACTTTGGGATTTTTTTTTTATCATTTATTTGTTATTTTGTATTCTACTGAAAGAAATTATTATATTCACATGTTTATCATCTTTGCTAGCCGAGGGTTTCTGATACGCTATGAGGAGAGTAGCATTTCAGAAACCCTTGGCTAGCAAAGATGCCTATATAGTTTAATGGAATTGAAAGATCAGATGAATAAGAGAGTTATACAAGAAATTTTCAAAATAATTCAATACAAAAAAGTTCATAGTGTTAATGATCAAGTAAACTTTCAAATAATAGGTAGATATATATAAAAATGGTACAAAAATTCCTTATATCTTGTACATTTTATGATCAAAGACTTCACTAATTGGAGATAGTGTCATTAGCGACGGATGCAAATTGAAAGTGTGGAGGCTAAGTGAAAGAGAAAAAAATTCAGACCTACAAAAAAAAATTTACAAAGAAAAAAGAGAAAAATAAAGAAAATGTGCCACAATTTAAACAATGCGTAGTTTTATCTGTTTATATCAAGTAGCACAGAAAAACATTTTCAAATACTTTTTCCGTGCTTTATCAATTAAAAGAACCATGCCCTAACACCAGAACTCCTTACACTTTGCCATAAAAATTAGCATTTTGGAAGAGGCATATCTTTGTTCCTCTTGACTGCATGTATGCACTCGATTTGATTTTCAACTGATTCCTTTGTCAGTCAATATATCGTAGATAACTGTTTTGAGTAAGCCCCTTCATTGTACAAATTGTAATCAAAGGACAAGATAGGCTAAGACCCCTTTTGGGCCCCTGGTTTGAGGTTATTTTGGGACACACCGAGATCACAGGCATTCAGTAAATATATTAATTTCCGAATTATCTCATTTTTATGGAACGTTTCTTTTATTTTATAGCACATTTTGTGTCCAAAAAAAAATAAAGCACAAGTTTTCCTATCTATACATTTCATACACTGTTTCAGCTGCATCTTGTGTAAAAAAAATCTTATAGATATGCAAGCTTTCATACTCTATGTTACCAGGAGTTAAAAGTTTCTCAAATTTGACGAAATTCCGCCAAATTGATAAAAAAATCTTGAAAATATCCCCATTCCGTGCCCTTTTGTTGCCCCGTGTAAATTTTGAATCAAAATTGGTGCTGGTTAAAACAAGCATCATTTTAAGTTCTTAATCCAACATCAAACAAAGGCCAAATTCGGCTGTAACCATACTTTGTCTTTTTAAAGTTATATGGTATTTAGCATTTAAATTTGATATACTTCATTGCTTCGCCATTATTTTCCCCATTTTGTGAATTGTAATTAAAATTTAGAATTTTGCATTTAAACTTAGTTTTTGCCCTAGCACCGCAATTATAGACGGAAGATACAGGTTTATAGAAATATTTTGTTCAATGCATAAAGTTATATAGTTAAAATTTTCTTTTTTTTCTGATGTGTTTTCTTACCTTTAAGATTTCTGTACATTTTGAATCTGCAGCTGTGTTACTATATCAGATACCTGCACGAAATGACTTTTATATACAATTTACTGACCCCCTTATTTGACAAACATGACGTATCGGTGAAAAATATTGAAAATTACAAATAATATCCCTCTTTTCTTTGCTTTCTTAAAGTTCATTATGTTTTATTATGTAATGTCCGCACGAAAACTCCTTAAATTTAATAAAAATGATATCAGATTATGTCGTGTAATTTTTCTTAATGATCTAGATAATTATTTACGTGATAACAATGGAGGTGATTTTCTATGATTGAGGATCGAGTGTAAACAACATAACGCAAGAGTAGAAATTTATAATAATCTCCAAATGCATGCCTAATGATTTTCAAAAAAGGAGGGGAGTGGGGTAAAAAATCCTACTTCGTTAAAGGAATGACCTTTCTCTAACCTTCCGAAATCTTTTTGTCTTTAATCAAATACTGGAATAAAATTTGAGGGTGTTCGTTTTTTTTTTCGAATACTCTTTTTGCTGTTAATGTAGTGAGGATTTATACCCCCTTTTTTGTTGATTCCCATGCACATTATTACATTTAAAGATTTTTTGGACCAAAAGTGAAATTAAGAAGCACATCACCGCCCAAAATGCGAGAGTCTGTGTCTAGTTCTTCAGTTCTGTGCGGCCCCCTTTTCCCTTTAAAAAACATTGTAACGAGTACGGTAAGAATAATCCGTGTCACCGGAAATGTTTTAAAAAATTAAGAATAATAAATGATGGGACCTTCTGTCACGACCTTTTGCTGATATTTCTGAAAAATGAAACTTATATATAAAATCGTACTTAGACAAATCAATGTCAAGTAGAAATCAAAGTACTATAAGTACTTATAGAGTAAGATGGGACAATGGCATTCCCTTTTAAACATCATGCTGGCATGGAATTGTTTAAACGTAGTGAAGTATTGAATTGGAAATACTAAAGAACTTTATTATAAATTGTAATTCATACACTATTCTATGGTATTCCCCTTTAAAAGAGTGAGCACAATGCTGGCATGGAATTTTTTAAACGCAGTGAAGTATTGTATTTGATAAATATATACTATAAAACTTGATTCTGAAGTGTAATTCCTACACTATCCCATTTTGGCTATATGAGCTTGAGGAATGATGAACAATTCAAACTATGCGAGGTAAACATTCTTTTATGGAACTGTGAATGTTGTTGATAATAAAGTGGCGTAAAATATGAGCACCTGTTCACAATACACTCCAAGAAAAGACCTTTTGAGTACTGCAGTATTTTTCTGGTCCCTTATTTGATGTAAAAGTCAGAACACAGTTAAATTTGACATATTGTCTGTCCTTCCTGTGACCTCTGTGTATCTCATAACTTTTAACAAATCCTCATGATCATTTATTGGCAGGGGTGGCGACAGGTTTTTATTGATAAACTGTTGCATCCTTCTAAAAGACATTTGAACCAGGGACCCAAAAGGGTTCTAGCATATTTTGTCTTTCAAGAAATGTGAGGTCAAAGTCAAAATAAAGGTCAATGTCCAAAAAAGTGGATGCAGTTGAATAGCTTACATCAGTATGTGTCAGCCTATGAAGTTGGATTACACTATCTTGAATGATTTCTAGAAATCTTGGCTACACACTTCTTTAAGAAAATTGAATTAAAGGCTAAAAGAAAAGTCAAGGTGAAAAAATTGTTGCTTACTAGTATTTCACTATGTATCAGCATATGAAGTTTGATTACAATATCCTTATTGATTTATTAAAAACTTAATTATACAGTAATTTAAGAAAAGTGGGGTCAATGTCCAAGCAAAGGTCAAGGTCAAAAATGTTGATGCAATTCCATCATTTCCATCAGTTTCCATCAGTATGTATCAGCATATGAAGTTTGATAAAAAGATATCTTGAACGGTTTCTTTCAAACTTAGCTATACACTAGCATGTACCACGGTATTTTAGAAAAATGAGGTCAAGGTCAAAGAAAAGGTTGAAAAACTGAAAAAATCAGTATGTATCAGCATATAAGTATGATTACACTATTTTGAATGGTTTCTTTCAAACCAACACCACACTTTTTAAATAAAAGGTGAGGTCAAGGTCAAAAGAAAGGTCAATGTAAGAAATGTGATGCAGTTGAATAGCTTACTCTTAAATAGCTGCAGATCTGCAGCTCTCTGGTCTGAGAAAAAAAATGGATGGACAACCAGAGAGCTACAGTGCCACCCATTAAAACAAGAGGCCCAGGGGCCACATCGCTCGCCTGAGCAAATCGGAATCAGATCAGAACTGAAATGTTTACTGAAGGGGGGGGGGGGGGGGGGGGGGGCTTGAATTTTAATACTACTTGAGAATGCCTTCATATTGATACAGCATATGGCTTTGAAGTTCTTGGTAAACAGATTTTTTAAAAACATTTTCTTCCTATATATTACTTTGTAATAATTTAAATTTGTTTCCCCAATGTTTCCCTCCCTACCCCCAATGGGCCATGATTTGGAAAAAATTTAAATCCTCAATACATGAGGATGCTTACATATCAATTTGACTAAACATAGCTTTTCTGTTCTTGGGATTTCTCCCTATATTTTTCTATGTAAATCTTTGATCCACCATTGTGGCCCCACCTTAACTCAGGGAGTCATGATTTGAACAAAATTTATATAATTCTACACTACCTGAAAATGCTTTCATATAAATACTAGTATCACTACTCATGACTTTGCTATTCTTGAGAAGAAGATTGTGACCCCGCCCTATCCCTGGGGGTTATGATTTGAACAAACTAGCCACTACCTGAGGATGATTCCATATAGTTACATGTAAATATCACTATAATCATGGCTTTGAAGTACTTGAGAAGAAGATTTTAAGATTTTCCATCATATTCCTATGTAATACTTTGATCAGCCATTGTGGCCCAATCCTACCCCCAGGGGTCATGATTTGAACAAACTTGAATCTACGCTACCCAAGGATGCTTAAACATGAGTTTCATCTTTCCTTACGCCCAGTTGTTCTTGAGAAGAAGATTTTTAAAGATTTTTTCTATTTATTCCTGATGGAAAACTTTGATTGGCCATTGTGGCCCAACCCTACACCAGGGGTCATGATTTGAACAAACTTGAATCTACGCTACCCAAGGATGCTTCCACATGAGTTTCATCTTTCCTGGCCCAGTGGTTCTTGAGAAGAAGATTTTCAAAGATTTTTCCCATATATTTGTACGAAAAACTTCGATCTGCCTTTGTGGCCTCACCCTACCCCCTGGGTCTTGATTTGAACAAACTTGAATCTACGCTACCCGAGGATGATTCAATATGAGTTTCATCTTTCCTGGCCCAGTGGTTCTTGAGAGAAGATTTTTAAAGATTTTTAGCTCACCTGAGCCGAAGGCTCAAGTGAGCTTTTCTGATCAAAATTTGTCCGTCGTCTGTCGCCGTTGTAGTCGTTGTCGTCGTCGTTGTCATCGTAAACTTTTCACATTTTCATCTTAGGAACCACTGGGCCAATTACAACCAAACTCGCTACAAAGTATCCTTGGGTATAGGGAATTCAATTTGTTCAAATGAAGGGCCACGCCCTTTTCCAAGGGGAGATAATTATGAATTAGAGAAAAATTAATGGCATTTTTAAAAAATCTTCTTCTCAAGAACCACTGGGACAGGAAAGATGAAACAAATGTGGAATCATCCTCAGGTAATGTAGATTCAAGTTTGTTTAAATCATGACCCCCAGGGGTAGGGTGGGGCCAAAATGGCCGATCAAAGTTTTACATAGGAGTATATAGGAAAAAACTTTAAAAATCGTCTTCTCAAGAACAACTGGGCCAGGGACGGATCAAAGTTTTACATAGTAATATATAGGAAAAATCTTTAAAAATCTTCTTCTCAAGGACCATTTAGACAGGAAAGATGAAACTCGTTTGAAATTATCTTCAGGTAGTGTAGATTCAATTTTGTTCAAATCATGACCCCTGGGGATAGGGAGGGGCCGAAATGGCCAACCAAAGGAATTCCGGGAAAATCTTTTAAAATCTTCTTTTCAAGTACTTCAAAGCCATAATTAGTAATTTTTATATGGATTCATTCTCAGGTAGTGTAGATTCTAGTTCATTCAAATCATGATGGGTTAAAATTCAAGCCCCCCCCCCAATCTCGGTTAACTTTCAGTTCTGATCCAATATATGCTTTTTCTTAGCCGATGTGCTCAGGTGAGCCCTGTGGCCCCTGGGTTCTTCACAGTTTCTGTATTATTCCAATGAAAAACTTGGATTGGCCATTGTGGCCTAGCTCTACCCTGGGGGTCATGGTTTGAACAAACTTGAATCTACACTACCTGAGGATGCTTCCACATGAGTTTCATCTTTCCTGGTCCAGTGGTTCTTGAGAAGAAGATTTTTAAAGATTTTTCCCATATACATGTATTCCTATGTAAAACTTTGATCGGCCATTGTGGCCCCACCCTACCCCCGGGGGTCATGATTTGAACAAACTTGAATCTACACTACTTGAGGAGGATTCCACATGAGTTTCATCTTCCCTGGCCCAGTGGTTCTTGAGAAGATTTTTTTAAAATGCCATTTATTTTTCACTTTTCATAATTATCTCCCCTTTGAAGAGGGCGTGGCCCTTCATTTGAACAAACTTGAATTCCCTTCACCTAAGGATACTTTGTGGCAAGTTTGGTTGAAATTAGCCCATTAGTTCTTCAGAAGAAGATGAAAATGTGAAAAGTTTACGACGACGCTGGAGAAAACGCAGACACCGACGACGACAGACGACGGACAAATTTTGATCAGAAAAGCTCACTTGAACCTTTGGCTCAGGTTAGCTAAAAAGGAGTGTATTTATGGCACACTAAAAAAGGGTGCTGTTTCTTGATATTATTTTCCACTTTATATTTCAAAATATTAATAACCATGTGTTTCTAGCATAGCTTTTACTACTTCCACAACAAAACCACATATATACAAGTCAGGCACAAAGGGCATTGGACAGATTCATCTTGCCACCTAATATGACAATATAAATAGTCTAAATTTTCGATGGTCTCAATTTCAGGTCCAGTGTTTTGAAAATGTTTTGTTGTGGAAGTAAAAAAAACAATATGATAGGAACACCTTAGTTAGTAAAATTTTGAGATGGCAGTATAAATAGAAAAATTCTCTACCTAGTAGGCCTATATGGTAATTTATCTAACTAAATAATTAACTGCACTATCTGTCTGTTTAAGTTAACTTCCTCTTTTTTATCAACCCAAAAAATAAATAAAATTATGCACTTGAGTTATTTCTTTATTGTAATTTATATTGAACAAACATAAGTAAACACACACATACCTAAACATAGACATTTTAAGACAGTATATTTGAGGGAATATTACTTCAGATCTGGAATCATGTTTGAATTTCTAATACCGTTCTTTAATCATTACAGTCAGATTTTTGATGGTGTACTACATAATACTGATCTTTACACGATTACAAACATTCACAGTCTTTGGCAAACCATTAGAAATACAGGGAAGGAGGAGGAGGCCAGGAGGCGGGGGGGTGTCAGTGTCATATTGTACCAACTTTTAAACACACATTTTTACCTGATAAGGCAGGGAAAATTTGTAGTCTGTGACATATTTTGCATTATTTTGCTGCAGTATGGAATGCACTTGTGAAGTAGGATAGTCAAATTATCATCACTGTCAGCTTATTGTAATAAGACTGTACTATTGTAACAGTGACCCTACAATCAGAATAGAGAAGGAAAATAATATCCTGGTGCATTTACTATCGATCTGCTAAGTTGCCAGCTATCTTTGGCCATGTATTCACTCACAGATAATTGTTTCACTAAAATACACATCATGACATGTTTACTCAAAGTCAAAATTTTTCAAATTGCTTGGTATTAAGTTTTGACTTGAAATTTTCTGTATATG
Organism: Saccostrea glomerata; assembly: GCA_003671525.1. Classification (NCBI taxonomy): domain Eukaryota; kingdom Metazoa; phylum Mollusca; class Bivalvia; order Ostreida; family Ostreidae; genus Saccostrea; species Saccostrea glomerata. Next base: position 468,544 of record PRKT01000055.1, read on the forward strand.
TATGTAAGCTACACTTACACCCAAGTCTAATCGAGTCATTGGATTTATTTTGCTATCACCTCTGCTGTGCAGAAAACAATTCGCTTTTTTTTTTTGGAAAAGCTACTACTCTAATTGAGTTAAACTTAAAACAACAAGATCATTCCAACATTTATGTTATCTTTATACTGTACATTTGTGTACCTCCTAAAATTTATATGATACAATGCTTCTTTTCATTCCTTACAAATATACTTGCATAAAATGCATTCAAAAACAGCATTTCAGTTTGAGATTCACACAATTCAATATAGATTGTCAACAAAATCCAAGGTAGGTTTATATAATTAAATATGTTTTAATGTGTGTGGAGAGAATAGCAAGACATATTTCTTAAAATAATATACATAAATAGAATAATGAAGAAATACTGAGATCCATAGCATACATTTTTTAAAAAATCATTGATAAACATATATTATAATGTTTTTTAAAAGATTTATTTTGAGTTCAAGGAAAACAATCTTGTAACCTTATAGTTTTTAGAAAGGTAATACTATCTAGTATAGGACTTACTTACAATACCGCTCTTAAAAAATTCTGTGAAATGTACATAAAGAAACACACACATACAAATTTAGAATCACATCAACTCATTTCCTCAATAAAATTTCTATTTGCAAAGAGAGTGTTTGGATAGATTAAGGCTTTACTCCTTGATGAATTTGAGGTAGTCCTCCTCCTTCATCAGGGTCTCTAACTCTGATGGTTCCCTGACAGTCATCCTGTACAGCCAACCTGAAAACATGGAGGTAGGATATTTCAGTATTACCATTCTCTATCTTTTATCTATTTTCTACTATAGCATGCATTTACATGATTAAAACTCCAGAAAGAAAAAAAAATATTAATCTTAAAACACTATCACAACTCCTTAACATTACACTTTTCTATTTGACACTGGTTCAAAGTAGGTAGGTTATTGCTATGGGTTTTGAACTGTTCCCACTCTGACCACCCAGTTAAATGGAATGGATTACAATTCATTGACTGCAATAACTAATAACCACTGTACTATCTTTTGCAATATTTCATAAAAGAGTCAGTAGATCTAATCATATTTATGCCCCCATTCAATGAAGGGAGGGCATATTGCTTTGCTGTCTGTCAGTCAGTCTGTCTGTCTGTTGGTCCACTATCACTTTCCATTTATTTTCTTCGCAGAGGTTGCACATATTGAAATATAATTTGGTATACAGATTTTTCATAAGAACATCTAGGTCATGTTCTGTTTGTGTAGGTTTGAGCCATTTTGGACAGAGTTATGCACCTTGGACTTGGGAAAATTCTAATTATTTGCAGTTTCCGTTCATTTTCTTTGCAGAGGTTGCACATATTGAAATTAAATTTGGTATACAGATTTTTTATAAGTATATCTAGGTCAAGTACTACATTTTATGTATATATCTAGGTCTAGGTCAAACGAGCCATTTTGGACAGAGTTATGCCCCTTGGACTCAGAAAAAATTCCAATTATTTGGGGGAGGGGAGCATAAGTGTTTTACAAACATCTCTTGTTTATTTTAGTTTATATGAAACTACTCTCTCTAAATATGAAGTACCTTAGTCAAGTCAACCTCTACATACATCAGTTAAGGTCAGGGCACAGAGGCTGGGTATAAGCAAATTTTTGTGCCCTTAACAAGCTTGCTATTTCATTAAGGTCATTGATTACAATCAACATTCGGAATATTCTGATTCAACCACTTCTATCAGTATCCTCTTCCTATACATGTATCTTCTATAAGGAAATTTGTCCACCAGAAGAAAAAGAAGTGTGATGAACTTCATCGTAAGTAAATCTAATAATGACCTTTTTCATAACAGGACTCGTTGACCAGTTTAGGGTTGTCCTCTAAAGCAGTGTTGGCTTCCTTGACGACTCCTGAGATAGGGCTGTACACCTCACTGGCTGCCTTAACACTCTCCAGGACCCCCGCCTCCTCTGTAATAAACATGAACAGTATCTCTCACACTGTTGTCTGAATTACCATGGATTTATTGAAGAGTGTAGAAAGTCCTAAGTAAACTTTTTTATCTTTGTATTTAATCTTGATTTCTTGAATAATTTGATATTTCAAAGTTATTTTCCAAGAGTTCAAAATACCAAGGTATAACTATATATTTTATTTATGAAAAGAATGAATTTATAAACAACATGAAAACTGTGGTGAGTAAGCAATTTCACTGGTATTTTTGGTCAGTGTCAGTAGAGATACTTACGCCCCAGTTCTAATTCTGTGTCCACTTCAGGCAGCTGTACATAAACAACTTCACCCAGCTGATCCTGTAAACAAATACAGATCATATGGTAAACTGTTTAAGCAAAAGGATTCAATGGCACAGGTTTCTAAGAAAAAATTATCTCTGTTTTATTTTTTAAAAATACTGCTGTAAACCAGTTTAGTCAACACTGATCTTTCAACATAATGTAATTTAAAAGTTTGTAAAATCCAAACCTGGGCAAATTCAGAGATTCCAATGGTTCCTACATCCCCATCCACTTCCACCCATTCATGTTTCTCTGTGAAGTACTTAACTGAAAAAATAAAAATCTGGTATTAAATCCAATCAAAGATGTAAACTTAGGTCATAGGAAAGGACAGGCAGGAAATTTAACACATGCATAGAATACAGACACTGTTATGCTGACAGATAAAGAGTTAAGCATATAATATACCATCCACTGTAAAGTATTGTAAGTAAATTTTAAGCATTTATCTAATGGCACCATATTTCTGTCCCCAACATCAGACTGCATGCAAGATAAATTATGTCAACAGGCAAATATAAATGTGTAAATGTATAAATATACATGTGAGATAATTATGTTTATGTGCAAAATAATTATGTTGAAATGCAAGTTACTAATGTTTTTAGTTGACATAATTTATCTTGCATATGTTGAGGAGGCAGTAATATGCCATCATTTACAATTAATAAAACATGCCATTGTGTTTTGCTATTTCTCAGGTGAACTATCAAAGAATCCATACTCTTCTTTCAATGTAAAAAGGTAGTTTTTAATTTAAAAAAAAAAAAAAAAAAAAAAAAAACGATGTCTCTAAACATGCTAAAAGAGAAAAAAAATGAACATGACATTAACTTCTACTGCATGTTATGCATAAATGCAAAATAGAAAATGTAAATTTAATCAAATGAAGAATAATAATATTTTGTTGCACTTTTCTAAGTCATGTTTTTTTTTTATGCATAAAAGGTATATTTCATTGTGCAGTGTCACCTTGCTGGATTTGAACAATGCATTTTTTAAATATTAAATCTTAATCAAGAATTTATCTGAAATAGTATTCAACGTAATTCACACTACTCTGTTTCACTATAATGCTTACTTTCAGGATAACAAAAGGTCAGGGGGTGAACAAGTTAAAGTGAACTTAATCAACTTACTGAAAATGGCTTATCCATTTATTCCTCTTGTTGGAGTTTGTTTACCTAAACACCTGAAATGTAAAATGACACTTACCCCCTAAAAGACGTTGTGAAAAACTGATATTTCTACGTTGTAAACTTGTTACATTTGCAACACTTCTGTAAGCTCGCAGTTTATTCAACTGCCCTAGTACACAACGTCCTAGTACGGCTGTGGCCATTCTTTGAAATGCAGAGTGAATTCCCTTTGTAGAACTCTCCTTCCACAGAAGATAAAAATTTCGGCGGATATTTTGAAACAAGTTTGGACCTGGGATGATGACTTGAATTTGGTGTTTTGCAAACATTTTACTTGAAGATGGCGATGCAAACAAGACAAGACATCAATTTTCAGGGAATGTTCAAAAAGCTAGGTGTGCAAATTAAAGAAATGCAGCAGATCAAAGATTTTAGATTTTTGTAAACAAAGTTATGATTTTTTTGCAAGATGAACAATGTTGATGAGTCTGCTAATAGTTTTAATGTAATATGAGAAATGAAAACTTTCAATTTAATACAGTTATTGACTTAAATTCATGATCTTTTGTGCTGGATTTAAAATTATTTAATAAAAAATAAATGCTTTGTATCTTCCATGTAACTTGATGGGTTGATTTTCATATGTCGCAGTGGATAAGATAATACAAGTATGATGCATATTTTTAGGGCACAATCTGGAGGAAATTCGTGTGAGAAGTTTAGAAAACCTCCTGTCAAAACTTGAACATAATCTAGTGTGTGACTCAGATTTGGTTAATGAACGTCATTTGATGATAAGATTAATTGAGTGGTTCAATTTCCCTAGTCCACCAAAGCAAGGGGATGTGTTGCATCTTATTTTGAGATTATCAAAGGTAATTATATTTGTAAACATGCATTACTGAATTATGTCCTTGAGTTTTATACTGTAGAAGCATTATCTGAAGGTTTTATATATTTTTATTCAGCACTCTGCAGCTGCTCAAATTCTCCAAGACATTGGCGCTATCGAATTTTTAAGCCAGCTTCGGAAAGATGTGTTGAAGTCCTTGCAGCCTGTGATTGACCAAATCCTGGAGAACACAATGAGATTACCAGAGGTGTCAGAGGAAACCTTCAGTCCGACTTGTATTTATCAGAAACAGGGTTTCACTCAAGGTGTGTTTATATAATAGTTTTTATTCATTCAATCTTTGATGTGTATAGATAATTTGCAATCCTTGTTTTATTGTGTCATTAAAATGATTATTAAGACGAGAATTATCATGTGAAGGTAAAACAAATGATCCAAAGGAGCAGATTTAACTCTATTTGGCATCAATTTTAGAACCAGTGTCATTTACAACCAATGATGTAACATCTGAAACAGCTCCATCACTCACCTCAGTATCAACTCTACCAACAACTGAAAACTTAGATCCACCACACATAATCACTGGAAGGGAGAACTCTGAGGGATATTTCAAAGATAAAGTACACCTACTTCAAGATCAACAAAGGGAAAATAATGATGGTAATCTTAGTGATGAAAATTTGGATTAAAGGTCAATTTCAGATTTGTAAATTTGAAAATATTATGCTATTAATTAAAAGGCAATTATGTAACATTAGAAGAATTTCATTCTAGTTTCCGAAATACTAGTATTTTAAATCATCTCTTCTGATAATCCATGCAGGTACTTCAAGCACTTTCCTTGTGACAACTTTTCCCTGGTTGGCTTTGACTCCTACAGACAGACATGTCATACAGTCAACAAACTCGTAAGTATCAGAGGAATGTATTCTGTAATGTATCTTTAAAGTGATATTGAACAACAGATAATTGATATGTACATCATAGCTAGATCTTCAATGTCATAGAAATGATTGAGAGTTTATTTCTAATGACTATTTGTTCTAATCTATTGAATACAGCATTTTTCACCTTTGTCAAAATCAATAATTTTGTACTTATAATTAAATGAAGAATTGTCTTAAAGATTATTAGACATTGATATTATCCCAATTTTTTTTTTTGTTTTCAGCTCCTTACAAAGTAGAGAATCTCATCTTCTGGCTAGTTCTTGTGAATTTTTGAGTGATGTTGTTTTTCAAGACTTCCCAGCTGAGATATTTTTACAAAGACCAAATATTGTCAGAGTAAGTGGCAGTCACTAGTTTATAAATATCAAAACACATTCTAATAAAAAGAAATGCAAACCACCTTACTCAATATTTTTTTTTTTCAAGTTGTTGACTCTAAAAATGTGGGAAACTGCAGAAAGACTTTGAACTATAATTTTCAGGTTACATGTATTAACATGATTATGGTAAAAATAATACTGAATAGTGTCTTTTTGTATTATTGTCAGAATCTATTAGGACTTCTAGGAGCTGTCCCAGATGTAAATACACACTTGACCATTCATGCAGCAAAAACTCTAGGTGACCTGACCTCTTCCTTGAGGTCAAGGTTACGATATTATCAAGATCCAGCTTTATTTACTTGTAAGCAAGGTACATATTGAAGATTTTCTATATTAAATTTCTATAATTAGAAAATGAAGCTTACATACCTTGTTCATGTACTTGTATTTTGTGAAAATATCAATTCAGTCAGATAAAGTGATTCTGATGTAAAAAGTTTAAGATACTTTTAAAAAGCTTTTGTAATGCATTTTGAAATCTACAAGAAGAATGTAAATAAAAATGTTTGACATTCCTTCAGATTTCAGTTCAGCCTCCTCCTCTCCATTCTCAAACTCCCCCAGTCTGCTGTCTAACCAGTCAGGGAGGTCAGAAGGTCACAGTCCCCTGGCAGGGTGGGGGGACACTCGCCCCAGAGGAGACGGACGAGAGGTAGATTCCTCGTCATCAGTCAGGTAAAATTCCTTACTGCAGAGAAATCTGTGAAAATATTTTAATTGTTCTAACATCAGATTAATTTTAAGTCTTTTAGTTAATGGAATAGTGAAATACAGTACTTAGGGAAAGAAAGTATTGTAAATGTAAATAAATTGACACATTTAAAGTTTAGTGCAATCACTAGGAATGGGGTTGTTTGCATAATTATGAATAAGCATGATAAGTGCTACACATATGTCTATATAATGTTAAATAACCAGTCAAATACACATACAGTATATTAATTATTTTTGAATTGATCTAAACACAATTTCAGTGGCAACTCGAGGAACTCTAGTGTCAGTGGGGGTCCAGATGTGACAAACCCTGAGGAGACAGACATTGATGATATGAGGTCTCTACAGAGTATGCAGATCACCCTTCCCCAGTACTGCTCCCTGGTCATAGAGAAGGCTGTCCCCCTCCTCAAAACGGGGGCAGAGGGGGTGGTCACCCAGCTCATGTACCTCCTGAATCAAGTCCTGGAGATCTTCACTGCCATTGTCACGATGGAAATTTGGCAGGATACTTCATCCAGAGCCAGGGAAATTGTAAGATTTGAGATAAATGTATGAGCCAGTCATTGTTGATAAGAAAACTGTTACAAATTATATACACATGTATTTTGATGATTTGAATTATTTACATCTTTAGAAGATAACTTTTTCTTGTTGTAACCATTTGGTATCTGAAGAATTTTATGAAAAATTTACATTCTGTGTTGAAGAAAAAGTGATAATATTAACATAGAGCTGAGACAAAAATTGAATTGTTCTTTGATCTACTTTTAAATAATTTTTGCACTTAAAGGCAGAGAGATTATCTGGAACTTTAGAGGCCCTGAGTGATGTAATAAACTATCACCACCATGATGAGGTCAGTCGTGGGAAATCAAAGCAAGAGAAGGACAAGGGAGATATTGTACATCACAGACTGGCCTTTATTGGAGTCACTGGATTTACTTCCAGACTCCTAAAGCAGTTAGTTCCAGTACAACAGGTAAACTCTCTACAAAATTCAGATATTGAAAAGTAGCTGTACATCCAGTTCTTTTACATTAAGAGAAGCATACAATACTTTCAAAAGTTTGCCTTTGTATGTTTTATTTAAGAATGTGGATATGTGTAAACAGGATTTTTAAGGTCCTTCTCCTTTTGACAGGGGAGAAAACTCTTGCCGTCCAGTCTGACTAAGTCGCTGGAGCTGGTGGTGTTTGATGAGGCTTTGTCCCACAGTTATCCAGACATCCAGATCACTCTCCTAGCCTACCTACAGATCCAGAGTCCAGACACATACAAACTGTTTGTGGATACCGCCAAAATCTCACAGTCTATCCAGAAATCCTGTCAGTTTCTAATGCTTTGTCAGGAGGAGGTAATGTTTTACTGAAATGTGATCAAAGAATAGTTTGAATTTTCTTATTCTAATATTTTAGGACTCTTTTGCACTGTTTGGAGTACTTATCTCTGATGTTAAGCTCGTGAATATACCAGAAAAGGGATTAATATTTAAAGTAATGTTAATTTGTTATCAAATTGTGCTGAAATGGAGCTATCTCTGTTTGACAGGCTTACAAAGGAAGCAGTCAGATGATCAGTTTAGCTGAGGCCTCAATAGAGAGTCTACCCTACCATCTCCACCTTCCACTGGTGTCAGAGTTTGTCAAACTTTCATCCTCTATGTATGTCCTTCAGAGTAATTTCTGATGATAAAATTAACTTTCAAAATTATAAGATACATATACTCTAGTGATGAATTTAATATTTTTGAAAATCGGCCATAATGTGATATGTTGATAATTTAGATGTGCTAGGACAACTGAAGACAAAGCTCTACAGACAAAGTGTGTGGTTGTACTGCTAAAATTTCTGTCTCATCCTCTGCCACAGGTCAAGGAGCAGACCTACAGTACCATCAAACAGGTCATCAAGGTAAGGGTCAAGGACACAGGTCAAAGAGCAGACCTATAGTTCTAATCAAACAGGTCATCAAGATACTGGTCAAGGGCACAGGTCAAAGAGCAGACTTATAGTACTAGGTCATCAAGGTAAGGGTAAAGGACAAAGGACAAGGAGCAGACCTACAGCACTATTAGACAGGTTATCAAGGTAAGGATCAAGGTCACACATACACCCCTCCTAAAATAAAGGAGAGATTTTTCACCAAATAATGATGTTTCTTAAAAGATTTTTATAAAATATTTGTACACATGTATCTATTCAAATACATGTACATGCATGCATTTAAAAAAAAACTAACTGGTAATTTTAATGATAACCACTTTAAGTATTCATAACTTGTATTAATTATACAATTGTTGCAGTGTTCCCTGAATGTGAACGAGGCAGCTGACCCCAGCTCCAGGGCCTGCTATTTGTCCAGGTTCCTGTTTAACTCTGACATCATGTACGAGATCATTGTGTTTGGACTCAATGACAGTAACTCAAAGGTAAGAGTTTCTTTTTTTCTTGATCAAGTGAAGACAGAGTTAATTATACCCCACGCAACTAGATGTGCATATTACTGGGAAATTTCGATTCTTTCATTTTTTCCGGGATTTTCAGCACTTTGAGTTTTTGGGGAGCGTGGGGTATGTGAGCTTGCTCATTTTTTCTTTCATTAAAATTAAATTAAATACAGTATGTACAGTTGACTATACAGGTTAGCCAAACAGGCACAGAGATCATCTGTCACATTTTGGACGGTCAGCTGTTGATGACAGAGGATTTATGGAGGGAGGCCTTGAACAGTCTGATGAGACCCTTCCCAGTTTTACAGGTACATTTTTTGGTTGTCCATTTCATTAAAAAACACGATCTCAGTTATGTTCACTATACAGTATAAATTCATATACACTGTAAGGTAAATGCCATCATATTAAAAATGCATTTTTCTTTTCTATGTATTTGGTTATTAACAATCTTTTCTTTAGACCTATGTTGACATGGGAACAAAACTTGGATCCTCCCTGCTAGCAATGATGGATCCTGCAGAGTCTGAGTCAGAGGGAGGACTGACATACCTAGAGAAACTCAGGGGCTGTATCAGAATCATGTTCTCTACTGATATCAGGTATACAAACTCAGGGACTGTGTCAGAATCATGTTCTCTACTGATATCAGGTATACAAACTCAGGGACTGTATCAGAATCGTTTTCTACTGATATCAGGTATAAAAACTGAGGGGCTGTATCAGAATAATGTTTTCTACTGATATCAGGTAATTCATGCACTTTTTATTCATGGCAACTTTATATTCACTTGGTTTTGTGCTACTGTTTGCTTGCTAAAATGTCATTCTAATGTACATGTATATTTGCATTTGTAAGGATTATCTACAACCAAAAAACAGTTCATGAAAAGTTTATTTTGTTTATGTTTATTTATTAGAGCACGAGCAGAGGCTTTGAAGCGTCTGGCCTGGTTTTTGTCAAACGAGCGTGACAGTAACGAGAAACTGCCGGTGTTCGCTTCATTGGATGTAACAAACTTGACCAGCATTTTTGTCATGGAGTTACAGCGGTCTCTTGATGAAGATCTGGGAAGATCTGTGTTTCAGGTGAATATCTTGATGACTGTGAAGAATTGAATATGTATACAGGGGAATTTTTGCCTCTTACACTCTTGTCTAAATTGGGGGAATTTAAGATGACAGCAATGCCATGCACTCTTAAATGCAACAGAATATGGTTGAAAGTTATATGGTACAAAATTGTTTGCAAGTTTGAAATGGCAAAAATTATGCAGTACCTGCATTACAAAATGTAGAAGACTTTCGTTTTTCAAATTTAAAGATACAGTATTTGGTTTGGAAATACTGGGTAATATTGCGAATTAAAATTAACACTCTTCAATCCTCTTTCCATAGATGTTATACAATATTTTAATAACTATTTGTGTTTATTTTTATCGCTCATTCTAAAACTATTAATTTTTTTGCATTAGATTGATGGATTGCGGAAGGTGTATGAAATCTTTGTCTCGTCCTCTGTCGACCCTTCTGTGAGGAAATCAGCTGTGGATCAACTGGCCATTATTCTACAGGATCACAATCTACACACCACGTTCAAAGCTGAGGGAGGGGTAGAAACCGTCCTCAAACACCTCAAACTCGGCCTCGTCAGGAGTGAGGCACAGGTCTCTAATTACTGGATTCTATTTCTATAATTAGTCACTAGAAATGTAAATTTTAGTTAACTTTCGAGATGTAATTTTTTCTAGCATTGGAATTTCTACATATTTATTTTCTCTTCTGGTATATTGAATGAATATAATGAAGAACTTGAAGTTGCTGTGTATATTTATTGGATTAACAAAAACGGCTTTTAAAAATGAAGATCAGTAATTTGATGTAATGTTATGTTTTTCAACAAGATGATTTTTTAATTACATAAATTTTTGAATTCTTTTCTTGTAGAATGAAAACTTGCATTACCTGCCAGCATGTGTAGCCATCTTGAGATCGCTGGTTCATTACGATTACAAACTCAGACACAAACTCGCTCGAGATCAGGAAATGTATCTTATCCTTCTCAGAGGTGAACATTGGTTTTCTGTTGTTTCATATTGATCAAGTTGTCAAAAATTAACTTAGAATATAACATCTATATCATTTAATGTTTTTTTTCTCTGCTCCTATATGTAGTTGCTTTCCTACACCAGCGAGATGAGAGAACATGTTATGAAGTGGCTCATATTCTGACACTGTTGTTGTTCGATGAAGTGGCCAAATTTGACTTAGGGTAAAAAAGAATTTTTTTGAGGAATTCCAATTTTTTTTATCTAATGTTTTTTTCTACATAAAACTCAATAAAAAAATCATATTTATAATACTTTTATATTCTCTGTATTAATTTTGAATGAGTGTTATAAAGTTTGGTGTACATAATTTTTCAGAGGTGGAACAAATCCAGTGGTTCATTTTTCTGTGCCAACTGTGTTGAAAAAGAGGTGAGTATCAAAATTGTTCAATTTTTAAGCCAAAATTTTTACCTTGCAATGAAGACAAAGAGAATATTTTTTGTTGGGAAGTGTATGATGTTTATAAAATTTATTTATATCAGTTTATACGGTATTAAATAATTTGTCATTTATAGGTGCCGCCTTCCATTCCGTCCAGCATGTCACCATGACAGCAGCCCCCATGTTGTGGACCTGCCCCCTGATCCTGACCCCATAAAGACAGACAGACCACTAGAGATGCTGCGAATCTCCTGGAATGTGGCCTGGCATGGGGGACTGGAAAAACTGTTAAAGTTCCTCTCTCAGAATAAAAGTACCAGTAAAAGTGATAAGTTTACTGAGTAAGTATAGTTTAACACATGCTGATGAATATGCTTAGAATGTAAAATACTATTACATGTACCTTTTGTTTACTGTAGATTTCCTTTACATAAGCTTTGTTAAACTCTGATAGGGAAGGAGGAACAAAATTTATTAACTTGATTACTGTACATATAAATCACTATTTATTCATGAGAGCCCTATTTTCACATAATTACAGGGGTATGTCTGACAGTGTGGTTGCAAAAATTTTGTCTCACTTTTTAACAGTTTATGACTATCGCACAAAAATAAGGTGTCAAGAAAATTAAGTGTACCAGGTAATTGTTACTGTAAACTCATATTTTTATTTTCCAGGTTTTCTCCAGTACTTCAACTTAGCTTCACAGAGAGAAAGATTGTCCAGTGTAGTCACTTATCAGAGGGAATAAAGCAATCATTGTACAACATCTCTAATGCTACCTCTCATCACGCGGTCAGCTCAGCCATTGGTCAGCTGTTGAGCTACCTGGTCAATTCCTACGGTTATGAAGGGTCAGAGGTCATGTTTGGTCAGGACTGGATACCCAGCGTAGGACGGTAAGAACTTCAAACATTCAAAAACAACTTCATCAAATTTGCTGAGCATGTTCATAAAAATTAATTTGTTCCCCATATTTAAAAATTGTAAAATAATCAAACTTATACCTTTTCTGGTGATAATTGATAGAATTCATTTATCTATTGAAGTCAGAATTTAGGTTCTTTGTATTCTGATAATCATTTATCAGGAGATAAATTCATATACATACATTTTCCCCACATTTAAGCACCTATTCCTGTAATTTTTAATCAAAGAGAGAGAAAGAGTCGTGGGAATAATTTTCTTATTTTTGAGGCATGTCTGACATGTTTCCAACAACATGCAGCATCTACAAATGTATGACTATCAGAGCAATTTTTGTTGTCAAGGTACCATTGATATAATGGATATTGTTGTATCAATAAATTTAAAAATACTTTATATTAGTTTTGAAAAGAAAATATAGTTGACAGAACCAAAGAATTCAAAATATATGTATTCCAATGGATTGTCAATCTCTCCAATGTTTTTTATCCACTGTGATTATTTAACATCTGAGTTGTTTATCTATAGAAGATGGATGTGTTCAAAATTACTAAGCACCTGAAGTGCTAGCTGCAGATCTGTAGCGTTATATTTTTATATATTTGTCTTTGACCATAACGCTATAGATCCTGTAATGCGAAAAAGGTGCAATTTACGGCGGAATATTTTTGCGCACTTTTGGGGAAAATGTCTCCACTTTCCAGAATCGGTCAATTAACTCCCTTTCACTCCCTAATTCTAGGCATATTATTTAACTAATCTGTATATTTTATCCATCTCCCAACCCTTTATAGTCGTTTCTACAAGTGATAAACTCGCTTGATTAAAATTATGTGTTAGATTGCTGAAAATTCACTTCAAGCGAGTTAATTGCTTGAAGAGACAACTATAAATGGTTGGGAGGTGGATAAAATAAACAATGGCTACAGAATGTGTCTAGAATTAGGTAGTGAAAGGTAGTTGATTGATCAATGCTAGAAAGTGGAGAAATTCTCCCCAATAGTGCGCAAAAAATATTGCGCCGTAAATTGCACCTTTTTTGCATTGCGGGATGTATAGCGTTATGTTCAAAGACAAATATATAAAACCATAACGCTACAGATCTGCAGCTACTGAAGTGCTCATTGGCACAAATAAAGTAGCATTATCAAATTGATCAATTTTTAGTAATATTTACTTGCCTGCCATTCCAATCAAGTAAAATTCATAATAAATACATGTACCTTGTATGTATTTTTCACATTTTGCTAGCACTAGCAGTGTATTTCTTATCTACTACACTCATTTTTGAGGAGTACAAAACATCGGAGATGCATTCAACAGAGTAGCTGCTATGCACATAGCACACTTTGGCCAATTTGTACCTCATCTATGTTTGATGTCAGAAAGCGTCAGAATTAGCCAAGTTTTGCCAAATGAGCCTAGCCCCTATGTAAGGAGAGCTAGCATAAATAGTTAATGCTAAGTACTAAGTCTAAGATGGCCTTCTTAGTTACAACTTCACAGTACACAAAAATTTTAACAAAAGGACTGTATTTTCTACATTAACATACAGATATAATATATTACAAACAAGAGTTTTCTCCCTTTGACCATATATTAATTACACTATAAAAGAAAGGACTTTCAACAAGATTAAAGACATGCAATACTTTTACAAAAAAAAGATACATGTAGTTTAATATCTAAAATTATATTTTTGTTATGACCTGGCACCAGTTACTGGGAGATTTGAAAAGCCTGTATGAACAGTTAAGGTTGTATACTTGTACTATAATATACAAAAATTCATATAGCAATTCTTGAATATTTTTAAAATAATGTAAGAATTTTGTTATCTTGTTTTAGTACAAATATTTTGGAAATAACCTTAAAAGAGGGGTTACCTGTAAGTGGGTAAGGACAGATGATACAAATAAACTATTATCAAGAATCAGTGTTTGAGACTGTCTTAAGCGATAATGTGAATGGGGCCAGATCACCATAACTTTGATTCCAAATCTACAGGCTAACAAATTCTACCCTTGTACCTATTGCACTTTGCTACCAATACTTTAAGTTAATCTAAGAAAGATTTATCTATTATATGAATTTTATTTAATTAGTGATTTCAGTTAAGTGTGAAGTTTTGTAAAAAGTCACAACCTATGATGACAGCTAAGCTCAGGGTAAATAGTACACGCCTCCTAACCGCAAGCTTTATGACTGGAAGTTTCTTCTAATCCATGATTGGTTGCTGGTGCAACAGACTATTTCTTTGTCGATGTTGATAATAAGAGTTGACCAATCACACAGCGGCAGCTGAATTGTTTACGCTGGATGCATCTGTCGAAAAAGATTGTGACGTACTGCAAAACTTCACACTTAACTGAAATTGCAAATAAAATTCATTCAATGGTAAAAGAGGATTAATTGGTGGATAAGAGATGGGTACTCTAAAGTGTCACAGATCCATGGAAAGATGGACGTACAGACAGAAGTAGGGTCATCCTGATCACTATATTCCCTCCCACTTTCAAGCTAGGGGTATAATTATTATAAATGTTCTTGGCCTAAATATATGTCTATCCTGTACTTCTAGCTTGATCTAACATTTGAAATCTTCCCTAGGGTCCTTCGATCATCATTTATCGAATGCTGGCTAAGTTAATATACATGTATTTGGAAAATGAAACTTTATTACATATTAACTTTGTAATGGAGAACAACATGATATTTGCTTCTATAGGTGTTTATTATTTTTTCACGCTGAAAAGAACAAAAGTGCATCATACCTATGTACCTCATGACAGCAAAAGTTCACTGGGATCAATTTACAGAAAATAAGATATTAATTCTCTCACCATGCTCATATTCTTACCTAAGTTTTTTTTTCATAGAAAATGAACGAAATTACAATGTAGGTTTGTATGAAATATACTCCACTCTGTAAAAAACTAGGATTAAGTCCTGTTTATGCAGATTAAAAATAATTTCAGTCTCATAAAATAAAGTACATAGGAAATAAGTATTATTGAATATTCTGTGGAGTCATTGTATTTCAAATAAATTGGGGTGAGTGGGGGACAATCTGTGTTGGTAATCGAAGTTTCACCGATTCATGTAACTTGGGCGTCGATACATGTAAATCTGTTCGCCAGTGATGAAATTTGTGCGTCTCAGGCGGTCAGGCGCACTGTTATTTCAAACACTGCAAGAATCTAGAAAATGTATCAACTTATCTATGTTCAAAGGAGTAAAATGAATAATTTTAACCACATAGATATTTTTTTCAAAGTTTAACAATAAATTAGAATTAAACCAAAAAAATTGTATAGAATATGGAACATCATAGAAAGTTGATAGTTTCTTAAAACTTTAGATTTTTATTTTGAAAATGTGAATAATTTACAACGTTACAAGAATACATGAAAAATTATCCAGTCACATCTATTTGTTTGTTTGTTTTTGATAATATTAACCATATTTTGTTGAAATTTCAATGACTAAATAAAGGATTACAGGAAACTCAGTTATAACAAATTCACTGGGACCTACGAAATTACTGAACGCTATATCCGTAATTCATTATAATCGTATAAGAAATTCATTAAATTTGGAAAGACATTTTAAAATAGGTTATGTTAATATAAGTCTTGTAGTAGAAAAAACCCCACAGTTTATCAGATAAAACCAAGGTTGTAAAAAAAATAAACCTATCCAAAAAAAAAAAAAAAATTATTTTCCATCCGACAGCCCCCAGGGAGGATCGAACTCCCGACCCCTGGTTTACAAGACCAGTGCTCTAACCACTGAGCTATGGAGGCGTTATGGGACACGAAGTAAAATTCATTTAAATAATTTTAAACATATTAATTTATCAATTTCTTCATTTAACAACTTTAAACTTATAAGATAAAAGTATGAATTAGTATGAGCTACCATTCCTTAATATTTAGTGTTCAGAAGTGTCGTCTTCATCCATTAAATATCGCTGTTTCATGAAGTGTTTACGTGTAACCAAGGTCAAACTCGACGGGAGACAACTCTTACTCCACCAAAACACATGCCTCTGGATATCTATCAATGAGTCGTTGGTTAGACCGATACTAAGTAAACTAAATGGCCAGTATAAAGTATACACCCCTCTTTCTGAGCGATTGGCATTATTTCTCTGACTGTCCATACTACATTATCAATCCTACAATAAAATCACATCGATATTTAGTTTTTCTGCCTTCTTGGCTATGTATCGAAAATAAGCATCATCTAACATCTCCCTGTCCAGGATCACAGTGTTCCACCCGCTGCTTGCTGCTCCACACATTCTGACCTGAATTGCTTTTCATTTGTACAGCAGACTTTTATTACCTGGTTAATATCAGCAGGGATCTATATACTAAGTTAGTATATAGGTCCCTGATATAAGTCTTCAGATCTAATTTCCTTTTTGACCAGCGAGAGAAAAATCCAATTCACCATTGTTCACTATGTTAAAGTAACGTTTGGAGAGAGTAAGATTCAACTTCAATTTGTAAGATTCAAACAAAATTATTCAAACAAACAAACAAACAAAAAAACACAGCAAAACAAATAATCCTTCCCTGATATATATGGCTTGCAGTGGAATAAACTAATGATATCAAGACAATCATGAGAAACTGAGACATCTTCCCGCCAAACTTCACAGCATGATCGGTGGGAGAGCTGATTATTAAAGTCAAGGGTATGACGGCATCTACATCTAGTCCAGAATGCTGTCCATTAAGATATTTTAAAAATTTCTAATAAAAAATATAGGTTTTTTTGGTACAACCATTTAATTTTTATTAAAATTTATTGTTCAAAATAGTTACTAACATTGTCTAAATCAGGCAATATACCCCTTACCTTACCTTGTATCTATAATGAGCGAGACTTGTTTGTGGTCAGAGATGCAGAGCAGGATAAAGGAGGCAATGATTTTGTTTTACAGAGATGCACACTTTTGTAATTATTAATATATTAGTAATTGAATAAAAATGTGTACCATACAAAATTTAAAGAAGATATGTACATTAAAAATAAAATACACATATTAGTAAAATTGTGTACGTGATAGAGTTTCTAATTTTAATAAGCAATTGTTACTACCCTTTGGTACCCCATACTGACCATTGTAGATGTGATACCACCTGTTGACATTACAGACAGCTTACATACATGACCACAGAGTGTGTTATAACACAATAAAGGAGTTGATAAAGGAGTTAGTAATGATCATTGATGTATGGACAAATTAATGAAATTATAAAGAGATTATACTTGATAGGTGATTGCCCCCTTTGAAAATTGTTGCTACAGGCTTGAAGTCCCTGTTGTGTCATGCTATGCATGGGTATTGATGCATCAAAACTGGACACATACCCCTCTCCCCCTTCAAAAAATTGCTGGATCCACCCCTGGTTTAGAATAGTTACTAACAATCTGGAGAAAGAAACAAATGATCTGATGCTGGTGAAAAAAAAAGAAAGTTTAATCAGATTCAAAGTTGCAAAGTTTAAAAAAAAAATAATTTTTTTGTCTAATCTGAAAAAGCAAAATATCTCTGTCAACAACAACAACATAGAAAAAAACAAATTTTGTCTGAAAAAAAGGTCAGCTGTAACAAATAAGTTACTGAGCTGTGTTTTTGACTTTTCAACCCAATGCAGGGATTTACAGATTTAATAATGCACTTCAAATAGAAGAACTAATCTTTCAACCCCAAGGCCTATTTACCATATACACTGTATGTGATATATTTACCATATACACTGTATGTGATAAAAATATTTCTTGTGTTTCTTAGCATATTATTCAGAAATACACCCCCCTTTTCCTTTGCTGGATCTGCTTTTCTTACCATTATTCTTATCATATAGAACATGTACCTAATAAGTTTTGTTTTTCTTATGAATGCAGCAAAAAATATTGTTCCAAAGCCTTTTATGTTTAAATATTGATACTGCATTACTAAGATTCTAAATAAGAACAATTATTATTTAGGTTTCTGAAGATTCATCCCTCAATGCCTGATGATGAATCACTGCTACAGGAAGTTTTAAGGTTCCTGAGTATGGCACTGAGGTTGTGTAGTGAGGTACCTGAGGGGACCCTCCAGGCCCTGGGGGAGGTCCTGTATCAGCCCTCGGGGCCTCTGATTGGACTATCTCATCGGACCTCAGTACGAGGAGAGACCAGGGATGTCCCAGAGAATGTCAACATTAAAAGGTAATGAAATGTATTAATCAGGAAATGACATGCATTTAATATGCCTTTATTTATACTGCTTAACTTTCAACAATTTTAAACCTTTGTTTTGTGATGCATTTTTAGCTATGATAGATGCATTATGCATATGTAGCTCCTTATGGTTTTGGTAAAATTAAAACAGAATCTCAGTCATATATGTAAGACTGTATACTTGTATTAAATAGCTGTATGTTTTTCTGCAGGACTCTAGACAAAGAGCTGCTGTCATTCATCTCAACATACAACTGTAAACTTCCCTATGTCCTCTGCAGAAGGTATCTCTCACTTTCTCTCTCTCTCTTGCCTTTTAAAGTGTTATTATAGCTGACAATGTCCTGTTTTACATTGAGTGTTTTGGTGTTTTATAGACTGAGGTTCCAGCAGTTACGAGGCGACCTCTGTCACCAGTTACTACAGCGACTTAATGTCACTGATGCCCCCCACTTCTACAATCTTTCCTCCCTGGAGGGGACACTTCAGTGTCTTATGCATGTCACTGCCAGGTACTGTACCGACCAAAGTTGTGTTGTTTACAAATTCAGAACTAGAAAAAGAAATAAATAAACTATGTGCATATGTAAAGAGGTGATGCATCATATTATATTAAATGAGGGTTTTAAAAAATTATTTGTACATTGTAAGGATACCAAAATTTTGTTAAAAAGTTGTTCAAGTAATTAAATTTCATATACATGCTATAATCCGTTTTTGATTTGAACATATTTTATTATGTAAAAATTACATAATAAAATATGTTCATCCTATAATCCGTTTTTGAAGTTTGGAATTTTTTATTTTGTTTATTCATCTGACTTCAACTGTATCTTAATTATTTTTTACAGACCTGGATGGAGTAGAGAGAGTACAGAACTAGAGGGCAGCACACTGTGTAGTCAGCTACTGGCTTGTCTGTTAGAGGTATAGAACAGTTTCTGAATTCTGAATATCAGGCAAAAATAATTTAATCAATAGACTTTCAGGCACAACCGCATCAGGTCAAAAACTGCTGGATTGATAAATTTTATTGACATATTTAAAAGTGGATTAACACAATTTTCTTTTTTTTCCAAGTTAAAAAAAATTCAATTATTCTGCTTTTGTAAATGCTAAGATAGATATTTTTATATTGGATAGAATTTTTTTTTGCCTATTAATGCATTTCATTTGCAAACTATTTACAGTGGTAATGAACGAATACAATGAAAATAAATGATTTTATTCTTAAAATTGAAACAGGTTGTGTCAGCTTTTCACATTGGAAGGGGAGGGGCTTCAATGTCCTACATGGGAAAAGGTGTCACTAAGGCAGCAACTCTGTGTCTGAGGCATCTCGCTTATGAAATGTCTGTAGAAAATAAGGTCTGTATAGAATCTAAAAATGTTATGCATTGGCAATGTGGAGAAATTTTAATGCCATTAAAAATATCCTTCCTGAATAGGCCAAAGTTTATGGCTTTCTACTATGATGCATTTTTTTTTATATTTTGGTTGTTATAATTATACCATAAATGTATGAGTATATTAATGATAAAATGTTTGTACAGAAATGGGCTGAGCAGTGGACTTATGTACAGCAGAGGGCAGATCAACAGAACACTTCAGACACAGAGGAGGGGCACGGGTTAGACTGGTTACTGACACTGTGGTCCTACAGGGATCCAGAGGTAAAGACATGACAGCCATCTGCTTTATTAATGAAGTAGCATTCAAAAAGACCATAGCAGAAGATAAAATATTAATTGCCTTTGACTTTCTTCTAATTAAAAAAAAATCTTATGTGGTTTCTTATGAAGGTGCGAGTAGCTGGACTAGGAATTGGAGTGGCCTTGACCTTTACAGAGATTGGAAGGACAGTGGTGACCTCTCACTGTAAACACATACCAGGTGGTGTCTGGGGCGTCGCCTTCAGTATTCTTCTGGACCAATCAGAATGCAGCATGGTGCGACAGCAGGCAGCGTTACTGTTGGTGAACATGACATCACAGTCGATGCCCTCTAGTAGTGTGGAGGCAGAACAGAGTACATGGCAGGGACCAGTT
Source organism: Saccostrea glomerata (assembly GCA_003671525.1). Taxonomy (NCBI): domain Eukaryota; kingdom Metazoa; phylum Mollusca; class Bivalvia; order Ostreida; family Ostreidae; genus Saccostrea; species Saccostrea glomerata. The sequence goes on from PRKT01000055.1 coordinate 489,058, forward strand.
GTTACTGATGATGAGTCCAAGGTTGGTTGTACATCAGTTTGGTGAGGGAAGAGGCAGGAAATAGAAACAGAGATTTTGTTAATTTGATTGTACTGTATTGTATACTAAGTTTCGGACCCCAGACTTCTGAATTGTAAATGTTTTATTAGAGAGTTTAGGGTTTTTTTTTTCATTTTGAATATAGGATATGATTTGTTTTCCTCTGTATTCTGAAGATGTATTATTCATTTTAAAAGACAAAACCTGTCTGATGAAACACATACAGTATGGACATCTGGTCTGATAGTATAGTATCAAACAACATCTGTATGTACACAGTCCATGCTTGAAAATCAATCAAATATTACCGATTTCTGTATGTTGTAGGTGTCTCTTGTTGGATTAACAGCCCTGATAGCCTTACTTCACCACAGTCATTTCTACCAGGAGATGCTGGTGGTGTTCACAAACTTCTATGCTCAGCCAACTATACAGCAGATCTCTGTCACAGACGTGATGATGTCATCACAACTGTCGTCTGCTAGCTCAGAGTCCACCATGTCTACCACAGGTAAAGCAAGACAGAGATACTCACAGGACATTTGTTACTGTACATCCCTCCAAGTATGGTGTTTGTTAAAGAAACTAAAACATAAACCATACATATTGCTTACCTTTCTCTCTGCACAGTGCACACATTTTGTGCTTAAAATCTCATAATTTTTTTTAGATAAATTTTACTTATACCCCTGGTACATGTATTACAATTTTATCAAGTGAATGATTACTGATTACCTTTTATTGAGTGATTTCTTTGTTTTTCAGCTGATTTGACATCAGTAAGTCAACAGGTAAGTTTACATACATCTACAAGTATAACAGAAATTTTGTCGCACTTCCATCTAGTTTGTTTGAAGTTCCCTTTTCACTAATGAGTCCCTATTTACAGGGTCAACAGTTCTGGAGCAGAGGAGGAGGAGATTTCCGTGGGAGTGTAAAATCAGGAACCAGGAATGTCCAGACTGGTGGGTGATCAATAAATTGCTACATTTTAGTCTTTTATTTTGAGTGATCAGAAGTGTAGATTTCTAGTCCATCTACATGTACATGTCTTTTTTATCCACACATATTTGTATAGGTATGCAGAATATGGAGTCCTATTTCATATGCATGTGTTTAAATTAAATAAGTTTATTGACTTTTGTTATACAGTATATTTTGTGATTTTTAGGTGTGACACAACAGGCAGACAGTTCTGGCAGTACATTGATGGCGGGGGAGGGAGGAAGTGACATCATCAGTGTAGCCACGCCCTCTCTAGTGGCCTCCATAGCACAGCTGTTACATAACCTGGTCATTCTAGCTCCGCAAGACACATTTACTTGTCTCAAACAGGATTCCTTTATACAAATCCTTACAAAGTAAGCAGATACATTTTTATGAATTATGTACATAACTGTAATTACTGTGCAATAGAATTTTCCCTGTGCCTACCAGTACACATTTTTTTAAAAAATTGCATGCATTTCAAAAGGTGTAAATTTTAAGGAATCAAGAATTCATATTCTGATTTGAATTTTCATAAGTAAATGAAAGAATACAAACCCTCAGATTACCAGAGATACATTATTTTTAATAATACATATGTGTTTGAGTGATGATTGTGGTCTTTTTCAATACAGTGTACATAATTAACGCTCTGACTATTCCACTACACAGCATGGTGGACACAAACTTGCTGGAGGCGTATATGTTGGAGATGGAGGGGCCGGTCAGCTATGACCAGTATGAGGTGGTGTTTGGAGACCTCCTGGAGATGTACCGCTCCCTCCTGTCCCTCCTCTCGGCCTGTGTGGTGTACGACACCCCCACCAGACAAGACATCCTGGCAAACAAGGACTTCATCCTGTCCGCCCTAGCTCTGATGACCATCAGATTCAAAGGTAAAAAATAGGAAAATTCATGTTTCATACCATCTTATTTCCTAAAGTATGTAATTATATCTGAAAATCCTGTTTAAGAAATTCTGGTAACTTTGAAGGATGACAGAAAAATTTGCATTGTCCTAAGGATTTTGATTATTAGGTACATTGATATGTAATTGTGACCTGGAATTTTCTTTCGTTAGGTTCATCAGACGTGGAATTAAAACTACAGGAGCTCTGGGGGTCAGTTTTGTCTTTCTTTGTCACAAACTTACAACTTCAAGGGGCATCAACTCTAGCAGTGCTGACAGAGTGCTTACCAAAAATCTGGAACTCTTTCTCTGGTTTGTACACATTTGATAGTTTTTTTACATAGAACATGTATTTCTTATATTTTTTCAAAGTTTATTAAAGTATCCTTAGACTTCATTGTCTTGAAAGTAGAGCTTAAAGAAGTGCAAAATACAAGAAAGAAACGTGTCCAGTCAAGATAGGAACATAAGGTTTGACATGAAATGAAGGTGTTTTTATTTTATTTAATCCATCAGATATTGTTGTACATTTAGAAATTAAAGATGTTCAATATAAAGGTTCAGTCTATAAATAGATTGCAAATGCAGTTTTTTATTTTTTTTTTTTTTTGCAGAAAACCTATGTAGCATCATTAGAAAAAGACTGGACCTAGAGCATGAGTTATTCTCCACGTGTCTACAGTTTCTGTCTGTATTGTTAAGTGAGGAGGGAAAACTCTGGGTACGACAAGTAGAGCTGACTAACGTCACAATCACAGAGCTACTGGACTCCAGTGAGTTTAAATTCACATAAAAATTCTTCAGCTCAATTTCATAAATGCATTACATGTGAAGCTATGTTGTATTTTAAACCAACTGGGGACGACAAGTAGAACTGACTAACGTCACGATCATAGAGCTTCTCGAATCTAGTGAGTTTAAAGTCACTCAAAAATTCTCCAGCTCAATTTCATAAATGCATTACGTGTGCAGCTACATGTAAATTACATGTTTATCTAAAAAAAAGTTTTAATTTTACACTACGGAATGGTAAGTGTTATCATATTTGACATACTCTGTCATGCCATATCTAGATAAAGTCTGTCAGATTGACTTTATGTCCTTGACAAATTCTTGTGGAGGATGTTACCTTAATAATGCAACATTGTCATGGTTACAATAGGTAATGAAGATGAGAGAGAAGAAAACAGCCCTGGCTGGCACCTGTGTGAGGCTCTGGTGCCAGTGTATGAACAAATGGTAGTACGCTCCACAGATCACAAAAACAACGAGAGGCTTTACGCCGCGGCGGCACTCAGGAACCTGCTGGCTGTTAGTCAGACCGCGAAATCGGCAGCTTTACAGAGTAAGACAGTCAGTCAAAATTAAAATCACACTGTCTATAATTCTATTGTACATTTAATCTTCTTTTTCATGCATTATCCACTGAAAAATTTGGATTCTTTTCTACCCCATTTGTCTATTATTTCAATTGCTATTTTGAGATAGAATTATAATAAATTAAATTGGTACCAGTACCTTCAGAGTTAATTGTTAAGTTTAAGGTAAATAAAAGTATTTTAAAAATAGAATTGTTGAATTTATGTTATAGTGTGCTTTTGTGCTTGGTTTTTCAGTTGGATTTGTTGAGACTACGATAGAAAATGTCAAACAGCTACATTCCAAAATTAACCTGGAAGCCCTGCAACTGGGGAAAACTACAGCAAAAAAGAAAGATGATTCTTTGGTCCAGGATCTTGTCATAATATTTGATGTTCTTAGAAATCTCCTCTTCATGAATGAAGATGCCAAGGTAGAACGGAATAGCTTATTCTACACTGTAGTGTGAATCTTTCCTTTAATATTTTTAAAAGCTTAATAAGGTATGTGTGGGGCATTATCTAACAAAAGTTAGATCTATGTATACCTACATTGTTTATATAACTGAATTTAAACAATGAATGAAATCTTTGAATTTTCAGATGGCTTGCTATCACTCTGATCTACCAGCAGTCATTCACAAGATTTGGCCATGGTGTCAGATGGAGCCACAGTTAATGATCTCTACCATTTCTCTGCTGTCCACTTATGTGGCTAAATGTTTAACTGGTAAGAGTAATAAATACATAATGAATAAAAGTGCTTTAAAATGCCTCTATTATTCTTAATTTCTTGAGAGAGAGATAATGGGTAGGTTAAGGGACTCTGACCCTCAGCCAGGAAGGACAACTCTTTAATTTATAATTTAATTCAAAAAGTCTTTAAATGAAGCATGAAAATTAAATCATTTCAGGCAACAATTTTCATTATTTGCCTCTCAATGTGTTTCAAGGTTCTTTGAACTTCTCAGAAAAGTCTAATTAAAAGTAGAAATTTTTATCCCGTAAAAGCATTTTTAGATACCAATGTTTATTAACATGATATGAAATTAGAAGTGATTTATGGAGCTTTGTAAAGAACCTTGAAGCACATTGAGAGGCATATAATGAAAATTGTTGCATGAAAATATTAAATTTTCAAGCTTCATTTAAAGACTTATTGAATTAAATTATAAATTAAAGAGTTGTCCTCCCTGGCTGAGGGTCGGAGTCCCTTAAGGACATATGTTAGAAATGTCCTGTTTTGAACCTGTCAATTTCATTATTATTCACATTTAAAATTTAATTATTGTCCATTTTTCAGCTTCCAGTTCCCTAGCTTACACCTCTCCGTCCTCTACATCCACCACCCAAAATGTGAGATCCTCCTCCAGTCAGTTGGGCACCAACTCCTTAGTCCACTCTCTACTGAAACTGGCAGGAAAAGATGGAATCAGGGAACCACTGTTAAAAGCTCTGTATGGACTTCTGGCCACACTCTCTTTGTCATCTGAATGCCGAAATATCATGTTAAAAGTAGGTCAATTGTTCCTTTTTCAGCATTGAAGATTTAAGTCCTTGGCTAAATGCAAAAAAATACTCTTGAAAATTTTGGTCATTAACCTGTGTGTCTATCTCATCAAAGTTTTCAAGCTTAATTTTTAACTCAAATTGAATCATTGTGTCTTATTTTCTTGTTTAGAGCAACTTCTTCAGAGAGTTCACAGAGTTAAATCCCAGGAAAACCAAGAAGAGTAAACATAATAAAAATCTTGAAATCTACTGGCTGGAACTGATGGTGAATTTGTCTTTTTCCACTGAAGGCCAACAGATGATTCTGAAAACAGGAGGTGAGAATACAATAAGTACTACAATATTGTTCACGGAAATACTATGAAATCATCATTGAAATAGAACACAACTGTTTACAGTACATGTATCTTCCATATATTTACTGTACAATTACTGTAAACAGGGTTATTTTTGTCCCACTTTATTTTCGCCTTTTCAATCTTAAATTTGTCCAGTTACACTTTTGTTTAAGAAATTATACTGTATTCTTTGAATTGGCCACATTTTTAAATTCCCTAACAGAGGTAAGGGCGAAAGGTGTGAAAATAAATAGGGGCAAAAATTTCCCTGTATACAGTATGTCCTCATAAGTAAAAAAAAAAAATCCTATCGGTAGTTCTTTTTTCATCACTTTATGCCAATGATCCTTCTTCCAGATTCTGTGGATCTACTGCTGGATTTTGTGGAGTGTGGGAGTGGGGCCACATTGGAGTACTCCATACTGATCATCAGAAACATGTGTTGTCACTGCAGCAGCAAACCTAAACTACTGGCCAATGGTAAATAATCCATATTTTACTGGTGTTGCTTCTTTGGATTATCCTAAAGAAAATGTCTTCTGTATAGTAGAAGTTAATGGGTTTTCTTTAAAATTGTAGATAAAATGCTGCCTCTCCTGCTGGCTTGCTTGAACAAGGATTCTGTTAAAGTTCAGACCATTGCAGCATCAGCTCTTCTGGGTCTGGTGTATAATAACCAAAAGGTGAGGGAAAAGTTTAATAATTTTGTGTTCATCACATTATTCAAATTATCAGTTTAATTAATTTATTTAAAGAAATATTTGAATATGACTTAAATAATTTTAATTATTGCAGGCTAAAGTGATGCTGAAAAATGCTAATCTACTGCCTAAAATACAAGAAATCTTATCCAATCTCAACAATTTACAAAGTACCCCAGAGAAATGTGTGCAGGATTTGACTTCAGTGCTTGTAGCTGTATCAGAGTGAATAGAATCTGTACAATAAGTGCTCTTATGATAGTTACTAGAATAGTTCCTATTAAACAAAGCTAGAAGAATGAAATGAGAAATAAAGAGCTCATCTGTGATATTACATGTATGTCATTTATATGTATAGTAGCAATGCTACATTTGATCAATAAATTATAAATGCATGTTTGTTTTTAATCTCAATTACATCTCATGGTGGCAACCACAAGCACTTTAAAAGTACTACTTCTTGTCAGAAAACACCCTCAAAGTTATTGGCAATCTTTTTGTCAAATCTCAGTTCTTCCATCTCAAAGGCATGTTCCTGTCATGAATACAATATAATATAAACACTGCCAATCCTAAAGGACTTGAGGGTTGTGTTATGATAAGATGTCCCTTTACAGAACCGGCATTAAACATATATTTTAGTCAATGATTCAGATATATTTGATATGGTTTACTCTTCTTACGTTACTTGACAATTTATTAGCCAATTTCTATGCTGAACCTTTAAAGTATTTATATGTAGCAGAACCATCTTCATTAAACAACGTTATTTTCAGTTAAAAATTTTATTGTTAAAATGTAAAGTTACAAAAACATTACAAAAAGTTCTTAAAACATTCACACAGCTGTAACAAATGTTTTCCTTGATACCAATATCAACAGCAACAACCAATAGTATCAATGAAGACGAAAAAGGACTTACTGTGGTAAAATTCAGACAGTTTGTGACAACAGAGAACAGACCTTCCCTACATATGAAGAACAAGTAACCAGCTTACACTCGCTATTAAAAAATCTCATAACTGATGAACTGGAAAACCAATCTCATTTAAATACTACTGTAAAACTCCTTTTGTACAATTAGGAATGTGGAATTGTCCAATGCATGTATAATGAAGTCCCTTGCAAGACAAAATCTTCATGATTCCTTTTAAAATGTGACAGTTGTATCAAACTTATGTATCAAATAGTTAATGTATGGAGTTAGTGAGTAGAAAATATAAAATTGACAATACCTTAAATTGAAATTTTATAATTAACAAAAATTTTTAATTCTTGAAGGTACTGTAGGTTTTGAATTTAATACCTGACTAAGCATATTTTGGTTTTCATAGGAAGGAAAACATGCATATCACAAATTTGCCTTACCGGTATATTCTTGATATGTTACATGGTTATAATAAAATGGATAAAGCAAAATACACCTACATGTAAAAATACATAAGTTTTAGCATTAAGTGTATTACACAGTAATACTGAATGTACATATACATAACTGTGGAAGTTTTCAATCTCAAATTATATAAACTTCAGCAATTCTTACTGGAACAACTACATTTACAATGCACAAACTTCACAAATAAAACTAATGACTATATTGCATGTCATACTGTAACAAACACAAAATTCTAATAAAAAGTCTAATTCACTACATCACCTGCAAGAAGATGTGGAAATATGTCATTAAAAAGTAAAAAGGATGTTTTATTGTCAATTATGACAAGAAAAACTAGAAAGACTAGAAAAAAATGATTGATAAACAAAAGCATCAAGAAAATGTTCAACAAAGGATAAAATTACATGTATCTGTACATGTATATAAAAACACCAAAATCTGGACTAAGACCTGTAACAGTTGGCATTGAATTTGAAACATACAAGTAACAAAAAAAATATCACAGATGTTTCAGCGCAACAAAATCTTTAAGATAAGGGGGTATTGGCAGTGATTTAACCTTTAACAACAGAGTATTTCCAAGGCACCTTCGCACTCTGATTCGACACAATGCCTGCAGGGAGAGGGGGTTTTTGTGGAAGTTTTTCAGCCAGTCTGAGATCTCTTTGTGGTTAACATGCTGGGGATGAAGTCTAGGCACAATCAGGACACCAGGAATGGTCTGGATACCAGACAGAAACAACATCTTCATCAGGTGCCCATTGTTGCTGAAACAAAATGTTTTAAAGTTCATCTTACTGAAAAGGGGCAATAATTCAACACAGAAATGAAAGACTTTTATTGAACATATGTGTAAAATGTTATAAAGTTCATCTTAGAGAAAACTGGCATTCAACACAGAAACGTGTGACATTTATTGAACAAAATTATGCGCACAAGTGAAAATAATGTTTGAGATAAATAATAAATGTTCCTTATTATTGCATGACATAAAATCATATACATGTATTTTGTTTACCTATAAGTTAAACTTACCAGAACATATCTGTGACCCCAGGATAGTGAGGGAGGGGTAACTTTGGACATCCCCTAAGTAAAACTTCAGCTGTCTGTATGTGACCTCTGTCAAACACCTTAGATATACTACTCAAGCTGGAAAAACAGCAATTGGTATATTAATAGTGTTTCACATGTACACAAAGGTTTTTACTTTTTAATTGAAGTTACAATATGTTTTATCATATGATTATAATATATGTTATATACATCTGGTTATCATTGAAATTTCCTGTATATACAGTCATGATCCAAATACTATATAAAGCAATCAAGTTTCACTATTCTGTGGCTAAAATAATTCCCACGAGAATGTAATAAAATAAAATGCTTGAAATGAACCTGATTAAATGAACAGCTGATGTCCTCTGTTAAATCAATGTGTTTAGAATAAAATTCATGGCATGATGGATACGATTATTGTATACATATTTAATTGGATTGTCTCTTTATGTCAGATATATGAAGAATAATCATTATTCCTTTAAAATGCATACAGATTATTTCTATAACATATATTAGTGAAAATTTCAAGTGCATACAATTAGCATTGTTTTATTTTCTTGCAGATTCCAAATACATGTCTTCTGTTTAAAATCTTAATCTCCAAACATAAATTACTTAGTACTTTCCCTTTTGGTCCTTGTACATTTTTATTCTCTACAAAAAACATGATTAACACTGCCTCCTTTATTTTGATATACACTGTACATGTTTTATCATATCCATAAAAGTATTCATGTCAATAAGAACTTTAATGATATTTATATAATGTATAAATACATGTTTTCTAAAACTAAGGTTTAATTATGCTGTATATATTAAGTATTTGATTCAAGTGTATGAACACATAGACTCAGCAAAGTTCAAGAGTTCAAAATAAACAAAATATTACATATGTTTTTGTATCTACTATCCAGTCCATCAAATAAATTGCTAACAACTGCTTTTTGATAAACTTAGTCTTAAATGAAGTACAATACCTCTTATTGGCAAATGGCTGCGATAAAATGTCAGCACCCAGATTCATCAAATACTCCACCACTTCATATTTGTTATTTTCTATGGCCAGTTGAAAGGCAGTTTGACCATTAGAATTCTTCAATATTGGATTGGCCCTGCCTTTAAAAAAAAGAAGGATATTAAATATACATTTTAAATTGACACAGCTATATTTGTACAAAGTTTACAAGAGGTCCATGGACCACAAAACTGATCACTGATCAGAGTCACTATATCCTTACTGTTCTTCATCAGCAGAATGCTTTCACAAATTCTATCCATAAGGGGTTATGATTTGAACTACCATTTAGCTACCATGACTATCTGATCATGTCTTTGCTGTTATTGAGCAGAAGAAAATTTAGAGATGTAAAATTTTGGCCCCACCCTACCCCAGGTATTATGATTTAAACCAACCTTTATTGACACTTGGATGATGCTTCTAAATAAAAAAAAAAAGAAAAACTAAAAGGAATTATTTTTGTATAGATATTTCCATGTGATCGCCCACTGTAGCCCCATCTTTTCCCGAAGGTGAGGACTTGAACAAATTTGAATCTACACTATTTAATGAAGTTGTCACATAAATTTAAACTTTTCTGACCCAGTAAGGTCACAAAAGATAATTTTCAAATCCCCTCTAAATAAAAAAATTACCGTTCATAAGAATTGTAACTGCATCCAGATTTCCCATCCTACAAGCAATGTGTAGTGCACTTGTGCCATTGATATCTGTGTTGTTTACATCACAATGCTGCCCAACCAGATACTCCACAATATCTAAGTGGTCTGAAAAATAGTATGACACGGTTTCTAGTTGTTACAAATTCCATCATGTAAAATTCAAATACATAAAACCATCTATAAGACTTCACCATCTATTTCTTACCTTTCTGTACCGCCTCTGCAAGAGGAGTTACACCATACTTATTTGCAAAATCCTTATTGCAACCTGCTTCACAAAGTGCCTACAAACAGACAAATTACTGAGATTACATAAGTTTATATACTAGCTGCATTTAGAGATATTATCACCCTGGGATCTCAAAATATTTTAGACACACTCCATTAAGGATCAAGATCACTATCTACAATTACAAAACAGAATGGAAAACAAGGTTAGATAAGATAACAATGAGGGATAGCATCTAAGGGTAGGGTTTAGAGAGATGAAATTGTGCTAACTTTAATTTCTCAAAGAAAAAAAATATTCTGCAGGCTTCTTTGAATAAATAGCACCACTCTACTTCCAACTTTTTAAAAATTCTTACCTGTGTGATTGGTAACAATCCTAGTCTTGCAGTTAAGAAAACAGGTGCATGGTCCTGACTGCCCAAATTAACATCACAACCAGCATCTATAAGCATGTGCACTATATCAGAGTTTCCTCCCTTTATGGCTGTATAGAGGGGTGAGCTAAGATATAAAGAGTAAGAGGAAATGATCTGAGTTATTGATGTAAGAATGCTTTTAAAACTTGTTGATCAGTTTTCTTGCAATTTAAGATTTTCTTTTCCTTTTTAGGGCAACCATCTTGGGAGAAGTTCAGTCAAGTTCAGCAACCAATTTGCCATCAACAAAATCAGTATTAGTGCTGGGTAAGAAAAAAATTCTATTTTTAAGATTATTTAATATTTCAGTTAAATTAATTAAAAATGAATGAAAAAATATCTTGTTTTTGAATGCAGTAGGCATAAAAATATATTTTGTAAATGAAATTACATTTAATGTAAAAATAGAATTTCTGTTCTTTTGATTCTATTGGATCAAATTAAATAAGATAAAGATCAAATTTTGAGTATTTCAAATAAAAAACAAGGAAGATTTTCACTTAAAATGATCAAAAGCTGTGCACTGATAATGAAACAAAAGTTATTGATAATCAGGTGACAATGAGAGCGGTAAGACCACACTCGTGGCACGTCTACAGGGGGTGGAGGAACCCAAAAAAGGCTCCGGCCTGGAGTACTACTACATAGACGTCAAAGATGACTACAGAGACGGTAAGTAATCACCCTGAAAAATAGCTCTCAGGAGCTTATGATTCTTTGTTGTCAAAAAATCAGACTTTAAATAAATATTACCTTATCAGAAATGTTTGAGTGGTACATCAAAATTACATGTACCTCATAAGGTTCAGAATTGCTAGGTGTGAGAATTCATGTTTCCTAGAATGGGCAGTCGGGCATGGGTAATTGTACAAACATTTTGCCCAACAAAAATCTCAGATATCTGACATATTTTTTGTTTGATGCATGGTTATTTTTTTTTTATTTTAGATCAAACACATGCTGGAGTGTGGGTCTTGGATGGGGACCCAAGTCATACCGGCCTCCTGAAGTTTGCTATCACAGAAGAAAACTTTGAAAATATTCTAGTCTTGCTTGTGGCCTCTATGAACCATCCCTGGTCCATCATGGAGTCCCTTAACAAATGGGCGTCCTATCTACAGGAGCACATAGATAGATTAAAACTAAAACCAGAAGATCGGAGAGAGTATGAGGAAAGCTGTAAGTCTGGTTTTAGTGAAGCACTTGATAATGCTTAATCTAATTTTTTTTTTTAATGATGTACAGTCAAACCTTGTTATCTCGAACTCAGGGGAACCTTGGAAAAAAAATTAGAAATGTCCAAAGATTTGAGATATCCAGGATAAAATACTTGTTAATAAGGGGTTGGGACTTAAAAATCACTAAGTCTGTTCAAGTTGTTTGTGTTGAGATACCAAAGTGTACATGTATATATTTTCTTTGATAAAGAAACTTAAACTTGTAAAGTGTCAATAATATTTATGCTAAAATTACCATGACAAGGAAATATAAAGAATTTTGATGCCATGGTCCTGACTGCCCAAATTAACATCACAACCAGCATCTATAAGCATGTGCACTATATCAGAGTTTCCTCCCTTTATGGCTGTATAGAGGGGTGAGATGTTCACATTGTCTGGGATCTGGACATCAGCTCCCTGCTGTATTAGATATTCCACTATCTCCGTGTTCCCATGTTCTACAGCTACATGGAGGGGAGTCTGATGAACATACTGTGTGGTCTGGTTTATACAAGCTCCTTCTTGTAACAATATTTCACATATCTTCAGCTGATTGGCTCGAGCAGCACAGGTTAATGGCGTCTCTCCATTTTTGTTATGAATGTCTAGGACAGTGTTGGTGTAGATGTAGTCCCCTATCTTCATCATTCTTGTTTTCTCACTCTGCCCCTGATAATTTTGAGAAAGTTTTTATCAACTCAAATTAAAAAAATGTTTTCACAATAAACAAGGCATTTTTTTCAATACCTTTAAGATATGATGTCTTTAGACCTGTATCTCCACCAAACTTTAAACTAACCATTATCATAATTATTGGAGGACTGATAAACAAACAGACCAAAACAGGACAGAAACTGATGAGCATAAAATGTAATGATTGAATTCAGGCTTTTATTTTTTCTTACACTTTGTTTGATGTTTTCAATCATTATTTCTACCATTTCCTCCCTTCCTCTGCTACAGGCATATGCTAATCCATCTATTACATAGTGAGAACTCTCTGTGTCCCCTCTATCCAACAGCATAGATTTCAGATCGGTTATGTTATTGGTCTTGATGATCTGGAACATTTTCTCCAAATTTACTTGTTTATTTACTGTCTGACACTCTCTGAAAAATAAAATAAAATTATTAATTAAACAAACAGATTGTTGTGTTTTTCCCCTTTTGATCTACATGTGCATTTCCCAGATAGACTGGTTTTTGAAATTAGGGTAGAAAAACTTGTAAAGACCTAATTGGGATCAATTGAGTAAAAATAGGCCTAGAATATTAACAACCAACGACATACAATCCTCACACTATGAGAGGTATATACTATAGACCAAATAAGTCCTTTGGAACTCAATAAATTTCATTCCTAATTGTTCATGCCTGAGCATCTTTCATATTATTGGGAGGCAACAATCAAATATTGGGGCTTTATTAATAAATAATTCATTATATTTTTAGGCTCACACTATTATGCATTTATGGCTCTCTCCTTGTAATCATAAAACATGGAAGTTACCTTTCCCTTATTCAATGCGCTACATCAGTGTTTCTTCACCCATCACTTTGGCTCTTTTAGGGTCATTGTTTTCAGTTTATTTATTTACTGCAGCTGTGCTCATCATATCCTAATGACTTTCTGAAAGTTTAATTTTAAGTAAAATCAAATTTAATTGTTTTTTGGTATAAAATGATCAAGCGAGCCTTAAAACAAGTTACAGCTTCCGCAATGACACCGGCATTGAACTTTCAAAATGTAAACAAACAAACGTGCAGACATTGCATGATTGATGCATTATGTAACTTCTTCACTTGGAACGATCAGGGAAAAAACGATGGAAATAAAATATCAGATAATGGTATCAATTTTTATTTACCTTTCATGTCCTTGAGATTAAATTATCGTGCAATCTACATCATCTTAGGGTCAGGTCAATATACAAATGACATCACAACAAAGTGATTCATCCGTCTGCCACATTTTTAGCACAACTGCGCAAGCGCAATTGCTTGGCCATCCGGGAGATTTTTCGATCCAAGATGGCGCCGATTGGCGAAAACGAAGAGAGGATGGGTTCAACTGTAGCAGATGATGATGAAAATGAGAGCCAAACTCTCTGGTAGTTGCATGGATTATTCTATTTTCAAATTACATGTGCATTTGATAAGAAAAGAATGACAAGATTGAATTGCTACTGGCAATTTCAATCACCTCATCCATTCATCAGCTCATCATAATTTATCGAGGAAAAAATACTGTGACATTTTTTTGATGATAATAAGTTATTTTTCATATTGATCATCTATATTTGCATTATCTTTTTATGAAAGTGTCCCACATGTACAAGAACGGATGCGTACATTCTTAATGCTGAATAAAAGTAACTCGAGTTTCCTCAAGTGCATAGAAAATCTTGATAAGTGCTAATCTGGTGTTCCTTTTGGAACAATTGAAAACAGAGTTGTTTCTTCTGGAACAAATTTAACAGATAGAAAGGAAAAGAAAAATTCATAATTTTTAATTTAGACTGATGTATAATGCAATTACTCGATTGTCTGACTGGGAAGATGCAGCTAAAATTTTTTATAAAAAGGATTTTAAAGGGCCATAAATTAGAATTAGAAGTTTTTCAATTTATATATTTAAAAATTTTAGGTTAGATTTTATCAAAGAGACAGTGACTGTTGGATCAAGCACAGTTTTTTTTTTATTAACAAAATGCATTTCTTTTCAGAATTCTCTCTATAATAACTTAATCTTTAAGATAATCTGGCACTGCCTGTGGTACTGCCATTTGCCTTTAGTGCTTAATATAGTGGCAGCAAAAAAATTTTTGGAAGAATTTGCACAAAAATTTGCTAAAGAAAAGGACAGTTTATAGTTCGAATTGCCTGGTCTTGCATGTTATTCTTTAGGATTCCCATTCCAAACCCTTTGCACCGCTCACTGCACTTACTTTCATAGTATCATTTTCCAGATGGCCCATTAAAAAAAATTGACAGTTGTGTTATTGTCTGAATAGAGATATCTCATTGATTACATCTCAAGCATAAACACATTAAATAATTCATGTACATATCAATATAACTAGGAAAAGAAGATACTAGGTTCATTCTTTTAAGCTCTACTGGTCAGAGACCAGAAGAGCTTATGCGATAGTAAGGTGTCCGTCCTTCTGTCTAGCTGTCCGTCTGTCTGTAAACAATTTTTCAAAACGCTACTGCTCCTGCAGTTTTGATTTTTGATTTCAATGAATGGTCGTCTGATTTCAATATAGCTTGGTATACTAGACTATTCTAAGATACGTAAAATAGTGCATTGGATTTTGAATTTTGATTTTGATGAACAGTTTTGCCATGGTTACTAAAAATAGAATTTTCTGTGAAATTCCTTTATAACGCTACTCCTTCTACATTTTTGGTCTGATTTCAATATTACTTCGCACACAAGTAAACTACACTAAGATACATAAAATAGTATTCCATGGTTACTAAAAATAGAATTTTCTGTGAAATTTCTTTAAAACCTACTCCTCCTACAGTTTTGGTCTGATTTCAATATAACTTGGCACACAAGTAGACTACACTAATATACATAAAATATTGCATCGGTTTTTGATTTCGATGAACAGTGTTGCCATGGTTACTAAAAATAGAAATGTCTGTGAAATTCCTTTAAAACGCTACTCCTTCTACAGTTTTGGTCTGATGGTAATGGCTTCTTTTCTCATCCTTTGTTATAAGTACAAACCAGTAGAGCTACAGTCTCGAGAGAGACTTCTGGTTTATATTTTTATCTAAAAAAGTAAAAACCTAAAAATAGATCCCCCAATATAGATTTAAGTAAAGAAATATGTTGGTTGAAGAAAAAACATCAGTACTAAATGTTTTTAAGTTTCTCAACACTTCTTTGTGATGCAGGAAGGTCTCTTTCCAAACAATGGGCATTTTACTATTTAGACTGAGACATTTTTAAGATATAAAGAGTCGTTACGGTAAATGTCAAGGAATGCAATCAGTTACAAATGTATGTATAGAAAAAAATATATCAAAAGAGTATTTAAAATACAAAATCTACTGAGCTAAGCAAGTATGCTGCTGACATTCAAGTCACAGTTAATTCACTGGATAGAGGGCAACAAGACACGTACACTACATTAAGTTTAAACACAATAACACTCATGGCATGGGGACCACACAGTAAAAACTCAGCATACTGCAAAGCTCAATTTGATGCTAATTAATCAAAATCGATGCTCATTAACAATCTTTACATCTCAAGTCAAAGCAGCATTCCATAAAGTTGAAAATTTGAAAACTTAATTGTACTTGTCACAGACACGCCATGTTTTTCTGGCATGTCCGTGAAGATGAAAGACTAAAAAATATACATCATTCTGCTGAAATGAAGCTGATAACTGAGTGCATTTAGAGTTTACATGTCAAACCTAATAAGGAAACTTACCAGTCTCTATAAATATAAACAAAAATAAAATCAAAATCAACAGTGTCAATATCTATGATGCTACAAAGTTTATACTCAAAACTTTGTACAAATTATTAATTGAAATCTATTTTGTGACAATTACAATAAAAATCATCATTAAATTTACTGATAAAACTATAGAACCGAAATTCATTCCTGTGAAATGTTAACGTACTTTTCTTGCAATCTACGTGAAAATATGCAAAACAGCAATTCCAACATTTGATTCAATCAAAACACACAGATACACAACTTAACACTGCAATCAATTCACCTAATATTCTTATTACTGCCTATTTTTTGGATTCGTAGTGATTTTATCATGTGATATGAAGTACACGAACTAGCATCAAAACCATGCATTACTTATTAGATGCAAACATGATTAGAACACTCTTTAATCTTCATTCTCTTACACAACAGAAGAAAACCCTTTTTTTCTAGTTACCAATTGAAACATAAATAAAATGCATTCTTTATACAGCCTGACTACAGTGTAGCACTGCTGATAAGACTGAGGGGTGGGTTACCTTCTTTGGGGAGCTGGTGAGAGGGGTCGTCGTACTGTTAGTGGTCTGGGTACGAGGGGGAGTGGTCCGGGGTGGAGCCGCCTGTCTTGGTGGTGTCTCCTAAATTAACAAAAGAATGCATTAGTTTGAATTTTGTGAAGAAAAAGTTCAATACTCTTTGTTTTTCTATTCTCAAAAGTTATCACTAGTATATGGTCAAACCTCATCATATACGTACAGTGTATGTATCAACTTTAAGAAGTAAGTTAATATGACTCTGTTGAATGCTATACACATTTCTTGATGGCTGTCTTTGAAAAATGTTGTCTCATGTATCAATGTCTTACAAAAAAGTTGACTTAATACTATTCACCGATTAATTTTTGAAAATTCTGATATAATGTCACACAGAGTAGAAAAACTGAATACATCCATGACAATTAAAATGAAAATCATGAATGAAACAATTTTTCAACTTAGAAAAAAAAATGGCAATTTAATAAAAAGAGAAAAAGAAAGATTGTGCATAGCATCTTTAAATGCTACAAATCTTACAAGCTGTTTAGAAAGCTCGATAATTGTTATCTTTTCCCCCACACATGCACATTGTAAATCCCCCAAATTCCTTTCTATCTGATATGATCTATTTATTGATTGGCTAAGCTCAAGATGTTGCCAGTAATCTATCGTAAGTAAATTACCCCAGCAGGTCCTGGTGCTGGCTGTTTATTCAGAATGCTCTGTTGTTTCATCAAGAAAACTTGTTCATCTTCAGCAACCACTTCAGCATCCCTTTGTATTGGCTACAAATCAAACATCAGAGTGCATTAACCAATCAATTCTCAGAAGTCACTGGCCAATCAAATATCAGAAAACATTGATTACACAAAAAGGTACATATTTATAGATATCAATTTTCAATCTTACAAATAAAAGAAAATAATCTATTTTAAACAAATAAGATCGAGTCCCATTATCAACAGATAGTTTAAAAAAGATACATTTAAATGGCTATCTATACTGTCTGTCAAAAACTATCATAGTTGAAATCACCAAACTTCATAAAATAAAACTGAAACTATATTAGTTTTGATTCATTTGACATTACCTTCCTGGTACTAGTAGGTTTTGTGATGACCTCTTCATAGCAGTCGTCTGGTTTCATGGAGTGTAAATTTTCATACAATATACTTATCTTCTTCTCATTATCCCAACCAGCAGGACTGAAAATAAATCAAAAGGGTCCCATATACAGAAAGCATTAGAAACTTACAAGTGTACATTGACAAATTTCAGTTACTGAGAATTCCTGATCTTGATGTTTTTGTTTACCGGTACATTTTGTTGAAACTTACACAAAAACACAGTCTTTTTCCACTACATATGCTGGTGACGAAAATGGGAAGCCATAAATTCTATGCACTAGATATTTGTACAATAAATCACAGTTCTTCTCTTCTTTGACAGAGGTATAAACTAAACCTGCACCATCTTTGTCTAGGTTAAGGACAAAGTGTTTCAAGTACATGTATTTATACCCAAAACATCATCAGTATTTAAATGAATATGAAATTCTGATTAACAGTGCATGTTTAACTTACTACAAAATTAGATTATGCTAATACATGTACCTATTAAATTGTCTTTCACGTAGAGTATGTTTTCTTTTTTTGTCATCTGAATTTCACTGGTAAAGTGTAAAATAGAATCCACATATATATACAATTTATATGAAGGATACAGTGCAAACAAAATTTCCTAATATGTTGCTGTATGAAATCAAAGTGCTCTTCTTTAAAGTCATGCTCTTTTTCTAAATTTGAGATTGCATCACTCTGAAATAAAGAAAAATTGTATTAAAAAAATCCAAATTGGAACTGATCTGTACGACATAACAACAAACTTTTTTGGTTGACAATTCTTTGTGAAGCATGTCACTGCCAACTGTAAGTTCACATGAATAATTTTGTTTCAATAATCTTTTCAATGACAAGTCTTAGGTCTAACTTTGGCTAAACCTACTCCCTAATTTTTACCTTAGTTATAACTACTACTATGGGTATTCCTAGATTCTGTGATAGGGTGTTTTCTCCTAGAGGTAGTAAGACTTTGTCTTCCTCTGTGTGACTGGCTGTGGGGTGGAGGGGGTTCACATCCCGCCTGTGGGAGGGGACCTGACTCCCAGAGCTGTTCTCATCTGGTTCCGTGTACTCTTGGAAGAATCTGATCACTGTAAGTCAATGACATACATTACTGTGTATTTAAAATATTACAAGGAAAAAAAGAAAAATAAGAATGACTAGCTGAATATACATGTATTAATGAATAAGACCAAATAAAGTGCAAACAAAATGAACATTTTTATACATGGCTTTTGAAAGAAAAAAACATCAAAATTCTTTATATTTCCTTGTCATGGTAATTTTAGCATAAATATTATTGACACTTTACAAGTTTAAGTTTCTTTATCAAAGAAAATATATACATTCTTAATTAATGAGTTCAATGTAGGAAGGCTAGCTGTCTCTTATCTGTACCCTTTGGGGATTAGACAGAAGAACTGCTGGTCAGTTTATAACATATGTCATTTGATGGTCAGCCTTTTCTTTTCAAAATTGATTTAGTATAGATTAAATTGTTAAGACTAAATTGATGATGGGCATTTGACAAGGTCTAACACAACCAGCACAGAAATCTATCAGTGATGTAATATTTATTATAATTGATGCCTACATCACAGGGGATGGATAAATATTTTAAGGAATGGAAAAATCATCGAAATTTTAGAATCACAGGCAAGGTTGATGTGATTTTCTTGCACCTAAACTGTTCAAGAAAATTGTAATTTTTTTGACGGGCGTATCATGCTGTGGCACGGCACTTTATTATATACATGTAATACAAGTGAGCGTATTTTTAAATGTATTACCTAGTATTGGGGAGAGAACAGGAAAAATGCACTGTTTTACATCTTACATAAATGTGGGTGCATTTATTTACATGTTATGCAGTATATTTCAATGACAATTATGCATGATGAATATGTTGGTGAAAGAGACAGTGCCCATTATGAGTGATGTAGATTTAGATTGTTATTGGGGAAAGATTAATTGGAGATGGTGTAAAAACAATCAGTATACATGTACAACACTAATGGGGTGGGAAACGGGATGTACAAAGCAACAGTGAGATTTTTAAAAAAAAAAAAATGAATCTTTAAATAAAAAAAAAATTCATTGACGTCAGGAATTTTCATGATGAAAACCAAAAAATATCAAATGAATATGTGCATGAATTGTATGCTTTTAATATTGCAAATTCATAGATTTTTGTATTTTCTCTTATAAAATTGATATTTTTGATACAGCTTCCCTGGTAAAATAGAAGTTTATATATTTTTTAGATGGAGGCAGGAAAGGGAACTCCGACCAGTGAAGGCATGCTGGCCAACTTCTTCAACAGTCTACTGAACAAAAGTACTGCAAAGACACCAGGTGCCACAAAAGCAGGTACAAAGCATGTTCACCTCTATGGAAAAATCCCCCTCCCCCATCCGTCCACTGTCCCGTTCCCAATCCTACAGAAATCAGACCCTTTACCATTTCAAAGTGATGATTAAGATAAATGCATGAAAATTTAAATAAAAAGT
Organism: Saccostrea glomerata; assembly: GCA_003671525.1. Lineage (NCBI taxonomy): Eukaryota > Metazoa > Mollusca > Bivalvia > Ostreida > Ostreidae > Saccostrea > Saccostrea glomerata. The sequence goes on from PRKT01000055.1 coordinate 509,543, forward strand.
ATTAACTACTTTCCAATAATTAAAAAAAAATTATGATTTTTATTTTCCAACTGAAACATATTTTTGTCATCTGCAGGAGATCTAACAGGTATGAACCCCCCTACACTAGCATACTTACGATACACCAGGCTTCTCTCTGCCCAGACAAGCTTCAGGAATTAATCAAATGAATCACTGGACACCCCTTTTTGAGGAAACTTAATGTTTAATTTTACTTTAACTCTTAAAGTAATAGGGATGATCAACCATATGATTTTTAACCCATAAGCAATTGCCCCTTGTCCTGCATCTTAGCACAAACATTGTAACAATAATATGTGATATTTAATGAAGCATGTTGGTCATGGTCTAGGTGGTAGGAGGATAAATTTGCATGCAGCAATGGATGCGGAAAGCAATAGGAATGTTTTGAGTGTTCGTAGACCCGTTATGCAAAAATCCAGAGGTAACCTTAGTAACTTGGGAGATTTGAAAACCCCAAGCAGTTTTCATGGGAAATATTTCCAGATTACAATTTCAGGATATTTAAACAAGTTATACTCTCTTCCCTCCTGCACAAAAAAGAAAACATTAAATGAGACCAAAAAAGCAAAACTTTTTTTTTACCAGCTTCCTTGAATATTTTCAAAATCAAAATGCACAAATTGTGTTATAGATAGAACAGGAAAAAGAGAAGTCATTTTTATAATAATATCTTAAAACCATTTATTACAAGTTAAGCCAGCTTTATTTTTTATTGTTAATTTTTTTTTACTAAAATTATAAAGTTCCCCCCCCCCCTCCCTGTGAAAACTGCTCTAGGCTCTTGTGTAGAGTTCACTGCTGTCTATGGCTGCTGTATTTACCAATCAATGCTACTGGCTCATGCCTATTTTTATATTTATAACTTGTAATGTTTTAATCAAATCAATAGAAGTGTGGGATTTGTGTTAATTTTTTTTTAACATTTTGATACATGTATCATATTTTTGAAGGTGTAGCAAAATTAAATTTTAAGGTTCAGCAATAACACGAGGTTAAAAATAAAAAAAATACATATGCATTAACCAAGTACAAAGTAGGAAGCTTGAATTTGGTAAACTGAACAAAGCTGGAATCTTTTTATTGTTTCACATTTTCCCTTTGCACAAGATCAGATTGATAAAATGTCATCATTTTCTCTGCCAAAATCACATGATCACTTTCTTAGTGGTTTCTTGGGTAGATTTTATGGAAGGTATATGTAGAATAAAAGTCAGCATTTCGTAAGTTTTTCTCTGCATGTTGCCATTATGAAGAACTGTAGAATTCTATAAAATGCTAGATCTTCTTCAAGTACACAGCTGTAGGTTCAAATAAAGTATTTTAATAGTGTCTTCCAATTTCACTGCATGAGTTAAGAGGTTTGAAGTGTCATTACAAATTCTTGAAGTGCAAACTGATCAATAATACCCATATGCTTTTGAATTTTCTTAAAAACTGTGTGTACACCTATTTTTAAATGCAGCTAATGTAGAAACAAAAACTAGTTGGAAAAGGCAAATCAAAATAGGAGTTAAAGGTATATAGCAATAATTTTTTATCTTGAAATTTGTGCAGTATTGCTTTCAAAGTGTATTTAGTTTAGTGTGAAGAATTTGTTTAATAGTAAAGCTTTGGAATATGGACATGCAGCATAAGGTAGGAACCCACCATAGTAAGTCACTTCTCATAAATCACTTCATAAAACCTGTTCTACGATAATTTTCCAGATAAAGCTGCCGTATCTCGGGAGGCCGCAGCGGAGTTGGAGCGATTGCAGAAGTCCAAGAAGATGACGCCAGAAGTTAAACCCAATGGACCAGACAGTGCAGCATCGTGAAAACAAATCAAACACCATACAGACCAACAACACAAGGACACCTGCTTCCTGTCTTTATATAGATCTAGGGGGCGGGGTGTCTATTCTGTTTCATTTTCTGTGATGAACCATATGATATAAGTGTATAAAAAACATCCTGGGTGGAGAAAGTGAACCATATGGAATTCATATGATTTCATAGGTAGTCGTATGGTGGGATTTCATTGAAATCCTCTTTTTTTGAAGTTCTGGGTTGCCAGACTGGAGTATAAACATGTGATGTGATATTCAGATGTTAATATTTATTCTGCACCAAGTCCCAGGTTAAATAAATCAATAAAGATGTATATAGTCTGTTTGTGTGGATAAAGAGACCAAGGCCTGCAGGTACTTTTTGATTAAGAATCCTCTCCACATTTTATTTATCATAGGAAAAGCCAGTGTATATTATTTTTATTGAAGCATATTGTGAAAAATGGGTTGTTCTGTTAAGCTACAAGTGACGTGTTGATAGCTTTTTTTAAAAGTGCTGCATTATTTATTTCCATCTTTATAATGTTTTTGCCTTCAGCCACCCACTTAGTAGAAAAGCTGGTTGAATTAAACATCAGAAGAATGGCTGTGTCAATTCAAATGTTTACATTAAGATGTAAAAAGGAAAAAACATACTAGTATACATATGCAGAGATTAAACAGAAAGGGAAATAAGCAAGTCATCTTTGTGGATGAAACCACATACATGTACTTTTGGAAAAAAGTTAACAAGTCATTTTATATAAAACATACAGGAAAGGTTATACTTTTGTTTAATAAATTTAACTACTTAATATCAAAACTATTTCCTTGCAATTAATTTATGTAATAGTGTGTTTGATCAATTTTTCGATAAAAAAGGTAAAACAAATTTTTTATTTGTTTATGTCTTCCCTTCAAATTAATAAAGTTACGTGTGTAATTTTTAGTAGATAATTTTGTTGCAGTTGAAAGATGTAAAAGACACATTTTTTCATACAGTATCTCCCTTAACAGAGGTGTTCTTTTGCTTGATCTATGTTGAACCAGAAGGGTACAAATGTCCTTTTCCAACAATGTACACTGTCTATAGTCCTAATGACACGGTCCCCTTTATTGTTTGCCCATTAAATGCTTGACAAATAATAGTGCACAGAATATTTTTTTTCAGTATTGATATTGAATTTCGAAGTTACATTGCTATGTTTGAAATCTCCCATTTATTATTTAAGAGAGAAGAAGTTTGTCTCATATCACATGGGAAGCTATAGTGCAATATTTATATACTTTTACTACAATAATTGTCTATGTATAATGGTGCAGATGAATGCGACAAGTTTGGTAAACACTAGAATTTTTATTTTTTGCATAATTACATTACTGTGTGCTGTAAATGGTATTTATTGTGTATTGCTAAAAAAAATTGTGCATTTATTTGAAGAATGGAATTATGACAAGGCTGTTTAATAGTTCAATGTAAACATACAGTGTATATGTATCTGATTTCTTTATATTTTGCACATTTAGTTTGAAAATAAACACAAAAAAATGTAAAGAAACTTTATAAGAAATTTGGTTAGTGATATAATTTTGTACTTAATTTTTTTTCCCTGTAAATATATTTTATCATTGTATTCTCATGGTACAGATTAGCTGTATTATCATTTAAAGGAGAAAAATGTTTCCCATGACATTTTAAAACTCTGCAAGTATATAAAAGAGAATTTAAAATATCGAAGAGGAAACTGTTTAAGGAATAAAACTTTTTCCGTATGCACCTTCCTTTAAAGACAAATTATTAACATTAAAATTTATGAAAACATAAACATTTTATGTTAACTTTTCAGGAGGAAATATTATCAAATGACTTGATTTTATTTATTGTTATCATTTAGACACTGTGTTCGTTTTTCATTTGTCTTGCCTAAACAACATTTTATTTGTAGAACTCATGAGCTAGTCAAGTCAGTTCATAACACTGTAAACTTGTTTGAAAACAGAGATTTTTGTATTTAAACAGTCACAGCTAGACTGAAATGTTTAAAGTTCATCATAACATTCCATGTAATGTTAGGAAATAGGAAAAAAGTACAGTACCTGATTATACTTAAAAAAGATCCATATATAACAGAGAAGAATATGTTTCACAAACAAGCTCATACTTTTAATGCCTTAGGTTATTTTTTCTTCTAGATTTTATAACTTTGCATTACGTTAAATACTCCAAAACCTATGAACTATTTGCACTCAGTAGCTTTAGAAACAGAAAAATTCACTTATAATTGCCGCATACAACAAATTGAAATATGATTGTTTAATATGGTTATATTTTTATGAAAAAGAAAATATTGCTGTCCAGCATCAATATGAATAATGTTTGTGACAAAAATTGTTGAAAAAATATAAGTAGCATTTGTGGATAAGGCAAACCATGAGAGTGGTCACAGGTCATTGAATACTGAGGTGTTGGTTGACCCCTATGTTGGCCAGTTATTTATGTATACGAGATGCAAATGAAACCTTTTAGCCTATTTATTAAAGCCAAAGCCATTTTGTATTGATTAGCTACAGTTAATGGGTCATGGATTTTGTTTACTTGAAAAAATGAAATAAATGTTGAAACATCTCATTCTGTCTCATTTTGTGTTTTTGAGTATCTGCTAGTGGAAATGTATTTTTGGGAAAAAAAATCATTCATTTCAAAATTCTATTTCACCTTTCAGAAATATTGAGAATATTTTGTTTACAAATATTTTCTACCTGTATTTAAAATTTAGTGAACATGCCGATTTACAAACTAAAACAGTTTTATAAATATACATCAAGTCTCACATTTGAAGACTTTGAATGACCCAATTTATTCAGAATGTGCAGTCTAAAGGTAAAAAAAACAAAAACTAAGACATGTTTGTGAAACACTGATTCCCCTGTATGGCAGCTTATGGCAAGGGTTGAATTTTCTCAAGTGCATGTCAAAGGTCAAGGTCAAATAGTCAAAAGTTTTGGTACCCAAAGAAAGGTCTTGTTATAAGGCATACACCTGTGGAATATGAAGGTCCTAGTTATAACTGTTTAAAAGTTAAGGCCATTGGGTACTGCCACTTTTGACTTTATGATTTTAACATTTGGAATTTCTTACTTTAAAAAAAGTATTTGCCATACTAAGTATTACTTTCATATTTTACAAGTTTATTCCTTGTGAAAAGATTTTATTTTATTGCTTTTTAAATTGTCTTGTAATACCTTATATTGTTTGATGTATACATTGTGTGAAAACACCATACCGCCTAAAGTCATTTTGTTGTGGAACATAGCTCTGCTTATCTCTCTTCATTCTCATGTATTTCTTCTCCCAAGTTGTCCAGTTAAATCTGTGAATACCTTGAGTTAAATTCTCATACTCTTTTTTATACCCCCCGCTTGAAAAGCGGGAGGGTATATAGTAATCGGTATGTCCGTCCGTCTGTCTTACGTTAAAGTGTACCAATCTCTTATCGGCAACTCCTCTCAAACCACTGAATGAAATTTGATGAAACTTTCACAGAATCTTTATGACAAATTGCCATTGTGCACCTATTTTACTTTTTGATCCGACACATATTTTGGGTTTTCCACAGCAAAAAACATTGACACTGCCATTAATTCATATGGGAGGCGGGGATATCATTTAGTGAGCTCATTGCTCACAGTACCCCTAGTTTGATATTGAGGTCACCCATCATGATGATGGTATCTCTTAATAACAAACTGCATTAAGATGCATTAATTGTTTAATCTTTTTCATTGCTGACATAAGTTGTTGCATAACTTGGATAACATTCATGTTAACTTTCTATTCGGTATAACAAATTATTATTTATTACACGGAGGCAAAGTTAATTAAAAGTCTGTTCGAACAATATAAACCAGAAACAGAGCAAACACGGACCTCTTAAACATCAGAGATGGGATCAGGTGCCATGCAGAAGTGAGTATCCTCTGCCGACCGGTTACACCCGCCGTGTGCTCCTAGTCATGATCACGGAATAACGGAAAACCCCATCGACAATTCAGTGTGTAAATGATAGCTAAAAATTAGAAAGAAAAACGTCAGTATTTGACTTAATGATAGGTTATATTTGCTGACAAGGTCATTGTTTCGACCATAGAACTTACGAAATGATTATGACTTGAAAGTAGAATATTGATATTCTTGTTTCATCAACTTGTTTGTCAATAACCTAAATAATTTTAGAAATTGTTCGTACGTACAGCATGCTCTTGCGTATCGAATCTGCTAAAAGATATAAATCCGTATACAAGTGATAAGGGTATATTGCTGATAAGTAAGGGAAATTGATAATTGAAAAGTTAAAACCATCACATTTATCATATTTAAAGCTTTGTTGTTAGGTTACCAAAAACGTCTTTTTCTAGTAAAATATCCAAGATTTGTCAGACTCTGGGTTATCTTAAATTTCAAACTCACTGGGATATATCGTGTCGATATTTGGATGGAAATTATTGTTTATTGATAATATACCGGGTATATCTAAATATATCTAAATCGCGAGTTGAAGGCCACAACAAGTCTGCTAATAACTTGGCGCATTTGGTACCCATGGGAATTTCAACAGATTGTTGGAAGGCATGGTCTCCTAGAACACATAGATATTGTCAATCAGAAACGCAGGCACCTCTTTAAGATCAACTTCAGAGTTCTTGTATGTACAATAAGAATGTTTTTAACTAATTTGTTTTTTTAATAAGATTAAAAGAAAAATATATTTGTATGTAGTTATTCTGGAAGACACACTGCATAAGCTTAAATTCTCCACTCATGGCCAAATGTCCTTCAAATCGTTATTCATTTTTTTTCACAAGTGAGGGTTATAGTAACTGTGGGAAAACAGAAAATATAAGCACTAGGTCTTATTTTGTTTTATGAAGGCAGCATACCTGCAATTTTTTCGTAAGTGATTGCTTAAAAAGTTTTGAACATGTGGAAACGTATAGACCTTGAACAATTTTTGGCTAAACAATGTCACTGCATGATTGATACATCTGTTTTAACTTTTGTATGAGATCACTAACTGTCACACAAATCATCATTTCAAATCATGCATAAATAACATCAAAAGACCAGAGAAGTGCTCTGAAGGTGATGCAAGAAGAAATAAAAATTCCTTTATCGCGATATTTTTTTACTTCTCTTGAAGAATTACGTAGTTATCTTACAATTTTGTTTGTTTTAAAATCATTTCTTATATACAAAGTCTTTCAAGTGGAGATATTATGTTCTTCTATGAGTATTTTTTTAAAAAGTATTATTGTGCATCTCATGGTCATGTACATTACTAGTATATTTCATACAATTTAAATCTACATATCGTTTATCAATTTTTTGAGCACTTACCATCAGGAAACAAATTACGATAGTGTAAACATTATTGTTTGGACAATAATATGATTATAACAGATTATTTCGCTAATTGCACTTGATGGCCAAAGATAAAAAAAATCTTTCTTGCATAATAACAGAAGTAATGCTAGTAAACAATACCTAAAAAAATAACTGTAGAAATGTTTTAAGAACTGCTTTGAACTGAGATCATGTTGTTTACACTGTTAACTTGTGGATTATGTAACCTAATCTAAATCTGTTTACAAGAATTCTCAAATAAGATGTCGAAAAATTATTAAAAACATTTTGATTTTTTTCCTTTGGTCATCAAGGACATTAAATGAGATGCTATGCAAGCATTAATATCTTGAGAATTGACCAAAATTGTCTATATCTGGCGTAATTTTCACTTCATGTGATTCAGAATATACTTCTTCTTAAACCGACGACAATGATTACATTCATTCAAATGTCGACCCTTTATCTACTTTCAAAATAAAAGAAATCAAAGTATCTGTGACATTTTACATACTGGTATCTGGATGTTTTACTGACTATAGACAATAAGGACAAACGGCCAACCAAAGTGTAAGAAAAGGAAATGACTTCAGCTCAATTCATCCTCAGCTTTCCTTATTTATGTTGTAATATTCCGCTTTCACTATGTATAAGATGGTTGTGTCTCTCAGCTTATTTGCTTCTCAAGAACATGAATTGAATACACGATCTTTTTTTTTTAAACAGAGCAGGTTAGTGGCAGTCCAGTTGATGTTGCTTGGATTTCAACGACCACGTTTAAAGTCGGTATTTTGTTAAATCTATAGCCGTTATTGTGACCTTGTGAGCAAATGTTACCTATTTGTGGTATCTTGACTGACATATTTCATATCAATTGTTATAGACCTACCCTTTTATTCTAAAGACAACGGATTATTCCATCATTCTTATCAAACCATAGGGTTCATGGCGGATGTAACCGGTTGACGTGGGGATGTGTACTCTCCCTATCCACTTGATCCCAACACTGAGATTTGCAAATGTTCGAGTTTATACCCCCTTTTTAACAGATTTGTTTTGTTTGTAGGTTTTTTTGGAGATCGAATACAGATTGTTATTCTTTTTTCTGATTTATCTTACAGGTTGTATGATATAGATAAGTGTAAAGGATTGAAAAATGGGGAATTTGAGATTGATTGATTGGATGTTTTTTTATAACGTCTCTTTCGAGAATTTTTAACTCATATGGAGACGCCACCTCTTGCCGGTGGAAAGCTACACATGTTGTCCTTTACTCGGGATTCAAGTCCATTGAGCAGTGAAGGTTCTTTTTCGTGCTAGCACCTACTGCGACTCGGGAACTCGGTTAATACGGTTTCATCCGAAGGACCGATCTCTACGTCCCACAGTGGGACATACGGATCAACTCCTTACTTCGAGACCCCAGAGCTGACGCTCTAACCACTGTGCCACACGGGCGTCTGGAAATTTAAGATGATTTTGTCTGCATAAATGACTTACTACTCCCATGGAATCATAAAAAATTACATTTTACCTTTATCATTTATTTGACGTGATACATATCTTTAGCACGAACACCCACAGAAATTTATATTTTTATGACATGAAACATACACTAACCGTTTTACTCTTTTTTGATTAGAATTAAGAAAAGAATGCCTGTCCATTCCTTGTGGTTTGAACGAGTAACGAATTATCTCAAACATTGTACTTGATGGCCGAAGAAAAAGAGAACAAGCAGGTTTTTATTTCATGAGATGTGATTAAACAGTGCATGTAAAAAATTGTAGAAATATTCCAAAATTGCTTAAAACAGAGGCGTTATTTGAAGATTGCTTTTTTTTTCCTCCCGGATTTTTCTTTTGTTAATGCTGAATTAAAATGAAGGTAATATGTCTAAGAATGTATTCTAAGATAGTAAAATCTGTTATTTCATCAGGCATCTGTAATAAATGCCCTATAGGAGAGACACAGACATCCTCTTTATTATTCGTCTTGCTGCAGAACAAAGCTGCAAATGTACTTCAGGTACATATGAACTTAAATATTTATTAGTTTTAGCATGTATGAGCACATGAATGCAATTACAATATTAATATGCTTCCTTATACATGGTGTGAAAAATTGAAACGCTTTCAGTGCAGACATAGGGAGACAAAATAATCATGTATGATATTGCAAGTTCCCATCGTTTGGGACTATAAAGACTAAACATTTTCTTTGATTTCTGTCAAATATTATTGGTTTAAATAAGTCAAATTTAATTTTATAAGTTTTTAAGGGTTATCTATTCAAAGGTGAAAGCAGAAAGGGATCATCTCATTTATTTTTATTCTCAAGAATTATCTGTCATTTGCAAATGAGTCCATAAAGCCATTACGCATATCAACAATAAAAAATCGTATCCTTCAGTGTAATTTTATATTCCCTGAGCAAAACAATTAGGATTTTTCCCAACCACTGTCAAGCAAACGTGCAAAAATCTAAACGAATAATACCAATTACAATTATTATGTTTAAACTTAATCCGCTTTGACGATATCTGTTTTTTAAACAACCAAAAGCAGGAGCTTAAAACAAATTTTATTATTTTGACAGTTGATCGTTTTGATCTTGGTACCTGTAAATTTGCAATTTCTATAGATATTAGAATGAATTGTATATTATATACACATATCATATTATACCAATGAGGGAGGGAGGTTTTATTACTACTCAAGAACATGATTTGAAAGTATTATTATTTTTTAAACAGAAGAAGGCTACTGACAATCAAGTCAATGTTACTGGGATTTCAACCACCTCGCTTAAAGTTGGTATTTTGTTAATAGTATGGTCGTTATAATGACCCTTGTTAGCGGCTTTTGCTTTTATTTTAAGTCAGACGATATGTTCCCCAAATATCTGTTTTGTATATCTTCATAATGTATGAAAAAATATACAAAATGTTAGTAACTTTATGATTTCTAAAGTGGTTTGTTATTGTTTTTAAAAATTTGAAACACTAAAAATGTGATTTTGGCAAACTAATTTTTTTTCCTAAAGGGTTATATAAGAAATGCCATCCTCTGGTATCCCGTACAAATGCCTGGTAAGGTACCTCAATTTGTTTGTGAGTAAACATGTTAAAATAGTAATTGTTCAATAACAAAATCTTGGGAAAAAAAATTATATATTATTGAGGAACGTCTCGTCTGTCCTTAAAGACTACATAATATTCCGTCTTTTTAATCAAAACGTAGGGTTCACGGTGGATGTAACTGGTTGACAGGGGATGTTTACTCTCCCTACGCAGCTGATCCCAACTCCGGGATTTGCGGATATTCATGTCTACACCTTTTTTTTCACGGATTTGTATTGTTGGTAGTTTTCGGGGGATGGAATACTGATTGTTATCCTAATGTTTTTCTTTATGTCAATCTCACGGGTGGTGTAAATATAGAATGAATATTGAGGATTGCATCATGGGGAATTTTAGGATAATTTTGTTTGCATAAATGACTTTTTACTACCATAGAATTTATTACTAGTGACATAAAAAAAATTCTTACGTTTTACCTTTATCATTTATTTGACATAATACAAATCTATAGTACCTACTCCCACGGAAATTTATATTTGTATGACATAAAGCATACACTAACCATTTTACTCTATAAGATTGAATAATTAAAAAATGATGTCTGACCAGTCCTTGTGGTTTGAACGAGAAACGATTTATCTCAAAATTGTACTCGATAGCCGAAGAAAAAGAGAACAAGCAGGATCGAGATGTGATTAAACAGTGCACATAAAAACTGTAGAAATATTCCAAAATTGCTTATAACAGAGGCGTTATTTGAGGATTGCTGTTTTTTCTCCGGTACTTGTTCTTCCTTATCGATAAATTAAAAATGATTTTGATTTTGTTTAAAAGAAAGATATTTTAAAGTTGTAAAATCTGTTATTCTATCCAGCATTTGTAATAAATGCTCTTTACACAGGCGTCCTCTTATTTAACTTCAGCAGAACAGAGCCGCACATCTGCTTCAGGTACATATGAACTTGATTATTCTTTAGTTTCAGTATATATGAAATTAAGCTAATGGTATGCTTCCTCATATATGGTGTGAAAAATTGATACGCTTTCAGTGCAGCCAGAATAACCTTTTATGATTGCAAGTTCCCATCCTTTGAGGCTATAAAGACTAAACATTTTCTTTGATTTCTGTCAAATATTATTGGTTTAAATGAAGTTAAATATATTTTTATACGTTTTTAAGGGTTATCTATTCAACTGTGAAAGCAGAAAGAGATCATCTCATTCATTTTTATTCTCAAGAATTATCTGTCATTTGCAAATGGGTCCATAAAGTCATTACGCATATCAACAATAAAAAATCGTCTCCTTCAGTGTAATTTTATATTCCCAGAGCAAAATAAAAAAGGTTTTCCCAATCACTCTCAGGCAAACAGTAAAACGAATAAATCCAATTTATTACAGATTTTATGTTTATATTTAATCCATTTTGAAGAAAACTTTATTTTTCAAAATACTAAAAGCACGATCTTTAAAAGAAAACATTTATTACTTTGAAATTTGATCTTTTTGATCTTAGTACATGTAAAATTGAAATTTATAGATTTTAGTATGAATTGCATTTTATATATACATATTATATTATACCAATGAGGAAGTTAGGAAGATTGCGAACCTAGGACCAGGACTCTTGTTTCGCTGCGTACTACCCCCTAGAGTTTTTTTTTTTTTTTTTAATAAATTTATTACAAAACTGTGTTGTTTTTTTAAATTCTTGTTCTCAATAAACTCTTAAAACGACGATGACGTCAGTGATATGTTGTGAATTTGAAAAATGATATAAACAAGAATCAAATGAAGATAAAGACAAAATAGAGTACACATTTTCGTGTACAGTAATTTTGCTTTATGACATGGATAGGTTAAAAAATAAATCGGCTTTTTTTTCTATCATATGTGAGGTTTTTTTCCCACTGCAAGTTAATTAAGCATGCAATGCGGTTTATCATCACTTCAGGCTTAGTTTTATTTCAAAAAGATAACTCATCACATTGCATGAACCCTTAAAAATTATTCTTACAGATTTATTTCTCTTACGTGGTTGTAAGATGACATATGATTATATGAATGTGGGAGTTGTAGGCTACGATGTGATAAGAGGAATATTAATTAATAACTTTAAATTGTCAGAAATTTGTTATAATTTCGTCATATTTATAAAAGATATCCGTTTATTAATGAAGTATATATTTCTTGACAGGTATTTGAAATGGTTCATTAGTTTTTCTTACATTCAATAGATTTAAAAATATTTTTGCAAGATGCATAATTTTAAAAATCATATTTAAAATAATACCTCTTTGAGTTTAGAAGTTTTTTTTAATGTATTAAAATGTGCTTTGCATTTTGGTCGTTTAAAAAAAAATTGTTGGAGCTAAATTTTCTTTAATCAAACCTACCTACAGTTTCTTACTCATGGCAATTTCTGAGAAAAAAACTATTTTTTTGATTCGTGTGCATTATTATCAAAGTTATCTGTGTTGTTGCAAATCACGTGAGATATTGTTTTACCCTGGTCTGTCCGTCCATCTGTCAAACTTCCTCAAACCTTTTTTTTTTTACACTCTAGCCAACTAATCTTTAGAGATATGATAAAATTCTCCTTAAAAAATTACATCATTTAATTCTGTAATTTCAGACTTAATTATTACGAAAGATGCCACTTGGTCACAATTTCACTTGAGCATGTATCTTTTGACATATACGCATGTCTATATTTCTGTAAATTATAGAATTATTGTAACTTCTTCTCTGATTATCCAATTATGAATGAGAGTGCATTAAGAGGCAAACACCTAAGTGCAGGTATTACTGTCTAATGACACATCTCGGAAAATACCGGAAATTTAACATTGACGACGATTCGGTGTGTAAATAAAGTCCCAACAATTAGTATGAAAAAGGTCAGTCAGCTTTTAATCTAATGATAGATTGGATTTCTTGACAAGGTCATTGTACGACTATAGACTATAGAACTAACGAAATGCTGACTTTCAACGACACTGTTGATATTCTGGTCTTATCAACTTATTTGTCAATAAATTACCTCGTTTTGGAAATTGTTCATACGTAGAGCATGCTGTTGGGCATGGAATCATAATTCTTTTTTTGATTGATATTTTCGTCTGATTTACTGATCAATTTATCTTCTGGCTTTCCTTCTCTTGAAAAATTATAATTTTTCTTTTGAATTGTATTACTCTGGAAAAAAATTATTCGACTTTTCGAAATTTTATAGCTTGAAAAAAGAAATAGAATCATGCCAGATGTACACACATTTGTATATAAAATTTCGTATTTAATGTCTCTCGAAATCAATATTCACAAATAGAAAATGGATACTATTGCTACTAGTATTAAACCTGTATTAAAAGAACAATGTAGAGACACTTTACATTTATGTCAAGCATAATTTGTTAGGATTTCTTATTCGAGATATCTCAAGGAATGTCATAAGTAAATTTAAAGAATTTTTTAAAATCATTAAAAACCGAGTTGTTTATTATTATTTAATCAGTTGTTGCTATTTTGGCTTGGCGATAACTGATTGTTAGAATTATTGCATTATTTTATATATTTTATGGAGTTCTGAGGAGAAAAAGCAAGTTTATCACAACATCTCCGTTTTCTGAAGTTTATGTCATTGAAAAAACAGATTTTGTTATCTTTTAGGATATAAATTTTTAAATCTAGAGATTTTTATAATCGTCTGTAAATTCCATATCGAATAATATTTATTTGAAACCACACACATATCTGAGTTTTATCTCTTTTCTTCAAGGAGAAAAATTTAAAAACATTAAATAAAGACGCTTTTGAGATACGAAATAGAAACAATAAATGTCAACAGTGTTATTTCTCCCAACATTAAATAATGGCGCATTTAATATTTCAAAAATTAAAAGGTGTTTGCACCCGATGACCTTTAGACTCTAAATCTTAAATTTTTTATTTGGAAAAACGTGTTAACCCAGACTTTTGATAATATTTATTTCCTCGCTTAGATTCTGTTTAACTTCAAAATTACCCAACAGAATAATTTATTCTATGGTCGATACAACGACCTTGTCAGAATTCATACAAATTGTTGGTCCATTATTTTTACACTGAATTGACGACGGATTTTTCCGTAATTTCCCGATCTTGACAAGCAGCACACGGCGGGTGTGACCAGTCGGCAGGGGGATGCTCACTTCTCCATGGCACCTCATCCTACCTCTGATATGTTGGAGGTCCGTGTTTGCTCTGCTCCTATTTTGTATTGTTTTATGGACTTTTGATCTTGAATATTATACATTTATTGCATGATAGTGAGGGAAATATGAAGACTTATTCAGCCAAGAAAAATCATCATCATCATCTTCATGTTTCCCGAACATTGTTTATTATACCGAAACAAGCAAAACCTTTGAAATAAACATAAACTTTCAAATTCGGCACCGCTTTCAAATTCACTTTCATTTTTTTATGTAAAGTTACTATAAAATCCTGTGGTCAACACATTACCATGAATTTTGTGACGTAAATCAGGCTATTGTGACGTTTACTACGCTTGGGAGTTTTCGTTCAACGAACGAAAACTGTATTGCGGGAAAATACACTAGGTGTTCCGAAGAGGTGGAATATGATGAAAAGCGTGCCGACGGCCGGGAAATATGAAGTTTTACGGCCCGATCACGTAATCTAGAACCAATCAGATAACGCGTTGTGTAGAATATTTATAATGAGGTATAATATTGTTCGTTATCTCCACATGTTTCATTGGAGAGGAGTGTTTTCATAGTTTGCTTTAAACTAATCTGTTGGACTTGTTTTTAAATTAAGGTAATCTTTTGACGAAAAAAAAATCCTCTATGTTAATGAATAATGAAGGTTATTCAGAATATTCCAATAAATCCCAAGGAAATTATTAACAGAACAATTATGATACAAGGATATCAAGAGTCGTGTTTAAAGTTGACCTTTTTCTAATTCCATGATCGATACAAAGACCTTGCTAGCAAATACAATTTCATTAAACTGAATGTGGATGGACATTTTTCATACAAATTGTTAGACTTTCGGTGGACTTTTTCATGAAATCCGATCCTGTCTCTGATTTCTTTAGAGGTTCATGTTTGCTCTACTTCTAATTTGCATTGTTCCAATGGACTCATGAGCTTAATAAATGTCACGTTTAAAAAAAACCCAATTAAGTTGATGTATATCAAATGTTTTTATTGATGAATATCGTTTATGTCATGAAAAGGGTAAAGACATTATAAATAGTACCTGGCAAAGATTAAACGCAAACAAACCTGAAATAAAACTCCTAATAAGTCTAATTAGCTTAAGCATATTCACACACATGCAAATCAGATGGTTTCCCTTTTTAAGCTTTTACATTTATTCTCCATGGTTCTGTATACACATGTAGTTAGTTATATACTAAGGAATGATATCAGAAACTTCCATTCAAATTATCATTACTTGCGATTTGTTTCAGATTCGCAGTTTGGGGATGCTTAAATAGGTAGGATCATGTCTATAATCAATCTTAGTTACGATACTGTTCCTCAGGGTTATCGAAGGGAACACTGGAGTGCATGTTAAACAAACAGCTTTGCCCCACTATCCTTCATCATGCAATTTATAATTCTAAAGCAAGAAACTGATTAAATTCAAAACGTTTTACAATTTATTTTCAAAATTAAATGAAAGAAAAGGTAGGGTGGATTTTTATTGCTCTATGTACAATTTCTAAAACGAGGTGAATTATTGACAAACAAGTTGATGTAAAAGAATATCATCAGTTCGTAAGTTCTATGGTCGATACAATGACCTTGCAGCAAATACATTTTATCATTGAATCAAATGCTGACTGACGTTTTTCATACTAATTGTTAGACCATTATTTACAAACTGAATTGATGACGGATTTTTCCGTTATTTCCCAGTCATGACAAGGAGCACAAGCGGGTGTGACTTGTCGGCAGAGGATGCTCACTGCTTCATGGCACCTAATCCCATCTCCGTTGTTTTGGAGGTCCGTGTATGCTCTGCTCCTTATTTGTATTTTTACGGACTTTTGAGCGTGAATACTGCTCGTTATTTCCATAATTTCATGATTAAATTATTGTTTTGATAGCTTTTTACGACTTATTTGTTTAATCATATGCCAGGACTATATACAACTAATGATCTCCAGTTTTGATTTGCAGATTAAAAATCCTGAAAAAGACCTTTTTCCCCCAGTATTCAATTCACTCTGCTTACCTGAGATTTTTTTTGGCTGAGATAAGCAAATTTTCTTCTTGAGAAATAATATATCGTGATGATTTTTGAAACGAAAGCACAAGTGCATATTGAATTTTTTGTTCATTTACCAGTTTTACCAAGTAAGATTTCAGATATTTTAAAGCTCTCGATTAACGTAAAGATTTAATATTTTCCAAGTGATTGGGTATTGTGAATGCAATTTTCATTTAATTAATTAATTACTGAGTATGCAAATTAGAATTATTTTTATATCTTTCTTTAGTTAAAGTTACACTTCCATCCATGGCTGTTAAAAGATGGGTTATTTAGTCTATCATAACACATGGTAGCTTTGCACTAATTGAGAAAAAGATTTTTCGACATATGCTTTCAAAACTCTTATTAAAAATCCAGGTTGACACTGGATAACAGTAAATAAAGATTAAAATCATCTCGTAAAATTTCCCTGTTTCTTTTCAAAAGATTTTCACAGAAAACTTTTGATTTATGTTATGTAAGAAGTTTGGCTGTAGAATTCGTGTGAACAAACTTCAATTTATGTTACTTATAGACGTTCATTTAAAGATGAATTTTATTATTATAGACAATGAAGGCAAATGTAAAGTTAAATAGGATTTATTTTGTTGTTGGCGAACGCGGCCACGGCCTTAGGGCTGCCGGATGATAAATTGGCAAGCCCTAAAATCATTATACATTACATTAACCCTCTGGCTGCGGGAGGGACATATATGTCCTTTTACCGTTCACTGCGGGAAGGACATATATGTCCCCGGCGACGTCATTAATTTTATTCCGTGATATGTAAAGTAATTTTGGTAAATATTGGAAAACTTTGTTTGTCTGGCACCGAAAAATAGCTCATAAAGAAAACTAAAATAATTTTTTTAAATAAAGGTTGGTTCTTTATCTTATTTTTTAATTACAAATTTTACTGCATTTAAATGTAAATTCATTTTTGAAAGTTTAAAGAGAAATATAATTCATGTATGTTTCTGACATTTTCGTTCCTCATGTAAAAATAAGTTTTACTATATGTAACCAACACTTTTTTTTAAATTTTGATTTATTCCACCTGTCCATACCGAGGAAATAGTCGATTTTGAAATTATAACATAATGTGGCATTTTAAATTGGCTGGGGGAAGGACATACATGTCCTTTTACCGCTGCCTGGCGACGTCATAAAGTTTGAGACGTCTTTTCACTTTCTTAATTGAAATTTAAATTTTAAAATAATTAAATTTGACTACAGTTTTTGTAGAAATAAAAGCTTAGTTTGAAATGCGCAAACAAAACACTGTAAAGATAAATAGTTAAAGTCACTGAGAAAACTAGTAAATTTTACTGTCCATATAATCACTACCTTAAAAGTAGTTTTACTAGGTACATTTATTGGGTATATTTACTAGTAAGATAACATTAGTGAATCTAGAATTTATAAGCAACTTTCACTTGGCTGGTATCTAATTATAAGTATCAATACGACCCTAGCTCCGCAACTCACTTTCTTAACTGAAAGCTTTCAATTCACGACAAAGGATTTACGATGTTCACTAGTTAAATTCACAAGGTTTTTTTTTTTTAGTGAATACCTTTTCTCAATTCAGTTCTAACATAAATATCGGTTATACATGTATCAGTACACCTAAATTAAGGAAAACAGTCAATTTTGTTGAGGGAAAAATCGTAACTGAATATGATAAAAAAGGTTATATCAAAATTTTCAAAAGAGTACTGAATAAAAATACAAAGAATTCCTTCTGTCCTTTTGGAGGTAAAAGCACGTTACAGTGTATGATTTAGAAATATTTCAAAAAAGTTTACAATATTCAACTTTTATTTATTTACACATTTTTTCCAAAATTTAAAAAAGATTGCTTCTGAAAACTATCTTGATTTTTAGTTTGAATAGGAAACTGACAGCGGAAATGATGTTCATCTGCCCTCGGATCAAGTAGCTAGGACATGCGAATCTCAATCACACTCTAGCAAACCAATTTCTCGATCGACCTAGGACTCTGTTAAACCCAACTTTTATTAAAAAAAAAAAAAAAAAAAATCCCAGTCAAATCTTCGAATAATTAAATAGATAATCTGTACCTGATCAATTTAATTAAGAAATAAACAACAATGTTAAAAAGTTCTCTGGGAAATGAACTTTAAGTTGGTCACGTGATCAAATCCTGTGAAGCCCGAGGGGCTTCTCAGTAGATTTGATCACGTACCAACTAAAAGTTCATTTGCCAGTGAACTTTTTAACATTGTTGTTTATTACTTATATTTACATTTGAAACGAATACATTTCGAGTTAAATTGTATTTATTACACGAACGGGCCAACGTATTGCTATGTATAGTGACGCGCAATGACCTAGAAGTTGTTTGGTCAAAATATCACATCGCTCTGTGATCCGATCGCGCTATGACCTCTGACCCCCAAATGAAATTCACACAGAATTGAACGTATTTTCTCTTCAATAGGTTTATCTAAGAAATATATTTGCAAATGTTAATATAAGCTTTATAGACTTTCTTGGAATTAAGAGGAAACAAGTCACATTGCAGAGCTGAGCAGGTTCTATTTTTGCAACATGACCCCCAGACTCAATTCAAGTAGCGTTTCTCCATTGCAATGACTCCGTGCGATACCCCTCGGCATGTCCAAACGCACAAGTCTATTAGATTTTATTTATAGATCTTATTCTACATTTCTATTTCGTCTAGCTAAAAAAAATTTAAATATCGAATTCGAAGTTAGCATCGTACTCTATATGCGTTCGTTTTTGAAGATCCTGAAAAGGGATACATTCCCCCCCCCCTGTTTTTTTATGAGTATATATTGTATTTTTTCTTTAGTAAATTTTCCTGTCTATTTGGCTGCAGATTGCACCCCCCCTTATTCTTTGTTGTCATAAGGTCAATGTAAATTTCAAGACATTGACATTTTTTTGCTAACTTGTCAGATTTAAAAACCCTCATTTTATCGTATTGTAAACATCTGCAGTCATTGCTATATCAGTAATACAACCACACAAAGTTTTTATGTATTGTCAATATCAAGATTTCAAAATTTAAGTACCCCCCCTAACCTTAACAGCAATTCTACTATAAGAATTAATTTAGCTCCAATTAATATACCGGTAGTCAATGTTTCATTGTAAAAATAATTAAATATAGACCTGACAACTATGTAAAATAAGTGAATTTTGGACCCCCCCCTCCCCTCCACGTTGTCTGAAGCGATTAATTTTAATGATATTTCAGATGTACTAATCCACTTTAAAAAAAATGAAACACTGCACCCAGGTGCGATCAGATGATATGATTTGTAAATACGATTTAATCGGTGTATGGTTATAGTTCGCCCTCCGAAGTCCTTTTAAAATATGGATGTTTATTATTTCGACTTTTCCCAATTTTAGATAAACCCTGAACACCCGATTTAAACATCGTGTAAACAAACATGCACGATCTTGTGATATATTCTGTAACATATCAATATACTTCAGGGAACTGTCTTCTGCAACAACAGCACGGTTTGATATACATGTATAAGTTTTAAACTGGATCTTTATCCAATGCATATTTTTTTCTGTTATGCCTGCTTGAAATTATCGAATAAACGTGATCAAAACGTTTATTCGATTCCATGCTAGAAACAATACGATATTTTGCAGAAAGAATAAAATGCGCTTGTCAATGAATTCTCTTTACAAGACACTACGAATAGCAGCTTTATTTCTATACGTTTTTTAAATATATTCCATTCATTGTGATTATGGCGAAGATTACATATCTTCTCCTCAAATCTTCAGATATTAAATTAAGTTTTGAATTATCATAATTCCGTTAATTTCTCTGAGGGCAGTACTTGTGTGTTTACTACATCATCATTTATACTCAACTGAAAATTAATTTTTATTTTAAAAAAATCAAAATGAAAAGATGTAGAAAATGGAGTCCCTTGGGCCAATGATTTGCCGTGTTGACTTGTCCGAAAAAAATAAGGTTAAGACTAGATGGTACGGAAATTCTCATTAAATATTGACTATTGAATTTTGCTTCTAATAAACTGAAAACATTTACTACTTCATTTCTAATTCATGTAAAAAGGACAAATGGATTAATTGTTTCTGATGATGGTCTACATATTTTACAGTTAAAGATTTTTAATTAAAAAAAAGTTTTCCCTATTTCACCAAAGATGTTTTGTTTGAAAACGTTTTTTAGCCAGTGTCTATATGCAAACTTATAACAAACTTATATAAGCACGGGGCTTTGTACCAGTATGAGTCAGATTTTTTTTTCTAATTTTGCCAAACTAAATATTAGACCGGAAAGTTAATTTTCCGTAATTATCGACATTAAATAAGCAACTTGTTGTAAATCTTCTTCATAATTCTTGGATTAATTATCGGCAATCAGGCGTTGAATCATTTAAAGTCAACATTTAATGTCTACTAGAATAAATGAAATATTTTAACAACATTTAATAGAATTTATAGAATTATTTTCGATAGATTTTAATTTGAATTCATTGGTCAAAATTGTTATGTTAGGAAATTTTTCCTTACAAATAAAATTTTTTTTTGGGATAATTTGATTTTGTTTTTTATTCAATTTTTGAAGAAAGCGATATATCTGTGCGCCGAGAGACTTTTTTTTCAGACCGCACACGTTAGAAATTGCAATGCATGCAGATGGAGAATACATGTAAAATCAAGAATATAAAATACTCTTATTGGTCTTTATTATTTTAATTTTTATTTAATTATACTTACAATTACTTTTAAAAAGTTTAGAAATAATGATAATCATTGTATATCAAACTGTTTTTAATTATGTCTGATTTTTATGTATATTCATTTCTCGCAATCGTTTATCACTTTTATTTGATTGGGATAACATAAAACAATTAATTGAAAAAAAAATCTTAATATACTTATTAGAATTTACGCAAATTGTATAAATAAAAAACTTCTTCGTAGTTTTGTTGATATATAGCATACATATGAATTAATTCTCCTGTACACATTCCTGTAAAAGACGCGCACTTAGCGTTAACCCGAAATATTGAAAAGCCCGCAAAATAACGTCAAAGAAATTGTGACGTCGTTTTAATCTCGCAGTGACGTTATAATTTCTGTACAGTGACGTCGCAGCCAGAGGGTTAAACATTACATTATATGCATTACATTAAATATTATGCCACATAAACAATTTGAGGGCTTATAGTTTTAACCACTGTCCAAATGTGGAGCCCTCAAAGATAACATTATGCATTATTCAAACATTGTGGCATCCATTATTAATGAATATACATTATTCATTATGCATACATTATGTATTTCATCATTAAACATTATTCATTATGCATACATTATGCATTTCATCATTATACATTATGACATTGTACATTATGACATTATACATTATTGGCTTTATGATTGAAAAAGATAGACAAAATTATACTGGTACTGGGAACAGATACTCAGTATAATAATGCTATCAAATCTATGAAAGCCAAAAGCGTCGCGGAATATCGCCACATGGTTGTTCAAGCAAAGGGAGAACAACCACCGCCAAAAAATTTGGAGGATGAGCGACGCTTAAATTGACCGGCACCTACGTTCGCCATTGGAAGAGCAGACTTGTTGCAATTTACTTTGTAAATTATATAGAAAAATGTCATTGCCAAGGTCGGAAAGATGAACACCATCTTTAACAAATAATCCGTTAGAATCCCAAGATATCTCGGGATAACTGATATAAAAACCATTATTAACAACAAACAATTTGCTCATAAAACTGTTAATTCTTTTGACTGCGAGATTTTGAGATTTAACATTCTTACTGTAGCGCCATGAAGATCTGGGAAGAATATGAGACCACCCCATGATAGTATTTGGAAGTTTAGACTGAATCATTTGAA